>BCKE01000065.1:63385-184811 GCA_001600495.1 Pilasporangium apinafurcum
TCGGTCGAGATGAAGTACTCAAACTCCTTTCGCTGGTCTTTGGTCACAAGACCTATATTGAAGTACGTGCGCCATAACTCAGCTTTGTCGGCGTAGAGTTCAACAGGATCACTCAAAGTCTTAGCAAGTTCCTTCAGGGCGGTGGTGTTGATCTTGATGAAAATGGGTTTGAAGTGTTTCTGTGGAAGCAGAGACCAGACTCGGCAACCCTTTATTCCATCATCCACGTGAGCTTGTGTGTCTTTCCACATTGTGCGGAGAAAGGACATGTAACATTCTGGTGATTTGTTCAAGTCGAGTGGCAGCGGTCCGATCTCGTTTCTCACTCTATCCGATAATTCTTCCACCCAAACAATCTCCGCAGTAGGGATGGGATACTTCTTGAATTTGGAGTACGCGGGGATTAGGTTGGATAAGCTATGCTGAGTTTGAGTGCTTACACGGACCAGCAGTGAAACAGCACTCTTGATTATCTTGTCTTGGTGCTTTTCAAAATAGTCACTGTTGTGAAAAGGTATCTGCAGGCGCATCCACTTACACAACCGGGAGTAGAACGTCACTCAGTTGCTGACTTGAAAATTCTGCCTTGCGTGATGAGCGATCATAACCAACATCTGACTCATATAGGATTTCTTCTCTGTCAGTTCTTAAACTGAAGGATGCCGGGTCCTGTAAAGGTCTAGATTGGTCTCCAAGTCAGAATGGACCTCTCTGTTGCCTTCCAAGTTGGCTATTGCAGATGTGCATCGATTGAAGAAGTTATTATCCAATGGAGGAAGTTCTTCGCCAGCTTCCAATAATCGCAGAACATGGACGGATGCCAGCATAGATGCCTCACATGCTATTCTTGAACAAAGTCGCACAGCCTCATCAATCTTTTTTGCTATTCTTTTGTCTTTGCAAAACTTTCGCCACCCGGTCTTCACAGTGGTGTATACGCTTTACTTTTGTCGAACTTTCCGTTCCGCAAAATCCGGGCGGGCTCTCCGCTTTTTAGTGGTGTTCTCTTCAATACCGTTGCTCGTTGATGCCATTTTATTACAACGTTCAAAAACAAGGACGTCTTGTAGTTGGTTTGATTTTTCGATTATACTGTTTCTCAAAGCTGCAGTTCTTTCTATCTTGGCGAATGGTGTTGAAGCGACACTCAATAGATGGGTGCTAGGACGTGAGGTGGTAAATAATTGAATTCAATACGCTTCGCTATTGAGAAGCCCGAAACGATTCATTCAAGAGTTGATTTTCCTAACTCCATATATCAACCTTTTTTCCCCATCCAAGGTGTATAATTTCATTTTTCTGGAAACGCGATTGATTGTCAACATGGCCTTTCAAGATGATTGCGCACGCAGCAAGAGCCACCAAGGAGTCTCTCCATCCAATGAATCCTAAAGTCTACTCTCAAGGCAATCTTAGTTTTAATCTTTATTCCCCACATCATTCGTACAACCCGTTGTACAAGTGGGGAATAAAGGTTAAATTTTCCAGAGAGATGGCGTGATTTACTAACTAAACTCAGTAGCTTCACCTAATCTTTGATTCAAACACCATTCACATTTATTAATGGGCTCCTCTCGAGAGGAAGTCGTCAAGTATGGCGCAACTACACAATTGTATGCTTGAATGGATGTTTTCAACGCTTTCTTTGTGCGTATCATAGAGCTACATCGCTAGCTGTTTGACTTTTGTTCCATGGTTGATAGATTTCTTTCCTTTGTGTCTTCCTTGCTTCAGTTCTCACCTCTTTTATCCATAAATGTATTGATTCATGCTATCAACGGAAACATCAGCCATACGTCGTGCCAATGTTTGGATCTGTCGGAGCGCAGGAGATGGTAGTTTGATGTTTGTATGGCGGATATGGAATTGCAACCAGGATATTAGCATTACCACAAGATCCCCATTTTCATTACGATAGGCGAATATCTTCATAGCGGCTGTAACATCAGTCCTCACGCGTTGAGCGGTCACATAAGGATAGAGATCGTCTTCGTTAACAAAATCCGTTGCAAGTAATGCGTAGGCATCTTCGGCAGCTGATCCTTGACTCCCGTCGGATGCATTGAATAATTCAAAGAACTTGACGCCATTTTTCTCATACACGGTACCATTCGACAACGAAGTCACCAACCGATGCTGCAAGATGCTGGTTTCTCCATCTTGTTCAGTATCTTCACGCACAGTGATATTACCGAGATGCTCCGACATCGTGATTTCCATGTTCATCAAATAAAACCGCAGTGCATCAAACACTTGCGATACACTTTTCGCCCCTTCAAATGGTGTAATATCGAAAATGATCGAACACGATCCGCCATCAGCTGTTTGAAAATGGGATTCTTCTCGAGACATTTTCGTTAGATTCATGAAGCGTGTACGTTCTTTTAAAAAATCATGGGCTGTCTGAAGTTTTGCGGTTTTGATGGCGACGAGTGTGGCACGTCGCTCATCCCAGTCCTTGGATAGGTGGATATATGTCTCAAGAGGACTGACTCTCTGGGAATTCTGTACAAAGCGACCACATGCACCGTCAAATCAATTAGTATGAATTATATCTACATGGAAAAACAGATGAACCACTCACCACATATTCTGACACAGCCGACTGTGCTGATGCAAAATGCAGTTGCTGTTGATGAAGAGCTTCTCGTAGAGCATTATTTGCTGTGATTTTCTGTATGGTAATTTGTGGATCTGGCGCGTTAGGAATACCAGCTTCCTGGCGCAAAGTTGTAACATGCGCTTCGAGTTGCTCCACTTGCTTTCGTAGAGCCTCTTGTTCCTCCTGTATACATCGTTATCACAAAAAGAAGTGTAAACTTGTGAATGGCCTACATGGTTAATAATATCATGAAAGATAGCGATGCTTTACCTTTCGTATAAGATAACTCGGTTTTTTTAGTTTCTTTGCCTTTCTACTTGCTTGACTCGCGTCGCTCAAGCTGGAGTTAAACTCGTCGTCTTCGGATGATTCCTGGTCACTCCGCGTCCGTTTCGTTCGAATTGATTGAAGCAACGACATAACCACTGTCTCCCTCAACATTTCCAGCTCACTCTCCGTGGCAGTCGTCGTGTGGATGGAACCTACAGGGGTACTGGCAGCAGTTTCCTCACGCAAGTATGGCGCACTGTGTTCATCCTGGCGATTGAGTGCCTTCATCGTCAAGTCTTCAGTCACCAAATTGGGTTATTTCGAAATGACCCACAGAGTCATTTGTCAAAAAGCCCATAGCGTGAACAGCATGCACAGACATTGCCCCATACAGCTCTCCTACAGCTGGTTCTTTTGTCGTTCACATACACATACTCTTCAACAGCCGCGTTACATACTTTGCCTTCTCTGTTAAAGAAACAGGAATGAATATGCGCACTGGTCATGCATTGTTTCTCGCCCTGTACTGGAGTTCACGTGCAATGCTCAGCCAGCAAATAATGAAAACAGCATTATCTATAAATCTTCATCTATATCTGAGGTGATGGTTGCTCAGAATTCGAGCAGCGATTTGTATTTCAATCCATACTCGCAAGCCGGATAGCCGCCCATTCAGACCACTTCCCAGCAATCGACCTATTGATCTAGTGGAGTATCCAAGTATCACAACCAGAATGATGATCTCTAGTTCAGCCTGTGGTGGTTTGATTAACGTCGTTTTCTTCGTGTGCATTTGCCACTCGGTTTCTCGATTTATAATTATTTCTTCACTATACATGCTATAAAACTACGTTACTGTAGGATGAGTAGACATTGACCTCTGTCTGGTGCTTTTTGCTAATGATCTTCTCCACAGATTTCAACATTTCGTCGGTCCATCGTCCAGAAACCTCCCTCAGGTTCCTATTGACGTCTTCAGGTACATTGAGATCAGTATGGTGCAACTTATTCAATCCCCATCGTGTCAATACAACAAGTAATTCCTCTTGATCGCCAAATTTTGTTGTTACTTTCCGGATGTGTGGTGTTACCAACACAATCGCACCTGTATCTCGACGAAGTCGCTCCGTTGGACGATACGGATGAAGGTCGTCTTCATCTACAAAATCTGATACGATCAGCCCACTACCCAATCCATTGTAGCATGTGCTGTCAAACTCCGAAAACACGACGTTGTTCGTTTCTACCCGTACCCCAAACGGTGTAGTCGTCACCAATCGATGATGGGAAATATTGGAATCTCCACTGTCATCATCTTCGCGAACGGTGATGTTCCCCAATGCCTCCGTCAAACTGATTTCAACGTTCAAGATGTGGAAGATAAACGCATCAAAGACTGCCCTCATGCTACTTGCGCCATGAATTATTACGCGGTCGAACCGCAACGTATAGAAATCACCGTTGTCTGTCTCGAACCGGTCTTCTTCGGAATATAGCTTGATCGGATCCAAATAGCGGCTTCGTTCCAGCAAATATCGTCGTCCTTCCTTTAGCTTTGTTGGTTTCAGAGCCGCTAGCGTCTTTTTACGAGAAATACGATCTTTCCCAAGCCGAATAACAGTCTTGATAGGACTCAAGCACTGGCGACTCTGGATAAAATAATACGGATGAGCTATTAAAATCACCCGCGTAACCACATATACTTCGGTAATTCACACTCATACCAGATAGCCAGCAAGGACACCTTGTACTGTAGCGATCGCCAAGTGCTGGCACTGAATCGCGTCTCGCAGCATGGAGTTCGAAAGCTCGCAGTGATTTTGACTTTGCAACCGAGGATCATCAGGAAACATCGCGCGATACTTAAGTGCAGCCAATTGTGTTTGTAGAGCGTCAATCTCCTGCACCAATGCCTCCTTTTCTTCCTACACGATAATAACAACAATTGGATCAGTATTTCTAAAGAGAAGTCGTGGATTGCTCAAGACTATGAGAAGCTATTTACCCGTCGTACAACGTGCGTCGGCTTGCGGTGTTTGCGTGGCTGCTTCGGTTGTTCATCTGACGAAGAGCATCCGATTTCTCTTTTGTGAGAGTGGATAGAGAGTGTAGATGCATGTACATCTCGCTCTTGTTCATCGTTCTGATTCATTGGGTATAGCATGCAGTGCTGACGCTGGGCGGGTGTGTGCAATGCATTGCAAAACAAGCCTAGAAGAGTGATGATCATTATTTATAGCCAATCATAGTCGGGAATGGACTTTTTAGCCAGTTACATTTAATAACCATCTGATTTGGAATTTTTTGAGCTTCACAGAAATTACCCAATTGACTAGCGTCCCAGCAGTTATGATTGTTTGATTGGTTAATTATACGTCTATTCTAGATTGTGATTGGTGCATTTCCTCGAGTTTCAGCATCATCGATGCAGATGATGGTATGTGGCGATTTGGATCACGCACATGAATCGGCAATGACGAACAGCGAGCGCCAGATAAACACGTCAGAGACCGCGTCTAGTAGGACGGAAACATCCACGTCCGCAATAGCAATGCGTCTTCCATCAATGCGTGACCTTGGGGTTCATATTACTAATCATATTCCTCCTCAACCCCAAATGGATGTGCACGCAAATGGCTATTCCGCTGTGGATCGTGCAAAAGAAACAACGGCTTTAAAAAAACGAAAACAATCAGAAAGTGAGAGTAGCATAGACGAAAGTGATCATGGGAATGGAAGTGGCGAACAACATAAACACCAGGACGTTCTTGGGCACGAGAATTCAAGCGAGAAGGCAGTCGTATCATCGAATGGCCAGCCACGGAAGCGAAAGTATAAGAAATCGACTCATGCTCTCCGAAGGGTAAGATGCGAATGCATATCCTGGACATGTCTTTTAAGTTTATAGTTATAATGTGTGCTGCTATAATCAAAAATTGAAACTAGGAAGAAACACAACAGCTGATTCAGGAATTGAAAGACTTACGGGAGAAAATGGATGAGTTGAGCAAGAAGACGTTTGCTGGTTGCGGACTCTTCAACCAAGGTTATGCTAGCAGGATCGTGTTATTACGTACGCTTCAGACTCACCAGCTTGAGCTCGCGACAGTGCAAGCCATGATTTCCGAATATTCGGTACGTTTATTGTCTATATTGCATTACTGGCAAGGTCAACGTATTGACTTGTTGACCACTAGAGTAGACTCTCCAAGTAGCAACTCCTATCCAAAGCTATATTCACTTACCTAAAGACGAAGGTGCACGTCGAAGAATGTTGGTAGCATTAAGAGACAAGAAAGTGCGTGCTGCACAACAGTTTTTGAAGAAGAGATGCAATGGACTGAATCCCACCAAGAGTTTCACGGATGGACAGACCTATGATACTGAACAGGGAGACTTCATCGCTACGAAGCTCTCAGTTACGCAATTTCCTGGAGTGCAAAGCGTCAAACAGGTGTTTGACGTACTGCTCTCGTATTTCAGCAGCATTGAGATCAGCATTTCGGCCAACTTGGGCAATATCACTGTCCGCGAAGACGATGACAACCATGATTATGGAATTGTGCAGAATCGGCTAGTAACAACCATGGAAGGCGGTTTTTTTATGGATTCCAACACTGTCAATTTCTCCAAGTATTACCAACGTGATGATGAGTTTGGTAATGGTGGTGAATATGCAGTGATCGCAGCAGACTTTGTGGACGAGGATGATCTGCACCCGTATCGCCCAGAAGAGCGGATACGCAAGGATGTGAATGTCGCACTGCAATTGACCTCGTACAAAGCCAAAGTCAAGTCCTCAAATGGGAGTGAGGATGAAACCCAAGAGCAATTGGTTGTCGTACTTATGCGATGGGTGAACTGGCGCTTTCATCGCCCGAAATTCCCGTTCGATGTTGAAGCATGGCGAGAACTGCATAATCACATGGATCGTTGGAGTGAGTCGATGAAGAAATCTGTACGCGAGCGGTTATATGGGGTGCAGTAAAGCTATAAACCCAATTACCCATGGTTGATAAATCTGAGACAGGCATACTCTTGAAAAAACCATTTTTGACTTGGGTGAAATGTCTAAATTCGATTTGTTGAAAAACGGAATGGGGATTTTGGGTGACGTCATCAGAGCATCAGTAGATGGGAGCTAGTTGACCTAAAAGGGAATGAGTTGGGAGGAGAGAGGTCAGGTGCATGGACACTATACAAGCCACAACGTGCCCGCTGTCGATATGCGAGAGCCATATGCGCGTTCAATACCGCGGTTGCCATCTATGGCCGACCTTGCCCACGTGTTCTCGTCTCAAGTGCGAGAAACTACGAATGAACGTAATACTGCAATAAGTGGGACAAATGGATCAATGCAAGACCTACTATTGCGTTCTACACCGCTTCGCATGGGTCAGACCATAACAGAAACGAAAGAAAGCGAGGGCAGAGAGAAACGGAAGGATAAAACGGTGGAGATGGAGACAGACACGAGTTTGAATAACAGTGACATTGACAGTGATGTGCCGAAGAAATTATCAAATGCAAACAAACGAGGGATGGTATTACCGAATGGACAACAAAGGAAACGCAAATACAGGAAAGCAACGCATACAATTCGAAAGGTAAACATCATGGGTCCACCTTTACCTAATGTTTGTATTGAAAGGTTATGCAATAGTTAGCTTATAGATGTGCTACTGTAGGAAGAAACTGAACGCTTGCAGACAGAACTGAAAGAATTGCAAGCCCACATGGACGATTTGCGGAGCCGAACGTTGAGTTTTACTGCAGCGAATGATGCAAGCTTGGCTACTAGAGTGTCACTATTAGACGAAATCCAGCGACAACAGCTCGCGTTTACACGTTTCCAGGCGATGATATCAGAGTATTCGGTAAATTATACGGTGACTGCATAAGTTTTTTTTATGTTGAGTCACTAATGCGCGCTTGTTTAGAGTATTCAATCGACCAGTCCAATTCAAAGTTATATTCATCTCACCAAGGATACGATGTCGCGTCGCAAGACACTGTTAGCATTAAAAGCAAGGAAATTACAAACATCGCGCGCATTTCTGCAAGAGCGATGCAATGGTTTAGACCCACGTAGGTCTTTCAATGATAGCCAAAGCTACGAAACACCCGAAGGAGATTGTTGTGTAACGCAGCTCGTCGTCACGGAGATTGCAGGTGTTCAAAGCGTGAAGCAGGTGTTCGACATTCTTGTTTCGTATTTTCAGACTATGGAAATCAGCATATCGGAGAAATTGGGTAATATCACGATCCGTGAAGACGACGATAGTCACGACTATGGCATTGTACTGAATCGGTTGGTGACCACCACGGATAAAGGGCTCTTGATGGAGTCCAACACAGTGACATTTGCAGATTACTTCCAGCATGACAACATGTACGGAAACAACGGCGAATGTGGTCTCATAACCGCGGATTTCATCGATGAAGACGAGCTGCATCCTTATCGCCCGCATGAACGCATTAGAATGGATGCAAATGTTGCACTGCAGTTAACATCGTATATGCGCAAGGTCAACGCGACTGATCGCCTGAGCAACGACACGGACCAACAACAACAATTAATCGTAGTGATGGTTCGATGGGCGAATTGGCGCTTCCATCGTCCAAAATTCCATGTCATAGTCGATGCATGGCGGGAGCTCCAAAGTCAAATGGATAGATGGAGGGACACAATGCAGAAGTCGATCCAGGAATGCCTACACGCTGTAGTAACATGAGGATCGAAAGTATAGTGCCTATCGCTTTTGCTGTGGGTGATGATCATCGAGCCAAAGTATCTCTCTCTGATACGCTTTTGACATTTAGCACACGCATCATGAAGTTGTTACCTGTCAATTCAAGTTCAAAGCTGGGTTCTATCGGTTGAACTTCAATTTCGTGGTTCTTTCTTGATTGTTTGGCTTGGATGCTTGGGCTATAGTCATCTCATGTGGATCATGGGTCAACGATCATTATACCTATTAAAATGAAAAGACAAGCATGACCATGAGAAAATAGTCTACGGATTAGAAATAATAACACACTATCGACAGCTAAGATGTTGCTCTGTTCCATGCACAGTCTCGCCTTTGAATATTCGCACCCATGAAAAGCAAGAAATTATGTGCAGTGAGCAGTTTATAGGCAGACACGGCAATGGATTCGATCCATTTCGATAATTTACCGGTGTCCGAAGCTATGAAGCATCTGAAGGCGACTTCTGTGCAAAGCGACTCATCGTGATGTAGTTCGAAGGCGTGAAGAACGCCAAGCAGGTGTTCAATTTACTGCTTCCCTACTTTGTTAACCTCGATATCACTATTCGTGAAGACAACGACATTTACACTCGATGAGCGGATCCGACATGATGTGACTGTAGTTTCAATTGATTCCTATGAACGCATAGTCACGAATAAATATGGGAGTATATTGAAGCAACTGGTAATCACACATTGATCAGGCTAGAAACTCCATTGTCAATAGACTGATGCAGAATTCCTTGTCTTTGACCTTCGAACAGATCAATTACCCACAGCAATCAAGGTGTGGGTAATTGATCAATATATAATTGTGATTTCGGGTACTTCACCGTGGGTGATTGGGTCAAGAAGTTCTGAAGTACCTCGCGAAACAAGGAAAAATGCTGGCCAGACCGCCATCATCCCGCGGCCGCAAGGAACGACGAACTGACGCAGACGCGCTCGTCAGTAACTATTCTTCTGAGTTACATTCTCACCATGCACTGGATGAGGACAAGCGGCCCGGAATGGTTGACTCTAGGCAGTTGCATCAACATGCATGTGCCTCTGGAGTTGTAGCATCAGTTGTTGCCATTGGCAACGACAACAGGAATGCCAGCTCTTCACATATCCTCGCCAACGACTGTGAGGATCGAATTACAAACTATGCCAGTGATAGACAAATTGGGCAACAGGATATGGTGCATGCGCACTCGGCGACGCTATTACCCACGACAATCAAGAAACGCAGGAGACGAAAGTACCAGAAATCGACACATACGCTTCGAAAGGTATGGTTCTCTTGTCATTGCTTCTTTCTACTAAACTTAACATTGGTAACAAACCCAAGAAATGATCATCAAACTATGATTGTTAATATAGGAAGAACGGCGAGAGCTAGTCAAGCAATTGAACGCGTTGCAAACACAGTTGGACGCTTTGCGGATGCAAACACTGGCGCCAACAGGAATCTTTGGGGGGGCGTATACGACACGGGTAGCGTTGTTAGACGCAATTCAGCGCCAGCAACTCCAATTTGCCGATATTCAAGCTGTTGTATCAGAATATGCCGTATGTATCACCGTTATATTACTGGTATGCAACCAAACCATTAGCCACCTTTTTGAGGTAATTTCTTTCTGTTCCAACACGTAGAGTACACAATCGGTTAGCTCTATACATAGCTACATTCATCTCGGCAAGGACAAAGCGTCACGTCACCACATGCTAGTGGCGTTAAAGGATAAGAAAATCCAAGCAGCCGAAGAGTTTATCTTACGGCGTTGCAATGGCTTGGATCCGTTCAAGCCTTTCACAGACAGTCAAAATTACGAGACCCCTGAGGGCGATTACTGGGCTACACAGCTCAAAGTGACGCAGTTTGCAGGTGCGGAAAGTGTGCAACAGGTCTTCAATATGTTATTATCGTATTTTGGCAATATCGAGATCAGTCTCTCGGAGAAACTCGGTAATATTACTATTCGAGAAGACGACGACAATCACGGACAAGGTGTCACACAAAATCGATTGGTCACGTCCACTAAGAGCGGTGTACTCATGGAAACCAATACAGTTATGTTTACCAAGTACAGTGAGTTTGATCAAGCAGCGAATGGTGGGGAATGTGGACTCATGATAGCCGATTTTATCGACCAGGATGATCTCCATCCATATCGTCCCAAAGAACGTATTCGACGAGATATCAGCGGGGTCTGTCGTTTGACCTCCTACAAGCGGAAAGTCAATCGTAGCCATGAAGAAAGTGACAACGAAAACACACAGAAAGGAAATGGAGGAGAAGAAGAAGAGTTAGTGGTCGTAATGTTTCGATGGGCGACATGGATGTTCCACCGCCCGCATTTCCCCATCGTTGCGGCAGATTGGAAGGAGGTGCTGGGATTTAAGGACCTCTGGTGGGATGCACTCTTTAAATCCGTGACGGAGCAATTACCTCGGCGCGATCCTGCTCAATAAAAGAGAGAATGAACATGGTGAAAAAGCAGTAAATTAAATCACAAGCTACCATTTTTAGCATCAATCATAGCCAAAGAAAGTCCAATCCTCATTTGCCTTGCTTCACCCTGTCTCAATTTATTTTATGCGAAAACCCATGGTTTTCGCAGACCAAACATCGTATTAATTCTGCGTGCTGAGTAAACGCCTTATCTTTTTCATCCATGCGCGCCATCTCTCCGCCTTCCGTTGATCAACTGGATGCAGCTTCATCTTCACTTCCTTCGGTGCTATCTTCCTTTTCTTCCCCCTCACTTCCCGCGATGCATTTGCTAGTCACGCGTTCGCATGAAGCCAATAACGGACTACCACAAACACATCATGCTTCGACAAACAAAGTGGTGGAGAACCACTATACAAACAAGAATGTTGCCATCCCCCCTATAGGATTCTACGACACTATAAGTCCTGTGAAGACGATATCGCGATTACAGGAAAGCAAAGCAAAGAACAGTATCGGCATGTATGACGACGATGCTACCCACCATTACGCTGCGAGTGAGACTGCAATCGTCCAAGCACTGCCGACACAAAATAAGCGGCATGAGAAAAGACCAGCTGCTATGACTACAAAGAGTACAGTCGCCGCACCGCCCAAGAAGCGAAAGTATAAATACAGGAAAGCGACGCATACGATTCGAAAGGTATCGCCGGCAACTTATCTCTTGATCATATTTCTTAGAATTTCACTTATAGCGTACTTCTATTGATTTGAATATGGATAGGAAGAGACTGAGGAGCTTCTGAAGGAGATGGCGAGATTACAAACTGAGATGGACAACCTTCGAAAACGCACATTAGCATCGCAGCGCTCAGTCGACCCCTGCTACGCGACGAGAATTTCGATACTTGATACGATTCAGAGTCGACAGCGGCGGCTGACGAATGTCCAAGCCATGCTATCAGAATATGCGGTAAGCTGCTTACTTATTGCAACAATATCATATTTCCATAATAATTTGAGTTTCACTTTCTCCTCAGCAAACACTGCAAACAACAACTCCCATTCAGAGTTATATTCATCTCACCAAGGACGAAGCGTCTCGGCGTCGTTTCCTCTTGGCACTCAAGCACGAGAAATTGCGGATATCTCGCGAGTTTCTAGACCAGCGATGCAATGGTCTGGATATGAAAAAGTCGTTCATGGAAACTCAGAGCTACGAGAATTCGAATGGTGATTTCTGCAGCACACACCTCAAGATCATGCAGCTTGCTGGCGTACAAAGCGTCAAACAGGTTTTCGATCTGCTGTTATCGCATTTTAGTAACTTGGAAATCAGTCTCTCTGAGCGGTTAGGGACCATCACGATTCGCGAAGATGATGACATTCACGACCAAGGCATCACGCAGAATCGATTTGTCATGACCACTGCTCATGGTCAGTTGGTTGAATCGAACGCTGTGCATTTTTCAAGTTATACCCAGCACGACGAGGTTGTTGGTGGCGAGTATGGCCAAATCACAGTGAATTTTGTCGACGAAGACGAGCTGTACCCATATCGTCCTGATCGGATCCGCAAAGACGTGAACTGCACTATCCGCCTGACGTCCTTTGTGCGCACGGTCAAGTCACAACACAATGTGGAAACGGAGGAATTGGTAGTGGCGTTTTTTCGGTGGTCGCATTGGCGATTCCATCGTCCAACGTTCCCTATCTCTGCCGCTGCCTGGCAGGATTTACAAACACAGAAAGACCAATTTTGGGACGCCACGTACAGGTTTCTCATGGAGCAGCTATATGGCACAGTTGAATAATTCATATCAACTAACTTGGAGAGATGATCATTTATTTGGAGCGACACAAGTTTACCTGATATTGTCTGCGCATGTTCAGATAAGAAAGTATCTCATATCTCAATTGACAAATGTTGCGGCTACAATTCTCAGTTACTAGATGCAAAAGATTGCGAAGATCAAATAGCAAGAACAGAATTGGAATGTTAGGCGTTTCAACGGATGATGGAAATGCAATCGCTATTGCTGGCGAAACAATGGAAGCTGCTGATTTCTGAGAGCTTTTAATGGGACACACTGTACATGTTCGAGGCAGAGAAATTGCGTATGCTGATTCTTCCTTTTGAAATTAATGTCATGACTTTTCTAAGAGCTCCATGCTCATTTTCTCTGGGTACATCTATTGATGCCTGTCTTCACATTCTCGGTTGATAAACGGAAAAACCCATTTTTAGGTCACTAATAAAACCCAAGATGGCTTTTTGCGTAATCGGTGCTAATAATGATTGCGCTGAAGAGCTCAATACACACATCACCTCATCATGAGTAGAACGAACACTAACGATCGATTGGGCTCCTCTGCCCACTGGTGCGGCGTTCATTCCATTGACGACCATTCTCTACCAATACGTGCCTTTTCTTCATCTCCTACTGAGCAAATAGACGTGGCATCTTCTTTCTCTTCTTCTTCTTGTTCATTGTCTTCCTCACTTCCAGCGATGCATTTATTGGTCACGCGCTCAGTCAATGACAATAAAGAGCCGCGAGCGACGATGACGCCGCCAATGATAGACGTAATGAAGAGCAATTATGTAACTCTTGGGAGTTACTTTCCCTCATCAGAAGTATATGTTCCTGTACGTGGACAGCAAGAGAGTGAGACGGAAAGCAGTATGGGCACCAGTGATGATGATAACAGTCTCCAGTCTACAAAAACGGATGCCGTTATTGCTCAAGCGATCTCAAGGCAATATCGATGTCATACTCAGAAACTAGCTACTACGAAAGCGAAGAGTGCGTCTGGTACGCCGCGAAAGAAGCGTAAGTACAAATATCGGAAAGCAACGCATACCATTCGAAAGGTGTGGACCGTATTTATTCTTACTGGCAAACTTGCCGTTTAAAAGTTCATGAAAGTTCATTTGTGGGTATGTTTTGAGCAGGAAGAAACTCAGCGACTTTTGAAGGAGTTGACTAGGTTACAAACGGAAATAAATGCGTTACGAACAAATACGTTGTCGGCACAAAGCGCAGTCGATGAGAGTTATGCGGCGAGAACTGAAATCCTCGAAATGATTCAGAGACAAGACCAAGAGCTTACGAAAGTCCAAGGGATGATGTCTGAATATGCGGTAAGCAGCTTATCGTATATGATTGAAGTACGCCTCATACCTTGCTAAGTGAAACGTTTTACGCTCAGACTCTGCAAGCTACAACTCCCATTCAGAGCTATATTCATCTCACCAAGGATGAAGCATCTCGACGTCGTTTTCTTTTGGCACTCAAGCACGAGAAATTGCGGACATCTCGCGAGTTTCTTGCACAGCGATGCAAAGGCTTGGATCTGACAAAGCCATTTATGGAAGTCCAAAGCTGTGAGACTTCTGATGGAGATTTCAACGCGACGCAACTCAAGACCACGCACTTCGCTGGTGTGCAAAGCGTCAAGCAGGTTTTTGACGTGCTCTATTCCTACTTTTGCAATATGGAGATCAGCATTTCGGAGCGATTGGGCAGCATCACTATCCGTGAAGATGATGACAACCACGACCAAGGTATCACACAAAATCGATTTGTCACGACCACGGGTCACGGTCATTTGCTCGAATCCAATGCTGTGCTCTTTGCGAGTTACAACCACCACGACGTAGACGCTGATGGTGAGTATGGTCAGATCACCGTGAATTGTGTAGACGAAGACGAATTGCACCCTTACCGCTCTGACCGGATCCGTAAAGACGTCAATAGCGTGTTTCAACTAACCTCGTACAAACGCAAGGTTCAGTCCTCAGATGCTTCTGAAATGGAGGAACTGGTGGTGGTGTTTCTCCGGTGGTCCAGCTGGCGATTCCATCGACCCAATTTCCCTATCACCGAAGCAGCGTGGCGAGATCTGCAAACGATGAATGATCAATGGTGGGGAACCATGCACAAATATCTCAATGATCAGCTCTGTGGCTCCGTTTAATATTTTTCATGTTGATGTTTATGGGATCGTAATTCACCAAATTTTGGGATGTCTTCTAAAAATCTCGGTTTCGGGTACAAAAATAGGTCTAAAAATAGGGTCTGAAGCCCACCTTACACTTCAGAATTCAGAAATAAACCTGTAAATAATGATGGTCAGAGGTCAAATGGAGCATACTCAACGGGACAGCGACGGGCTGAGAAATACACCATGGAAACGACTAACAGCAGCGTATCCATCCATGAATGTGTATGGAAGTTCTGGTGCTATGCTACTGCCATCAATGTATAAAATCGGCAGCAGTAATGGCATCCGAACGATACCATTACCCACCGTAGCTCTTCATCACCACGACAGTAGAAACATCGCTTCTGATGCGAATGGGTCAGCGAAAGCGTTGCTGTCGCTGATGGAAGGAGCGATGCGGACAGGCGAGACCAATAACGAGCAAAAGAGTAGTTTGATTAAGATAGAACGTGAAGAGATTAGCGCTCCAGTACAGAATGTATACGAACAGTCAACCACACTGGATGATTCGGACGAAGAGCAAGTGAATGACCAAGCAGCTGTAGCGAAGAAACACAAACCAACAGAATCCGGTGGGAAGCGGAAACGAAGATTCCGGAAGGCGACGCACACCATCCGAAAGGTATGAAATATGCTCGGTAGTCATGTAATTGTCACTCTTACTGACGGAGTTTCGTTTGTCGCGTCTACTTTGTGTAGGAGCAAAAAGAGCAATTACTACAGGAAATAGAAGATTTACAACAACAGATGAACAAATTAAAGCTTCGTGCATTGGCGTCATGTGGTCGTTCTACGCAGAATCATACACAGCAACTTGCTGTGAATGATTTCTTGTTGGAAGCGATTCAGGCTCAACAGACCGAGTTTGCTAATGTTCAGGCAATGATGTCTCAATATACGGTAAAGGATTGCTATTCACCAAGGAATGTCTCGTAGGCCGGGGTTGCTAAATTTTCTTTGTCGACCGTACGGTGTAGGTGGTACAATCAATCACCCCTATCGAGGATTACATTCACCTCACAGCTGATCAAAGTGACAGACAAAGAACGATGCTGAACCTGAAGGAGGTGAAACTGCGCGCCGCACAACAGTTTATCCAAAAACGTGCGAATGGAATGGATCCATTGAAAACCTATTCCGAAGGGTATCGCTACGAAACTGATAATGGAGATTTCTATGCCACGCGATTCAGTATCATGCAATTTGAGGGCGTAAAAAGTCTGAAGCAGGTGTTTGATGTACTCGTATTTTTCTTTTGCAACATTGAGATCAGTATCTCGGAAAATTTGGGCAACATCACTATCCGCGAAGATGATGACAGTGGCGGGGTCGGAATCGCTCAGAATCGATTGGTCTCGGCAACAAAAGTCGGTCTGCTAGTGGAATCTAATAGCGTGCTCTATTCTGAATACGTTGAACGTGATACAATCAATGGTCATGGTCGCGAGTACGGATTAATCGTTGGTGATTTCGCTGATGTTGACGATTTGCATCCTTATCGTCCTCATGAACGAGTCCGCAAAGATGTCAACGCTATTTTGCAACTTACATCCTACATGCGTAAAGTGGAAAATATTGCAGGAGGGAGCAAAGAGAAGGAGGAATTGGTCGTCGTGCTTACGCGATGGTCCCACAGCAAGCTACATCGACCACAGTTCCCGGTCCCAAACAGCGCGTGGCTGGCCATGCAAGACGAAATGGAGACTTTTGGTGAAGCTTTGCACAAGTTGGTGCGAGAGGCGCTTTACTCAGGCACATGATTTCATTGTAAACGATGGATTACAGCTAAAATGTCTCGAAAATCAAGTATTATTGCAGTAGAAGTCATCATATATGTATTATCACGCTTTACTGATACGTTTTGGTCACATCAGCATCTGAGACAGGTCTCTACCAATAAAACCCAATAACACATACGTATCAAAATGTACCAAAAAAATTAGATCATTACACTGGGTATTTCCCTTTCGACCATCATTCCTGCATGCCTGACAATCTGTGTTGAGAAAACTTGTAGATGTGAAATGGAGGATGAAGCACATACGCCGCGCATGCCTGAAGGAAGACGCGTGCGCGGGGAGGAGACAACATCACATCCGTTGAAGCAACATAAGAAGCGCCAACAGCACCATGACCTTCTATCAAAGATGGATGACGAGCAGCCAAACGCGAAGCGCAAAGCTAAGAAGAAAATGCGGACTCCTACCTACACATTGCGGAAGGTAAATACATACATCATGTGGTTACAGTACCAATCCAAAGCGGAAAGCAGCGGAACCATAGTCTAATCATATTAATGGTTGAGTTTAGGAGGAGAAACACGTGTTACTGGTGGAACTTGCTGCATTAGAAACACGGGTGCGCGATTTGAGGCGACAGGCTGGTGTGTGCATAAATGATGATGACAATGAGTATGAGAATATCAAGCACAGAAACGCGACACTGCGCCAAGCGGTGATGACTCAGCAACTACTAATTGCGAACGCGCAGAGCATGCTTTCGGAATGCCTGGTATGGTTCCTGTATAGATATCCGTTGTTTAGTATGTTCTGATTTGTCCATGTGTACTTGTTGATTGGGTGTAGAGTCTACAACGCACCAATCCATTGGATACGTTTGTACATCTTGGCAAAGATAAAAAAGCACGGCATGCACAGCTTGTGGCAATGAAGGATCAAAAACTGAAGAGTGCGTACGAGTACGCTCTGGAACGTACTCGCTTTCTGGATTTAACGTTACCCTATCTCTCGGACGAACGCTATGAAGACGCGAACGGTAACTTTTGCTGTGCACGATTCGACGTCACGCAATTCGAGGGTGTACAAAGTGTCAAGCAAGTGTTGGACGCCGTGATGTTCTACGTGTCCAATATGGAAATCAGTATTACGGAGAACTTAGGTCATATCACCGTGCGCGACGACTACGATAATGTCGATCGTTATATTACAAATCATCGCTTGATGTCGTCCGATGCAAATGGTGTTCAGATTGAGTTAAATAGTGTTATATTTGCGAAGTATCACGAGAAACTGCAACAAGCCTGCGGAGAAGGTCCGTGCGGAATTGTGACGAGCGACTGCGTGGATTTGGACGACTTATATCCGTACACGCCAAAAGAATGCGTTCGGAAGGATGTCTGTACGTCAGTGGTAGTTTCGTCACATATGCGGAAGCGACCGGCAACAACTGCATCAAGAGATGGAACTGAGGATGAAGATGATCTGGTAGTGACAATGGTACGATGCGCCTTCCTCAAGTTCCATAAAAACGAGTTCGCAATCTCGAATCACGCTAAAAATGGATTGAGGGATAGCATTGGGATATGGGGGGATGTGATGCTCACCAGTATGAGAGGATATTTGTATCGTGTGCAATAGATGAATTCTGTTTGGTTTGTGTTAGTAGTCATTCTGGTAGTGCACACATGATAAGCAGTTGATTACATCCTGCAATGACCAGTGAACTCTTTCCTTGGCCGGTAAATATATGAATCACTCGCTCTCCTGTTGGATGGATGCTGTTTGTAAATGACATGACACGGATTAGCACTCCTGGCTTGATAGTAAGAACATATAATTCGTTGAGCGTTGGACAATGCTGACATATACCAACCAAATCTGAAATTTACGCCAATAAAATGCTCCCGCTCTATGAGGTGGAGTACCACATTTGGAATGAGTACTTTCCTCATCAGTACTATGATCCCGGCAGCAGTCCCAAGTGATACCACTACCTGATTACTTGATAGGAGGTCCGAATCAGACCGATTTTGCGCATATCGTTACAATCTCTTCGTTCCGCAGCGATGTACTGCACAGTTCAATCGATAGAGGACATGGCGACAATAAAACATAATACTGCCAACTCTGTGGAAAAGTATGTGCATGTTGGTAATACTATGAAAACGTCTCGGTATGACAATCAAGATGATTGCATGTAGACGGAAGAAACAATATGAAACAACAATGAATAGTATAAATAAATAAGAAGAGACGTGTTCTGTAACAGCTTGTAATGTCATTCGATCTCCAATCTTTCCCGCGAGGTGATTAAAAGTAAAAGAAAAAGTGGCGCGTCATTTTGAATCTGATATTGGTCCGTCCCGCCAGTTTATGGTATGACGTGTGCTGCTAAAAAAAGTTGCTCTCACATTCGGATGTTCGGGCGTTCGTATGTCCCGAGCGATACATCCAATTTATTAGAAAAAGGTTGCTCAGCAAGTGACGAGGTAGGACATGAGATTGATCTCCATATCGTACCTGTTCCAGTTGATGTTCAACTTCTCCGGTCGTTTTTTGACTCGCCAAATCTCCCTAATTCTATAAAAATCCCTAATTTGATACTAAGGACAGACAAGCCGATATTTGTTATAGTATATTTTCTGTTTAGTAATAACTCCCTATCATGATAAACAGTAAAAAATGATAAATAACGAATTTAGGCTATTAAATCAATTGTAGTGCACGTCTATCCTCGTGTTAATATCGATCTGGTCTATCGCATGAAATCAAAGGAGCCAACAGACCATTTTTATGCCAGCACCATCACCCACCTGCAAGAAGGAGGAAAGAATATCTCAACCAAAAAAAAATGATGTCGCTCCACTCAAAATGATGACGCTTGCCTTTAAAATAATCACAAAAATATACGCATTATATTTTGAAATATGATAAATGCATGGTATAATTTTCAAATTAAAGTGAATGACCATGGCGCAAACGTATTCTTTCGTTTGCTACTCTGCCTATTGCCTCCTTGAACTCGTGCACCCCCCGGAAGACAATCTATTTTCTAATTTTTTTTGATTTTCCTTTTCTGGTTATTCGTTTGCTGAAAGAAATAGAATTCCACACACGTAATCGACACTCGTAACGTGTGACTCTGCTCACAATGCATTCTTCCCGTGGCTACCAATCTCCAGATCTTGGCAATTTCAGTGCTATGACAACGAATCAAAGCATTGAACGAGCTTTGCGATTGCAGACTTGGCCTAGTGATCAAGGACTTGGTCCTGTTGCTGATTTTCTCCGAACAGCATCCAGTGCTGATACGGCTAGCCAGGAGGATCATCGATTTCACTTGGCGCGCGCTCAATCGGCGATGACACACTACACGGTGGGTCTGATATTTAAGGCTTAGGTGGCATTGTACCTCATTTGAGCTCACTTTAGCCTTGTTATATGCCTCACAGACCCGGCAAGAACAAGTTTCTCCCTTCGCAACGGCCATTCACTTACCTAGTGATAAGCAGAAGCGAATCCAGGCACTAAAGGAACTCAAGCTTCCCATCCTGCGTGCAGCCGCACATTTTATGGCAGAGCGCAGTGCGTTCATCGATCTCAGCGTTTCCAGTACTAATGAAACCACGTTTGCCGCTAAACAGGGCGATTACTGTAATGTTAGGTTTACTGTGCGTCCGCTCGAAGGGGTTACCAGCGTGAGACAGGTCTATGATGCGTTTGAAGTGCATTTGGCAATGACCGATCTCTTAGATCGTCC
Source organism: Pilasporangium apinafurcum (assembly GCA_001600495.1). NCBI lineage: Eukaryota > Oomycota > Peronosporomycetes > Pythiales > Pythiaceae > Pilasporangium > Pilasporangium apinafurcum. The sequence goes on from BCKE01000065.1 coordinate 83,955, forward strand.
TTCAACACCACATACACCCACAATCACCGAGACAGATGGTATCATGCACCATCGCTGCTTGCATACCGTGCTGAAAGGGATTCCACTCGAATCCAATTACGTCGTGTTTGGCAAATATTATGATACTGAAAATACGGAATCTGATATTACAGCCGAAGAAGAGTGGGGAGACTATGGAGTATTCGCTTTCCTTGCGGTTGACAACGATGAATTGTATCCCTACTGTCCTGAAACCCGGCTGCGCGAAGATAGAACGTCGATCATTGCCATCAGATCCTACAAGAAACGAGCTACAGCAGCGACAACTATAACTACGCAGAACCAAGCAGCTGAATCAATGGGTGTGGTAGTTATCCGACAAGGTTATGTGAAGCTGCACCATACGTCGTTGCGAATTGCAGCCACCGATCTGATGGAATTGGTGCGAGATCCACAAGAACAACGCGACGAAGTGCAGGTCACAGTCATTACAGGGATATTACAAAGCCAACAGCAACCATAACAGCCGCTGAAACTCAAAGCTACGTGAGTAATTGTGTTGGATTTCGCCCTCGTTATCCTACTTCTATGCGTTTCTCACGATTTAAACCTCAAATAGAGTGAGTCAATGCATCGTATGTACGATATTCGTGGAGGTGGAAGGGGGGGGGAAGGTTATCGTAATCTCAGCTTCGACTAGCGACGTGTTCATGCCGATCTGGGGATATATTTCCGTGTCAGTGATTATCAATTGTTATGAACATAGTAGCCAATTAGTTCTTTTTCGCTCGAAGGCTTCGTTCATGTCGTAGTGCATGGCCATTTTGGTGTGATAGAATATAGGAAAAGAGATGAGTTCTTAAACCTGTTGAGCTAATCGGATTGAAAGTCGTCGCGTCACGCGATGACCATGTGATGGCGTCATCATGATCAGTGGATGCAAAAAAATCAATTAGATATTTATATAAGATAGGTACGAAATCAAAAAATAATATTAAATATTTATTAATGTAAATATAAACAGATAATTAACAGAGTATTAAGTATACAAACCCATATCCATTTTTGGCGACATGTACTGGATATCATACCGAAGAGCTGCGATATATCCAAACCAGCATGACCAGCATGATTGCGTTCTGTTGTTCCGATGAGTAAATTCTAGACAAACACGACACTGTGCTTTTAATGTGTGCTTTACCACCGAGATGCAAACTACACCAATACTAATCATGTGATCACAATTCCATTTCTTAGCTAGCGAGCACAACCCAATCGCAAGCATCACAACAGAAACATGGAGGAGGACCATCTTAGTAGCACCACGAAAGAGGAATCCCACAACCAGCAGGTTGAAGAAGCGGTAATACCGCCTCTACAGGAATATTCTACGCTCCAAGAAGAACTATTGGCCTTGATCGAAGCACTGGACAGTGATAAGGACAACGACAAAGTGATGACTGAGACAGCTCATAGTTTGCGTCCAGACTCAACGGCTGTGAAGGAGGAGCTTGCGATTGACACTGCCACAGCTGCAATCCGTAGAAGTGCGAAGAAAACGAACAACTCTTTGCGTTCAATGACCGCAGAGGATGTGAAGCCGTCGCAAACGAGAATTCGAACTTATACTGCACGAAAGGTGAGCATATTCAAATAGCAATGTGATCAAATCTAATCGATACTAACTTTATGCTGTTCACAGAAAGAAATTGAGGCATTATTGCAAGAACTACCACATCTGGAAGCATATGTGGATTATCTCAAACAGCAGGCCGCGAATGCCAACAACGAGACCAACTCAATGCAGAAGAAACAACTCGTGAATGCGCATTTACGCCAACGAGCAATCCAGAACCAGTACTTACTGGCACGTGTACAATCGTCCATGACACTCTACACGGTTGGTTTTGCGAATTTGTCGTTCAAGGCTACCTCATTTACTGATTGTCCGCCCACCACTGCATAACTTTATAGATACAGCAGCAGCAAGTGATTCCGTGTGATCAATTCATCCACTTGCGGATAGACATGGCACAGCGTGTAGACACTCTGATAGCGATCAAGCCGCGGATCTTACGTGATACGAAACGATTGATGACTGAGCGCAGCTGGTATTTGAATCTGGGTACTCCCTGCACCGATCAAACAAGTTATGTCACTCCTGAGGGCGATTTCTGCACTGCAAAGTTCATGGTCATGCCTCTGGAAGGTGTAACGAGTGTCAAAGTTGTTTATGACAAACTGCTCTATTACTTGGCCAACATGGAAATCGTGATTTCTGAAGAAACTAGTGATGTGACGATCCGTGAAGACTCTGAGCAGACCGAAAGGCAAGGCATTACGCACCACCGACTGCTTCAATACATCCCCATAGGTGTGCAGGTGGAATCGAATCACGTCATGTTCGCCGAGTACGATCCAAATGAAACCGAGTTTGACTGCGATGGCCGCGAAGTAGGTGTCGTGGCATTGACGACGGTCGATCGGGACGATCTATATCCATATCGGCCCACTGAGCGCCTGCGTCAGGATATCACGTCAATGACGCTGATTAAAACATATAAACGCACGTACCAGGCGAGTAAACATCAGCAACATCGTGAAGAGAAATGGGAAGTAGCGCTTATCCACACGCATTTTGTCAAACTACACCACTCAACACATGGCAAAGTTGCAAGGGAAGTCATGGAAGTGGCCCGGGATCGATTGGCTAAAATGAGCGATGTGGTGTTCAGTGCTGTGCGAGCGAGCCTTACACATTGAGAGTCATGGTTTAAGCGATGACAATTCATAAGCACTGTTTTTTGTATGTACTCTATCTACATGTGAGAGAACAAATAATTGTTCACTTGCTTGATTATATATAAAATTTAGGTTTTGTCTCTCTCTCCGCGACCAAGCGAGTGTATTACATTGCCGAGCGAGACAATGCCCGCATGCAAATCCAACCATTGGTGGGTCGCTTCATATCATTCACGCCTTCACGAGCCTGAGATTCAATCTGATGCTGCACCACTTGTGACGCCATGGCTTTGGACTCTCCTTTCGGTGACACCAGCATGCCTCATCTGTGGAGACTTGGGCAAGAATAAAGTCGATTGAACAAGCCGACGTACTATTTAGACCGCAATCACATGGAGATCGCCAGGGAGGCGATGGAGGCGAAATGGGATCACTCGATAGTGTGTAAGACTAGGTCTGAAATCGAGTTGAGTACGTGATAATGTGCTCTTGTATGAAAATGCAGCTCGATAGGATCGAAACATTATGTTCAGTACTGTACGTTCGAATGTTGCCGCAGTAAAGTACAAACAATCTGCCAGGCCTGCATCCGTTAGAAGCACGATTTAAGTCCTCACTATAGTTTCTGTGTGGTATGTACGGCGCCGCTTCACCAAGCGGACCAGTGAAACCTAACTATTCTCTGTAAGTGGTGATTGCACTGGGTGCATATGGCAGACGAACGTTCAGTAGACTGATGTAAACTTGAGGACGAAGAAACTATGCCTCGCAGTTAATCGTGGCGGGGGTCAGATTGGAATTTAGCAAATCATGTGCGAAACTGATGAATATATGTGACTTTGAACAATGGGTGAAAACGATTTCCTCATGCTCAAAAAATCAAACAATACATCGAGTTGGTAACCATATGGTCTTGAGAGCTTTATTGATGGAGAAAGCTTTGTGATCCAATCAGGCAATGTAGATTGTTCTTCGTTCAGCTTGCGTTCTTGCCATCTATGAACGGTACCTCGTAGGACGAGTTTGTCTCTTTCCTACCATAATCGATAGTTGCTTTTTTGAAAACTACTGTTAATTCATATTTGTTTGGATTTATTTTGCTAAAAGAATATTTTGATTTTATTGAAATAATATTTCATTTATTAGACTGTATACTATACGATAGATCTGTATACTTATCACATTAGCAAATTTCAACAATTGTGTAAACGTGTGCATGATATTTTTTTGGTGCGTCCAACTAGTCGTGGCCTCTTAGAATGTGTAGAACGCTCTTCTATGTGGGATAGCATGAGGCACACGACGATAATATCAACAGGGAGATTGACTCATTGTTCAATTAGCTCTGTAATTAATATCATCTACCGTCATATCTTAAGGACTTGTAGAAAAGAGCGATGCAAACGCCTCAGTTCACATGTAACAGCGACGAGCTCAGCACCTTCAACTCCTTGTTTGAATCTTTGGGCGAAATGAATTTCGGTCAGAATGAGCTATTCGATCTGCTCAGTGATATCAGTCCGAGTACGGACGATAAAATAAGTAGCGATGATAGCATGCATGATAACTACAAAGTGAACGTGGCTATATCTGAATTCTGTAAACTTGCTCATCTGTACGTTCAATAAATGCGACAGATCACCAGGAAACCACAGCAAGTTTGATTGCTGGTCAGGAGTGGGATATGCCTGTAAGCAATCAATTTCGGTGGATTCGTATTAATAGCCAATGGTATGCATCCATTTACATAACTTACCCAATAAGACAACATATCCAGCTGGCACTGACACTGTTCTAAACTTCAACCTCAATTTCACCGACATCCCATGTGATGATAGTGATGATGCTATCAGCTCTGGGCCATTAGCTGTTCTCTCCGCTCCAGCCTTGTGTAAGGGTCTTCACTTTTTTTATGTTCCTTTGGACCATAGCATTCCTATCAACTACTAATCTCCGTGCTCAAGAGCCCAATGTTTATATGAGTCCTACTACTGGTATTTTCGGAGTCATGACCGCTATTGCTTTCCTTATCGATCCGATTTTCAACGAAATACTTTCTGATGAGCAGTCGTCAGTTACTGTCCATATGACCAATGCAAGTGCTCCTGGTTGACATCGAAGATAATATCTGCACCAATACTTACACTCATGATGAACCAGTATATCCCGTGTGTGGGTAGCCTGGATACAGCATTTCACGGACCGTCTTGATCATCAGGTCACCCCAGCGTCCAATATTCTCGCGCAAGAACTGCCACACTGGGGCGGAAATCGGTAAATCCGTGCGATGCAATCTCAGGAACGCACAACGTGTGAGGACGATCACAGTTTCTTCTTCTTCTTCGCCCATGGCGTTGATTTTTGTGCGCTTATGAGACTGCACTCTTAATACGCTTGTGACATCCTGACGGATGTATTTGTTCGGATAATAGGGAAACATATCGTCTTGGTCGACGAAATCCACCGTTATGAGCGCCCCAGGTTCACTGTTGCCAGTTTGCTGATCCTGATAGTCCCAAAATCGTACTATATTGATCTCTAATTGCACATTGTTCGTGACAGATGAGATCATTCGGTGATGAGTGGCTGCACTCACGGAACTGTCTTCATCGGAGCTGATGGTGATCTCGCCCAGCATTTCCGAGACATGAATCTCAATGTTGGTAAAGTAAAAATGCAACGCATCCACCACGGACTTGACGCTGTCAATGCCTTCGAACGGAGTCACGTCGAAATGTGCCATGCAGTAATCGCCGTTTGCGGCCTCAAATCTGGACTCTTCAATGTAGGGCTTGAAAGGGTCGGCACATCGACTACGCTCAGTGATATACCGCCGTGCTTCATCCAATTTCTTTTTCCGCAAGTTGCGAAGCACAGCATGTCGCTCCTGTAGATCAGTAGGTAAGTGAATTGTCATTTTAAACGGAAATTGCTGCTGGACGCTCTAAATTACACGAACATGTAACGTTCCACACAAAAAATTTAAACAGGCTTCTAAACTTAATGTCACCGTAGATACAAAAGAAGTACTTACCACATAAGCAGACAGCACAGATTGTAATTCTGCCATCGAATGCTGCTGCTCCCGCAAGGTAGTTTTCAAAAACCCATTCACGAGTTCTTTGTACAAAATCGCTTGGCCATTGTTGGCCATCGCTATCTGTCCTTGCATCTGCAGGGTATTCAGTTGCAATTCCAATTGCATCTGTTCTTTCCGCAGTGCATCCTTCTCTTCCTATAACAATAGTCCATTTCCATTTTCCATGTTTATGATGCAAAGATTACGCACTCGTCTTCACGACAAAACAAAAATCAAAACTTGAGTCCAATATGTACCTGCTGCACTAGATACGTTGGTTTCCTTTTTCTTCGCACGTATCGCTTTGTGCTTTTCTGTGGGTCAGTAAATGTGTCATTGGGCTGTTTGGTAGTTGACTCTACGTCGGTAGCGAAGCGCGTAGGTTCGCGCTCGAGCGATTGGGTTGTGACGGGATCCATTGGTTAATTTGGAAATGGAGCTGGTTGGGGCATGTCTCTACACTAATTTCACCCACTCGCTATGGTATAAATTGGGTTAAATATCATACCAATGATGTGTTATGGGTATTTGGGTTTTATGTTTGGTAGGACAAGATCCGCATACCATCATTCCCCAGGAATGTTGGTATGAATGTTGAATCATCGAGCCTAGCCGCTAACTTGTTTGACCCTCCTTCTATTATATTATACCAGCGAGTAAGTCACACCCGCAGCTTCGTTCTTACTGACAGTGATCCTGCTGGATGCTCTTGATCATCTCGCCATTAGTACGCACGACTTCATCGCACAGTTCTTGCCAAGCCACCACTGAAATCGGTACTTTAGGATGATGCAATTTGACGAGTGACCAGCGTTTGAACACCACTACCAATTGAGATGACGGCTCCTCTCCTTGAACATCGAGTTGCTCTATATACGACGATACCATAAACGCCATACTGACATCCTTCCGTACGCGTTCCGTTGGGCGGTATGGATACAGCTCATCGTCATCCACAAAATCCACGGTTATGACTCCAAAGGCGTCTCGCTCCGCGGTGGCTTCATTAAACCCAGCAAACGACACGCCATTGGACTCAGTGAGCACACCACTTGCGTTGCTAGTGAGCAGTCGATAGTGTGCCATGGAATTATCCCAAATGCTGTCATCGTCCTCACGAATCGTAATGTTGCCCGACCGCTCGGACAGGATGATCTCAACATTAAATAACCGATATAAAAGCGTATCAAACGCTGCGCGTACGCTATGAAAGCCTCGCATTGGCGCCACATTAAAGTGCACTACACAGAAATCGCGCTGTGGAGTGTCAAATCGCTCTTCTTCAATGTAGGCCTGGGTTTGGTCGATTGAACAACATCGTTGAATGATAAATTGCTCTGCAGTTCGGAGCCTGTCATTGCGCATCGCTGCAATCGCAGCGCGACGACGCTGACGGTCTTTACCTAAGTGAATTGGACTGTAAATGGCACCCACCGTCCGGAAATTTTGTTGCTGGTGTTAACGTATGCATCAAAAGCAAAGCAAGCGTTAGTGCAAGCTTCTGGATCCTTTGTCGTGTTATGTTGTGTTTTTCTCTACTCACCACATAACCGGAGAGCATGCCCTGTAAACTTGCTAAAACAAGTTGCTGCTGCTGAATTGCATCCACTAGTGACCCTTTGTTGATTGGATCTGTTCTACTCGATGTCGCTGTAATAGCAAGGGTGTGCGCTTGATGGTACTTGGCCACCATCGTCTCATATTTCAGTGACTGAAGTTGCTGTTGTAAATCTTCAATTTCTTGAAGTAAATTATCCTTCTCCTGTCTCCGCACTACGTGCGTTGGGATGCGTTTGCGCTTCGGCTCCGAAAGTCGTTTTGTTGTTATACTGCTGCTCGTCTTCTTTGTGCGTGGCTTGGTTACCCGTAATTTACGAGTTGGTAGTGTAGATGATGAATATACTGGTGATAACGGTACACATATGCTTTGCTCGTCACTACAGGCGTCATCGCTGGTGGTGACAGCGATGTCCAGGTGAACTGGAGGAGGAGAGATTGGTCTGGTCTGGAGCATCGTGGTCAACTTGCACTGAACTAAGTATTACTATATAGCTGCCTGGGATTATTGTTTACTACCAGTGGTAGGAGAGTGAATGGCAATTGGCCGACGAGCATGGGGGAGAAACGCAATTATCATCGCAGAGACATTTTTTGTTTCGTTGAGCACAGCCACCCAGAAACGAGCCATTCATGTTGACTTGGGCACGTCAACAATGCCATTGTTTGCGCGGCGGCCATAAACTGTCTCGTCTCTCGACTAAACCCGCACCACCCATTTACTCGACCTTGGAGGCCTCTTCGCCATAGACTGATAGCGACACACGAAGTCACCTATGGCAATGTAGTGTATCTCGCACAGATTGGACCATTGCGTCCGACCAACGCCCCATCCCATTGTGTAGATACTCCAACATCGGTTTTGGAATTGGCAAATCCGTGTGGTGCATCTTTAGACGACACGCACGTGTCATGATCACCACTCGTTCCTCCTCTTCTCCTTCTTTTTCTTGGTCCAGTGCATTAACTTTCTTTCGTGTACACATCTTGACCATCACTGCCGAATTCACATCCTGCCGCATACGTTCGCTCGGTGAATAGGGGAAGAGATCGTCCTGATTCACAAAATCTGTTGTGATGATGCCCACTTGTGCTTCATGGTCAAACGCCCAGCAACGCACGAGGTTCATCTCCAATTGCACGCTATCAGTCACAAATGCCGTTAAGCGGTGCTGACAAACGCCATTGGTGTCGTTGTCATCGTCTTCTCGGATCATGAACTCTCCCAGTGCTTCAGCGAGCCGAATCTCCATATTGACATAATAATTGCGCAAGGCTTCGAAAACTGCCGCTACATCCTCAACTCCTTCAAAGACGACAACGTCGAATCGAGTCGTACTATGATCGCCATTCGCTGCAAATTTGGACTCTTCGGTAAACTCACTCGTAGGATTAACACAACGACTCCGCTCAGTGATGTAGCGATGTGCATCTTTAATCTTTTGAGGGTAAAGGCCAGTCAATAAAGCCTTTCTCTGGTGAATATCAGTACCTAAATGAATGGTGGATTCGAACGGAAGCATTTCCTGGCCACGTTGCTGCATCAAAAAAACTTTAGACAGTATTACAGAAGAGAAGCAAGTAAATAAAGTTTGTGAGTACCATATAATCCGATAATATCGATTGCATGCAGACGACCGACCACTGTTGCTTTGCCAACACATCTCGCAAAATATTATTCGTGAGGAGTTCGCGTTGGATCTGGCCGTTTATTGCACTGTGCTCTTTGCATTTCAGCGCATCCACTTGACGCTGCAAGCACTGGACTTGCGCCACAAGCGACATTCGCTCTTCCTATCATCATGTCAACGCGTCATTAGCATATTGTGTCGACTGGATACAAAGAGAGTGGTCATGAGCTTCTTCGTACTTTACGCATTTGGTACGTGGGTTTCCTCACTCGATGACATCTTCGTTTCCTGCATTTTTCGGTCAATTCTTCAAGGATGACCGGATTAACACACGAGTCTTGATGCTCATCTTTTTTGTAGGATTCAACGCCGAAAGAAGACGACAAAGGCTGCGGCGTCGTAACGCTAGCAGTGGTTCTGCCCGTGACAACTACAGGAAATGTTTCTGGCTTTGAATCTGGTTCTGTTCGCATTATCTTTTGCGCGAGGATGATTTTTGTAAAATGATTGAGCCGCTTCGTCCACCTAATGAATGTACCGTCATTCCAAATCAGATGAATGAGGGTGAATTAGAGGAATGATGGTAGGTTCAATTTCGATGGTGAGCCTGTGAATTAGGCAGCTACTTTGTATGGCTGTGAATGAAACACGTTACATCGCTGGATGATACACAGTTTACTGAGACCGGCCGCGCTGCTGGAGAGAGGAAGATGCACATCTTCACCAACTAGCTCTCTTTTCTATTGCTTAATTCACTGGTAGAACTGATAAAGCGTTTGCGCTCAACAATATAACAACTTGCATCACGCAGTTTGTGCACTCTTAATACAGCTGATCCGGCACGTCACTGCTCGAGGTCAGCGACGAGCTAGATGGGAAACTCAAGCGGAGCCCTAACTAAAATAGTTTGATAGTGTAATGACGCAGCGTTCAGCAATAAGATTGTAGATATTTATCCAAAAAAATAATGTTCAATGATCACCTAATACCTCGTGAGTGCCAATTACGTGGTAGTGATGGACCAACGTTGCTAGCGAGTCACCTTCTGCAATATTTCCCCCATCACCACCTGGTCTTGCACCTTTCTAGCCAATGCTGCGAAATTGGGTCGTTTTAGCGCGTCCACCTGGCACTGCAAGCAATGCGATCAGCGGGTTAATGCTCGACTAGGTCATATGGATCGTTACTGTATACAGAAGAGCATGGTGCTGGTTACGTCGTAATGACGGCATCGAGTGAAAAGGGAACCAGCTACGCAAGTGTGCTCTGATTGACGCTCAGGCCCATCGCTTCCTCGTTATCCAGTGCTGCTTACGCTTGGTGCATAAAACGAGGAAAGAAGTACCACCAAGGTTGCAAAGCTATGAAGAGTGACATCATTCTGCATCTGGCTATATGAGAATGGCGGTAGAGAGGAAAGATGACGAACAGGTCCAGCTTGATGTGATGAAGAATTAAAGGAAGTGAATGAAGTCAGTTCACATGCAGCTGAGATGTGATGCAGTTCGAGTGTTTTTTTAGCAGATAGGTCTGTATTTACGATGTTGGAACTTTGCTACGATACGTCTGTTATTTTCTGGCGTGGCTTGCGTCTTTGTAAAATGCCAACGAAATGAATGGTCCACAGATATCACGAAATTGGCTGATACAGAACTTAAGATCGTCATGCAGTTGCAAACGGATGGTAATCAGGTCTAGTGACTAGTCGAAATTGTCAACATGGCAACCATATCCAAAAAACGACACAGTTGGCGATAATTGAATATCTCCATGGCGTTGTTGAGGTAGTGGCTCATGATAGCCGTGTAGTTGGCGAAGGCAGTTACCTCAATAGTATCTTTATCTTTGAATTCGATCTACATCCGCTCAACAGTGATCATACTCTTCATCCGGTTGTGTATGCTCCAATTATTGCTGTTGGCAGCTTCTATGGGCAATGAATTTAAGTTATGCCTCGATGGTGGTGCCGTTGGTGATGCACTTGTAATTGATCACACTGTTAGAATTTTCGATATCTCATTCGACTAATCTCGCCTCACTAATATCCAACATATACTAAATATGGTAAATATTCCAGAAAGGTACCATTTGGTAACTCAGAGACGATCTTTATTGACTTTGAGTCCCTGCCAAACAACCAAAGCGTGGATCATTCTCCACATTAGCAACCCAGTACAAATTACAATACTCTGAGGAAGGCAGCCGCGGTCACTATCACGCAATATGTCCAGGTGAATTTGTTTCCACTCTCGAGACAGATGTTGGGAACAGTGTTCACATCTCGATCCGTAATAAAGAGACATCTTGGGCATACAAAGGCTTTCTGCGCTTTCATGTCTTGGTCGCGGACTTCTTTATATTCGATCAGCCGTCCACCTGCTCGTTCTATCTTGTACTGCAACATCATCTTAAACTTGTGAGATCTTCAAGCATGTGAATTTGCAAAGAGACTCAAAGCAAACAAAGCGATTCTCTTATTGTTATTTTGTCTTACTTTGGTATCTAGGCGTGACGTCGAATCTAGAGTATTGCATTGCATTGTATATAATGTCCAGATACATCTCTTATATGAACGGAATGAGGATGATAGTCAACAAAATAACAAAAAAGTAAAACCCATAGCATATAGAAATCTTATATTGCTTAAATGATGAACTCGCAGGTGATTCCTGTTTCCTCTAAAAGAGTAAGTCTCGTTCAGCTCTTTTCTGCGCAGTTCGCACAAATGATGCAATCAATATGATCGAAAAGGCAGTCACATCACGATTTTAGAGAATGACGACAGCAACATCACTATTGATTGCTGTTTTTAAGTGCTCGTAGCATATTAGTTCTTGGGTTTGCATGAAGTGCAAGGCAGGGAGCAATCTTACGAGATCTTCGTGGGTAATTTCGTCGAAAAAGGCAATCGCTACCCTTACAAACAACTGGAGCACGTGCAGAAAGACACTATTAAAACCTTCTTCGTGACCAAAGAAACCAACAACAAAATTAGAGAGAGCATTGCAGTGCTCATGCAATGGAAATCGTGGAAACTGCATAAGTCGCAATTTGATCTACCCAGTTCAGTTCTACAGGGACTATGGGCCAATGTCGGTCGACTCCTGAGCAAATTACACCGAAATATGACCTAGTTGTACATGGGTAGATGAAGAATTGATAATACAGCACAGAATATCTGCCAGACACTTTTGGAAGTCGCACACTTCACCTTGGTAACTGGACCATTGGGAATGCGGACTTAATCGAGAGAAATGGGTCGCGTAATCATGTTTGACCAAGAAAGATTGCGATTTTAAGTTTGTGTGAGACAGTCCAACCATAGCATCTACAGCTTGATAAACTCGAAACCATTTCATTTCTCTATTGAGAGAATAGCCGTCATGTGGTCTCCATTGCCGACTGTTCCCTATTTTTCAGTGGCGAGTCTTCAATCTGTCACAACAGACGCATTGCTTACCATTGACGACGAAGATGCCATCACCAATAGTTCCGACAGAGCACCACAGCCACACAAGCGCAATGCTAGAAACACCAAAGGCAGTAACAGCAAAATGAGATCCAAATCCACACGGAAACCCACACATACTCGTCGAAAAGAAGAGAAAGAGGTATTGATCCATCAGCTCGAATCGTTGTACACCCAGTTACAGTCCCTACAGTGCCAGTCGATCATCACGCAAACCCAAAAGAACAACCAAGACACACAGCCAACGATGATGGAAACCATCCAGCAACAACAGATTGTATTAGCCAACTTGCAAGGACTGCTCTCTGGCTATGTGGCAAGTACTTTTGATCGAAGCCAGACATCTCATTAAGGATCAATATTTGACTGGTTGGCTTTGCATGCTTCATTATAGAAACAACACATTGCGAATGTAAACCCCATCCAGACCTTCATCTACCTGACAAGTGACCCAGCAGAACGTCGAATGACTCTTTTAACACTTCGCCCACACAAACTGCTGCAAGCAACGCAATTTATCAATCAAAGACGGCACTCCGTCGGTTCCTCGTCTGCATTTGTCGACGAAGAGCGATTTGAGATCAAAAACGGTGGATTTTGCTTGGTGCACTTCAGTGTCACCCCATTGCGATCCGCAACAAGCGTGAAATCGGTCTTTGATGCACTCATGTTTCGCATCTTTAACGTGGAGATTATCATTTCAGAGAAATTCGGTAACATCACGATTCGAGAAGATGACGATAGTAATATGGATCCTGCTGTCTCGCACCATCGGTTAGTATCATCAAGCTCCTGTGGTGTGCAGGTAGAGATGAACATCGTGCTGTTCTCCGCTTTTCATGAGTCCCAGGATGGCCAGCAACCGTATGGTATCATTGTCTCCGATTACGTCGATGAAGACGATTTGTATCCTTATCGAGCACTCGAGCGCGTGCGGAAAGACGTTACAAAGATTTTGCTTGTAACGAAAGAGGCTGCTGGTGAGAACGGCGAAGAAGTGGTGGTGCTCACGCGCTGGATACTGTGGAAGATTCACACTCCGAAATTTGACCTGCCAAAGTCAGTTCTCCGAGAAATGTTGGACGAAAGCAGTCAGGCCCTAAGTGAACAGATCAAGAACATCTTCGAGTGGTGCATGAACAACTAATGAATGACCGCCGTTTCGTGCTGACGAGTTGTAGCCGAACTAGATATTGTAATATAAGAATATGACAATACTTTTTCTTTCTGTTCGCACCTTTCGTGTTGGTTAAGCTTCTCTTTCGCACATTTTTGAGAATTATTTTGTCAATACGCCATCCACACATAGCATGCAGATCAGCAAAAATAGTCATGAGTTATATTTTTCATCTTCTCATTTATTGTGGTATCCAAGACGATATTATAGATCTACATGCACATTGGCCCCGACATTGAAATCAGCGAGCCCAAACAGTGCCGATCGTAGTCCTATAAGCAAGGTCTACCAAATTCTGAATGCAGACTTCGTCCGGCCATCATCAGTTCCTCCTGCTTTTCCAGGTTTGTTCCTTGAATTTGTTGTGCTAATCCGTACTGAAATTTCCTGTGTTTTGCAGATACACTGATTTGAACGGTATGGGCGCAACGTATAATTCAGTTCTTAGTTCTTTTGTGTGCGATATTGCAACTGGAAACCCAGCACCTCGTTTTCATCCATTCATCAGATCCTTTTGCCCTTAGCCTGTGCTGAGAACGCTTTTCTGATTTAATCATCGAGTTGAGATCGTCCGAAGCCAAAAATCAACCGAGTAGAGACGTATTGGCGTTATCGAGTTACTTTGTACAAGATCATTAATACCAGTTTGCCACTACATCATGTGGCTTCTCTCCCTCCACAGAGTTCTACAATGTTTTTGGAGACTTCTTGGACCGCTCGACACATATTATCGCGGATTTCGTGCATCACGATTGATGGAATCTCAAACTGTGGGCGCTGTAATCTCGACAATCGCCACCGCATCAGCACAGGATTTGTGGCTCTCTGCTGTTCTTCTTTAGCATCATTATCTACACATGTCGTTACCAGCATCACAGTCGCCATATTTGTGCGCACGCGTTCTAGTGGTCTGTACGGATACAATTCGTCTTCATCAACCGTGTCGCTCACAATGATGCCATAAGCTGGTCGAGTAGGTGTTGCTTCGTAAAATTCCGAAAACACAACGCTGTTCATCTCAATTAGTACACCACGCACGCTAGTGGAGACTAGTCGGTGATGTGACACCGTGGGGTCGTTATTGCTGTCATCATCCTCTCGGATGGTAATGTTACCGACCGCCTCAGACATAATGATCTCAAAATTGAACGCATGAAACAATAGGATATCAAAAATCGCTTTCACACTTTTTGCACCTCCCAGTGGCGTGACACTGAAATGAAGCTGACAAAATTGGCCGTCAGGTGTCTCAAACCGTGCTTCTTCGGTGTATGCGCTCGATGGATCAACCGAATTTCGTCGTTGGTTAATGAATTGCTCTGCGCGCCGCACTTTGTGTGGGTGAAGCACCAAAAGTGTTTCACGACGTTCTAATGGATGTCTTCCTAGCTTAATGAAGGTCTCGATGGGGTTCACACTCATCAATTGCTGCTTTTTTAACCAAGAAAAATAAAGTATTAGTTTCTTATCGCTTCCACTCAATATGAACACTGAGCGATTTTCTTACCATGTAACCAGAGAGCAACCCTTGTAAGCTGGCCAATACATGCTGCTGCTGTTGGATGACATCCATCACTGTCGCTTGCGGTACAGGTCGTGTCAAACAGTCATTCATTTGCTGTCGTTGCGTTTGCATCACGAGCGCGTGGCTTTCCAGTATCTGCAACTGTGCTTGAAGTGATTCAAGCTGATGGACGAGCATCTCTTTTTCTTCTTTCCGACGCGTGTGTGTTGGCTTCTTTTTACGTCTCAGTTTGCCGTTACTGCTATTGTTGAGTTTGATTTTTATTCGCTTGTACTTGGAAGTTCTGATGCATATCGTTTCTTCGTCATCAGTGGTGGCGAGTTCTTTTATAGTGGAAAAAGACTGGGATTTCGTCGTGGAGCCCCATCGTGCCACTCCTGTTGCTGTGAGTGACGGCATCACTTTCTGAATAGCACGAAACCGATATGCTGGAGTTGCTTGTCTAGCAGAATAGGAGAAGGTCGCGCTTTGGTGGCGTCATCAATTGACAAAGCTGAGCAGGGGTGGCCAAATCATTGTGATTATTCACCACATGACTCTCGCTTAAGTCCGCACTCTTTGATCTTCATGTCACACAGGACAAATGAAGTCTATGAAGAGACTAATATAGAGTCACCAGCTATTTTGTGGTCTGTCTTCTTGTGGTAGCAACCCATCCATTGTGGGAAAGAACACTTTGCGGCTGCTTGAAGGTCAACATCTACCATGGGGCTGGTAAACACACGTTGATTACTACCTCTTATCCACCTGCTCATCCCCTTCAACTCAAGCCACCTTTCAGCAGGCATCATTTTTAAATCCATTTGCTTGCTAAGAACCGAAGGATGCAATTTTCGTTAGAGATGGAGCCAAACTTAGCCAACGGATCAACAAAAAAGGCTATTGACAGTGTGCCACATATTGTGGAGCTCAGTACTAGCGATGAGCAGGACGGACAGGACTACCATCACCAGAAAAACCTTAAGCGGACCATCAAAAAACGAAGTGTGTCAACACGTTCCACTCGTCCCAATGCACAAAAGAGCAGTGATGTTAATATGAACATCAGTCGGGCAAGAAAAAAAGATACAAGAAAGCGCTGCCGTCGCGGAAGGACACCTACGTATACGCTACGACGTGAAGAAACCAAACAGTTGGAGCAGCAGCTCCAGGATTTGCTAACCCAGCAGCAGGCAATCACGTTCCGGTCACTATTGACTCACGAGAAGCAAACCAGAAATGCGGAGGGCCTGGCTGCAAATGAAGAACTGCTTCGTGTTATACAGCAACAGCAATCGCAAATCACTGGACTGCAGGATCTGCTTTCGAGTTACACGGTGAGTTTGTCGATTCTTCATCAATACATCACTGAATCATGCTGACGTTTGTTTGGTAACATTACAGCAACAACATTTACTGCACATGACACCAATTCAAACGTTTATTCGTCTGGAAAAGAACCCGGTACTGCGGCGTAACACGCTCATGCAACTACGTGACCAGAAGCTACGCGATGCCAAAACGTTTATTTTGAAAAGAAGTCGATCGATCGATCGAACTATGCTGTACAGAGAGCTCGATAGTTTCGAGACACCTGAGGGTAGTTTTTACACCGTGTACTTCTCCTCTATTCCGATTCGAGGCTTTCGCAGCGTCCGTGCAGTATTTGATGCAGTAGTGTTTCGCGCATTTAACCTGGAAATTGTGTTAACCGAGACTACTGGCAGAACCACTGTGCGTGAAGATGATGATAGCAATACAGATGCCACTGTCTTCCATCATCGATTAGCTTCTACATACTCCCATGGCGTTGAGTGTGAGGGCAATGGGGTCTTGTTTTTCGGCTATTATGACGAAAACGAAGGGGGTGAACCAGCTCATGCTGTGATTGCAGGGGATTTTATCGACGATGATGCGCTGTATCCGTATAAGCCACATGAGCGGATTCGCAGAGACAAAAACTCGGCAATGATCATGACATCGTTCACAGAGAAGCAACCTGGAGCAGAACAAGATGAAGTAGTAGTGGTGATAACTTCTTGGGCGATAACAAAGCTTCATCGAGCGGAGATAAATGTTCAAGAAGAGGCCATTGAGGAGATTCGAGACGAGATGATACGCCTTCAAGGAGTATTACTCAAGAACCTACGAAGAGACTTCGGTGAGACTTGACGAAAACTCAAATAAATGCATGGTAGTCACTACAAAAACAAACTACGTCGAGTTCAAACAGGGAAATAGATTCCTATTTACGACAGTTTTGTCGATGCATCATTATGCTCTTCAATTACCCGGACCACGACCACCAATTTCCCACACTGTTTCTACGGCACCATTGCGGAAGCCCACGATAAAGTCGTACAGGTTTGTGGTTGGATCACAATGGCCAGGAATTAGCAACAACTTCTGGCCCAGCGAAGGCATTGGAATATCGGACTTCGTTTCATTTGCCGGTACGAGAATGCCATGTTCATCGCCTCCAGGTTGGTACTCCAGCGGTGGCAGTGCACTGGCATCGATCGACGAGTACACTAGCGGAGCGCCGGAGTCCAGTGAAACTGCCTTCATCCCTGCATCGACCACCGCACGCGGCGCCTTGGTATTTACACTCATCACAGTTGTCAAGACGAACAGACTTTGCTCCCAATTTTTCACTTTCTTCCCGTCCTTGTCGAGGTTGCGCGAGTAATCAGCATCGTTGAAGAGATACGAACCTGGCTGCACTTCCGTGAAGATATCACTGGCGGCTTCGTGGAGATACGTCCCTGTGCCACCGCCGGTCACAACATCACAATTGAAGCCGCGAGCACGGAAACTATCACGCACATGCTTGGCTTTTTCAGCGACTGCTTGGATGACCTTGGCCTTTTCGTGGTAATCACGGATATGCTGCGCTGAGCCATGGTAAGCTTGAATGCCTCGCATCTCCAACCCCGAGGCATGATCGATCAGCTCAGCTAGTGCCAGTGCTTCATCGACCGTGTCAACGCCACAACGGTTCTGGCCGACATTCACTTCCACGAGCGCATCAAAACGGATCTCAAATGACTTGGCAACGGCATCCGCTTGACGGATTGCGTCTTCGTGATCAAAGATGAGCGTGACCTTGGCGCCTTGCTTAACGAGATGCGCCATGCGCTCATACCGATCAGTGCCATAAATTTCATTACTGAGAAGCAAATCGTGGATACCACCGGCGAACATTGCTTCCGCCTCTGCAACCTTCTGACAACACAACCCCACAGCCTACGACCAACAGGCATTTATTAAATTACGATATCGAATGAGATTAGACACTCAGTGCTTAAACGTACAGTGCATATATATTTAGTTACATTACCTTTGAAAATCGCAACTGCAGATGGCCGATAGCAGCGCTTTTGTGAGCTTTGGCATGCGGACGAATCGCAATGGTTGAGTGGTCCCGTAATGAACGTGGCAGCGCCAACAAATTTTTCTCCATCTTATTCACACAAGTAGCATATAAAAACCACGCAGTAGTTAGCTAGATAGGTCTAACCACACTATCTTTGTCTTATTGATTGAGGCGTACCGCGTCCAAATCGACAACCAAGCAGGGCGTTTCCACAGCTTCTAATTTGTCGCCAACATTAGCTGGACGGCGTTTTGTCAGCATATCCAAGCGATTGGCGCCAGCGCGTCCTACAGCAGACGCAAAACATCGACGTGCATTCCCATTCAGCGCCACTGTCGCCGCAGCTGCAGCTACAGTGGTCACTCCCACAGCCAACAACGAAGAGCTACTCGCTCCTCGCCACATGCTCCCTTCCTTATTGAAAAAGTGAGCCCACCAGAACTTCAATAGGATAATGTGTGGACCACTTAACATCAGTAAAACCTTTTATTGGATTTGTACACTAAACTAGTCACAAACTCGTTAAATTGATATGTGGGATGTTATGATGTGCTATAGGTTGCAGTTTGATTGGCATCAGGTTGCGATCTTTGCGGGACATGACCTTTCCACCACTATCAAAGCGTTGGTTGCTTGGTTGCACAGGAACACTGCGCATGATGCAAACAATTCTACTGGCTACTGTTGTTTACACACTGATCGCTAGCGTAAGCGCTGCATTTGATCGGCGGTCGTTTTACTCGGTCAAAAAGACTTCGAAGCCTGTGAGCGACCCAATCATCACTGAAGCTGCACATGTTCGTATTGTGTGTTTATTTACGCATGGGTGGATACGGAATAAATAACTAATTGAGTATTTTGTTGCTGTGTGTGTATATGTATGTCATAGTTCGCTGTGGATCAGCTCAAGACGCTATCGGATTCTGGGATTTACAGTACACTCTCGCTGCACAAAATCCATGAAGCGGCTACACAGGTGACAAGCAAACTGATAGCGTGACTACTCTTGACCTATTCTTGGGCGCAAGCTTTGTTTGGCATTCAAATCACTAACGTGTAATTGTACTATGGCAGCTTGGCGACTTTCATTATGCGATTCACCTACGCGTGGCGCTGGCATCGCCGTATTTCCAGAGCAAGAAGAGTGTGGAAGACTTTGAAATGATCGTTCTGGAGAAAAAACCACCAGTGGGAGCTAGACGCTCGACAGAAACGATGAGCACGGAGCCTCGACATATCGCCATTGACGAGTTTCCCGTCATGGACGAAGACGCCATTGAGAAGTTTTGGATCGACATGGTGGAGCAACGACGACAGCGCCGTCGCGCACTCTTCCAAAAATGGGAAGAAGAAGAAGGCGATGATAATACAAGTAATGAGACAATGAAATACGAGCACCAACGAAATCGGCAGCCAACAGCACACCGCCCGCACCAAAGTAATGAGCAGCCTTCGCCGCAACAACAAGCGTCTTACTCAGTTAGCAGGAGGTCCATCGATAGCAGAGTAGCTGAAAAGGAAAAGAAAACACTGACACTTGAGGACCTCGAAGCGATGCCCACGAAACAACTTCGTAAATTACTGAATGCGTTGGAGAGTTCAACTGATCTACAATCTGCCATCATGACCATCATCGACGAGCGGTTGGATATGTTGGAGCAACAGGAACAACGACACAAAAGTACAACACATGGCGAGAGGGACGAACTGTAAGCAGTCGTACAAATAAAGAGAATGAGAAACGTTGTTTATTTTTGAGGCTCATATCACAGTGATGTTTGTGATAAAGATACCAAATCAATTGCTCCATGTTTATATAAGGACGCCAAAACCATTAACGAATGAACTGTGCTGAGATGCAGGAATCCATATAAATTTCGTTTGCTCCTCACTTCTCTTTTACCGTATAGCATAGCAGAACATCGCTGTGAATCCTTAGATAAGATCTGCGACATTCATAGGCATTTCATCGATTTGTGTGCTATAATACTGCTCGATATCGCGTAGAATGCGAATATCGTCGTCTTTGACAAAGTTGATCGCTACACCTTTGCGTCCAAATCGACCCGATCGACCAATACGATGGATATATAATTCGCGATTGTTGGGCAAATCGTAGCAGATCACCAGCGACACTTGTTGCACATCCAGCCCACGTCCCCACACATCAGTCGTGATCAACACCCGCGAGCCACCAGATCGGAACTCCTGCATGATCGCATCACGTTCCTTCTGTGGCATATCACCATGCATAGATGACACTGTGAAATTCGCTTCACGCATTTTAGTCGTCAACCAGTCCACTTTTCGCTTCGTGTTGCAGAAAATCACCGCCTGGGTGATTGTGAGCGTATCATAGAGGTCACACAATGTGTCAAATTTCCACTCTTCTTTCTCGACCGCCACGAAGAATTGCTTGATACCCTCGAGCGTCAGTTCATCACGTTTTACGAGCACTTTGACCGGTTCGTTCATGAATTTCTTGGTCAAATCTAGTACTTCCTGCGGCATTGTCGCCGAAACCAATAACACCTGCGTTGACGGAGGCACATACCGGTAGATATCGTAAATCTGGTCCTTAAAGCCTTTGTTAAGCATCTCATCGGCTTCGTCGATAACCAACATCTTGATGTTGCGTGTACGCAGGTTTCGTCGGCGAATCATATCGAAAATACGCCCAGGAGTGCCAGAAACAACCTGCACACCATGATCCAAGCGTCGAATGTCTTCACCGATGCTCTTGCCACCGATGCAGGCGTGGCACTGTACATTCATGAAATCGCCCAGCGCCAATAAAACTTTCTGCGTTTGTTCAGCCAACTCACGCGTTGGGGAGATCACTAGCGCTTGAGTTTCGTTGCTGGATGTGTCCAGTGTCTGCAGGATCGAAATCGAAAACACGGCCGTCTTACCCGTTCCAGATTGTGACTGCGCGATCAAATCGCGTCCTTGAATCGCGGGCTTAATGGCACGCTGCTGGATTGCCGATGGCTTTTCAAAGCCTATATCCAAGCAACACAGTTAAAGATTCTATATAATCAAATGTGCCATACACAGAGTCGTTGGACATACCATAGGAGTAAATGCCACGAAGCAGATCTTCTTTCAAGCCCATAGCTTCGAACGTGCTATACACTTGAATGTCTTTCGTCGTCGTGAACTCAACCGAATCGCCATCGTCTTCGTCAACCAAACGCGTTCCTGCAGCAATACATGGCATGACAGTATAAGTTAATATTTTTCATGCCATCTATCGATTTATCCCATTGGAACGTACGCCTTTGCCTCTCTTCCCGTGGCATCTTCTCTTGTCTTCGATCGCTTTGGTCGTTGCCTTTTACCCAACCACAAAATGCCCCTCTAAATAAACCTGAATGGACCTATTGGTTTTTCAAAAATAGTGTTTTTGTCCAATGGAAATTTGTTTATATCACATAAATAATTTTTATTGGATAAAAATATCAAAGTAAAATGATGGTCGTGTTTCCTTGCTGGAAGTCAACATCGAAGGAATTACGCATCCATGGACGACATCGGGCTGTTCTTGCAGCTGCTGAAAGATGTAGCTGACACTGATCTTACGAATATTGACATGGATGATATCGTCTCGCGTGACTCAAACTATCCTTCAGCCAGTCCCACCAGAAGTACTATTGTGAACGAGAGTGGGATGAAGGAATCAGGTGACGATGACACAGACTTAATGCTCTTTCAAGACATCGAGAGCATCCTACGCGATGCAGAAGAACATAAAAGTGAGCGATCATGGCGTAATTTTGCTATACATCTAGAATCGGAAAGCGATCATTCCATTGACGAGCATAACGATAAAGAACAGCAACCATGTGCGAGTCTATTGCCAGAGATGGGATGTGGACGTAATGCAACCGACTCATCTCATGCATGGAGTTTGCTGAAACAAAATC
The DNA here is from genome assembly GCA_001600495.1 of Pilasporangium apinafurcum. Taxonomy (NCBI): domain Eukaryota; phylum Oomycota; class Peronosporomycetes; order Pythiales; family Pythiaceae; genus Pilasporangium; species Pilasporangium apinafurcum. Next base: position 106,395 of record BCKE01000065.1, read on the forward strand.
CCGACAACGCGATATACGATACAGAGGATATCGTTTCTGATCGAGTGAGTGTGATGATTAGACCAAAAAAGCAAAGTACAAAGCCTTACAGCGACTAACCAAGGTAGATACTATGATTGGGTACATGTGTGTCGCTAGTATTCAATCGAGCTGCTGCGTCGCGAGCTTGCATATTTAGAAGCTCAACGCGACTTTCTACAGTTCCAAGAGCATACTACAAACGCAATTCGCAAAAGCAATGACGTATCAGGTGATTCGTACCGACAAAACGCCAGAAAAGAATATCAAAAACTTCGAGCTGCAGCCCAATTGAGACAAAGAATGGTGGAATGTCTCATCCAACAGCGACAGAGTTGTCACGAATTGGAGCGACTGATCTTACAGTCTCCATTGACTAATTATGTAAGTACATATCGCTCTTTCGCAGACACTAGTGTGATGAGATGGTGATACATGCTTATGCCAATTTCTAGAGATCTTCGTTAATAGCTCCTATAGAATCCTATATTCGACTCAGCAAAGACTTTCGCGAACGACGCGCAACTTTACAGTCTATCCGAGACTCCAAAATTGCGTCCGTAGTGCAGTACATCACGCACCAAACGCGATACATGGACCTAGAACAAGAGTTTCATTACATGGACACATTCGAACAATTCGGCAAACTCTACATGGTGGACATCGGTATTTCAAAACTGGAACACACAACTATCGAAGAAGTAACTGAAGCTTTATTCAATCGAATCATTAAGAGGCGTGCTGGTGTTCCATCAACAATGGGGTCGAAGTCAACCCGTGAGGTAAAAACAAAGGTATTTATCATGAAATGTTGGGTAGCATTCGTTGACTGGTATATGCTTTTATCCGTAGATATTTGATGGTGTTGAGGATTCGTTCATGAACGCACGTGATGTAGATCGAATGAATATTCAGAAGGACCTTCTCCACGATCGAGATTATGTCATCCTCGAGTCCAACACTGTGTTTTTTCATCAAGCGTTTGATAATATGTCGGTGTTCTGTTGTGACTATGTTAACGAAGACGAACTTCACCCGTATCGCATGCGGGGACGAATTCGGAAGAATATAACAGCTGGGTACGTTTTGCTCGTCATTCATTGGAGTTGGATGCTCTTTCAGTGGCAACATACTAATGTAGTGAGCCTCACACTGTTTGTAGCATTGTTCTGTCACCCCACATGAGTGTGGATGGTGAGCGAAGTGTAATCATGAAGCGATATGCGTTCATCACACATCACTTACAGCAGCACAGCTGCATCCCTGAGTTGATACAAACAGTATCCGCTCATTGGATTTTGTTCAGTCAATCGATCCGGTACTGCATGACACAGCAACAACATCCTACAGCAGAAACGAGTGTGCGGGTCGTTCGTCATCATATCTCAGCGTGATCATGATCAGCTTAGAGAAAGTCGTGGTCTTGGAATCGGCAGCTTCTCGTTCTAATTTGCGGTACTAAACGTCAATCACTGTGTTTGAATGTGTCCGTTACGACATGCTTCTTCTCTTATCACTTACATGCTGTGCATAATAGTCGGGCTATTATAGCTTTCGTGGTTGAACATTACCATCATAGAATGTTGCCCACCTTAACCTTTATTCTCCACATGTTCTGTACCGCGCATGGTACAGAACACGTAGGAAATAAAGGCTACACTCATCCGTTTCCGGAATCATAGCAGTGAGGTCGTTTATCACCTCAATTTTTAATTTCGAGTACCAATTCATTCTCATTCCTCGTGAACGCCTTGAGTCTCTTCTTTTTCTTCACTTGGTCGATGAAGAGTCTCAAAATCTTGATTGCGGCGTTGATATCACGGTTCCACAATGTGCGATGGCATTCACTATTTTTGCAGTGTCGCACACCATAAAGACCGTCACCGACAACTTTTCCGTCAAGGACAAACTCCTTCATCTTCTTGTGACAAGCACAACATAGCTTGCTCGTCTTGTACTCGTCCACATCAGCAACACGACACCTGGAACCAATTTGCTTCTGTAGAGTCGTTGTGGGAACAGTAATGTTGCCTTTACCCGAGCTTGTGAAACTTGCATCTCCATACGCGATAACGGTTCGTTTATTACCATCTGTAAGGTTCTTGACTACCTTCTCGTACACCTGTTGTCGACGGATGTAGGTCGACCATCGTAGCTTCTTCATCCTCCTTGATGAATACACGTCAAGAAGACGATCCAAATACACGAGACAAAATCTCATCCGTTTCAAATAGGAGACAAGGTTCGCAACTTTTGCCGAAGGAACGTTTTCACTGAAGGTTTTGATGTCAGGCTCAGCATCAATCCACTCTTTCGTCAACTTTGTTCGTCTATGGTAGCCGCACTCTCTGTAGAAACGACCYTTCGACCAGTGGATGACTTCATGTTTGATGTTCTCTCCTTTCGGCTTTTGCAGTGTAGCCACGCTTTCATCTTTGTAGACAACAGCAATGAAGATCTTCTTTCTTCCCGGRTCYAAAMYGATGATCCRGTCTTCAAGAGRAAATSTCTCTTTTTGCTCTCTCGYGGGAAGCTTTGAACRGGAGMTTGTCACACYAACTGACATACCGTCGGTCGAGATGAAGTACTCAAACTCCTTTCGCTGGTCTTTGGTCACAAGACCTATATTGAAGTACGTGCGCCATAACTCAGCTTTGTCGGCGTAAAGCTCAACAGGATTACTCAAAGCCTTAGCAAATTCCTTCAGGACGGTGGTGTTGATCTTGATGAAAATGGGCTTGAAGTGTTTCTGTGGAAGCAGAGACCAGACTCGGCAACCCTTTATTCCATCATCCACATGAGCTTGTATGTCTTTCAGCATTATACGGAGAAAGGGTATATGACGTTCCGGTGATTTGTTCAAGTCGAGTGACAGTGGTCCGATCTCGTTTCTCACTCTATCCGATAATTCCTGCATCCAAACAATCCCCTCAGTAGGGATGGGATACTTCTTGAACCTGGAGTACACGGGGATCAGGTTGGATAAGCTATCCTGAGTTTAGATGCCTGCGCGGACCAGCAATGAAACAGGACTCTTGATTATCTTGGCTTGGTGCTTTTCGAAATAGTTACTGTCGCGAACGAGAGTTACAAGCATAGTGCGAAAAGGTAGGTTCCAGAAGCGCAGATTTGGTCAGAACAGTATTAACGGCTCAAAAAACGATAGAGACCTCTGGACCATCAAGTTAAGTTGGTAGAAGGAATACTTATCAATAAGAATACATAGCTGTTTACAAATGAATAATCAGCAGGTAGTTAAAACCAGAAACACGATCATTTTTCAATTGCCCATGTAATGGAGACCCATTACATCAAGTGCTTTGCAGAGATAGAAGAAGGACGTAAAAAGAATAACAAGTATCCACGAGTACCCACAAGGAGGCTTGTCCTTCTTTTAAGATAACCATACGCTATGGCATTAGAACAAAGTCCGAAGGCAAATGTGAAGGAACATCTTAGAAATTTTTAGGGTGAGATTTTCGGTGCCTTTGGTAATAAACAACCTCCATATACTTTATTTAGTGTGATGTAGCTATTGTCAGATATTATTTATCCCTCATTTCTTTTACCTCTAGGATGGACTTTGGCCTGATTCTTAAAGCGAAGAGATCCACATCAATAGAAGCAAAGACTTGTCTTGAATTATTCGCAATGGGCTTTTTTCAGCGTCATTCTTCCTTTCGAGAACAGGTGCGAGACGATGACAGTGCATGCATGAGGAAATTGAATGCGTGGAAAATCAAAGTGATCGTCCAGAAAGCGTGGTGCGATAATATCGGTGTAAAAGGAAAGCAAAGATTACACATATGACTGTGAGAAGCACTATACAACAAAGATCTGTTCTCACTGTGGGAGAATTAACCACGCGATGAAGCATCAAAAGGTCTTGGAGTGTCCTCATTGCGAGTTCGTTCTTGACAGAGATGCCAGCGCTGCTAGAAACATCTTTCTCAAGAATGAGCACCTATTCATCAAGTCCAGGTGTTGGAGATGTCTACTTCGCGGTTGCCTAATCTTAGCTAGCTTTTGTTGGTCAAGTCGGACCCAAACAAAAACCAGGAGATCCTCCTTGATGTACTTTCATATCATGATTTCATGAGCATGAGGCTAACCAGAATCTGCTTCCATGAATGTTCTTATTTAGTGTTATATATTATTTTGTCCAATAAATACTATCATGAAATAAGTTAAGTTCATTGGACAAAATCAAGCTTCAGAAAATTTTATGTTGATGTTCATGTGACTCGGCTGAACTCAAAATCGGACAAGAAGAGAAGAAGACAAGGAAAGGGTGCACGTGTTTTGACGTACAAATGGCGACTAACAGCGACTGGTTGTCCCTGTATGTGCCAAAGACAGCAAGTGCGTTCAAACCTCAAGACATTGACATTGATGAGGCTTTTTCAGAAGATAATACGCCCACCGTTAGTAGTACCAGCGTGGATGAGATGAGTGACAGCATGGATACAGAAATGGATGAGTTGGTGAAGACAATGGATGCACAAATGGATTCAATGCTGTTCCATGACATTGTGAGAATTCTCGAGTTAGAGAACACAGAAGAAAAGCAACCAAAGCTTGCATTGTCATCTTTGGCGGAAATTGTCACTGACAACGACAGAGGCGATAACGGCAATAGACCATACCAACTACCGATCCCAATGGGAGCTGGATGGAGCATCATGGGAACACCACCTCACGAAGATATTAGACAGGATGAACTCTTCGCTGTCTCAAACACAGCTAAGCATGATGATAGCTTAGATCAGGTAAACACCTGATATTGGAGCACCATGTGTCGTACTTCAATCTAACACGTGTTTTGGGTATGTGGATAGTAGTCGAGTGAGTTGCTTCGTCGCGAAATCGCGTATCTTGAAGCTCAGCGTGATTTTTTGCTGCTTAAGGCACAACAGACTCCATGTGCTGCTCGAATTGCTGCTGGGGGCTTCACAAATGAGACCTATCGACAACGAGCACTAGAAGAAAAACAGAAACTGGAAGCAGCGACTCAATTGAGACAAATGATGCTTGAGTATATCATTCAACAGGAACGCAGCAATCGAGATATAGGTGCACTGATCAAAGTGTTGCCACTGAATCATTATGTAAGTGTGGTATGCTGTTGCCTGAAAAGACCTTGCATTGATGTTCTTTATGTTGTCATCCATTATGCAGAGAAATTCCTTGGTGGCACCTTTTGAATCCTATATTCGACTATGTAAAGACCCCCAGGAACGCCGTGCAACGCTTTTGGCAATCAAAGCTGACAAACTTGCATCTGTTTCGCAGTTCATTGAGTCTCAGACGCGGCATATGGATCCGGAGCGAGAGTTTTTCTACCTTGATACATTCGAGAAATTTGGCAAGTTCTACATGGCAGACATCAGTATCTCGATGATTAAGCATACCACCATCAAGGAAGTATCTCGATCGATTATCAGACGATTTGTCATGAGACGTGATTTGACTCCATTATTGGGATCGGTAATGAATAGGGAGGTATGATGCACCATCAAGCAACAATCATTATCGAAAAATCTTTACGCAACGAATCCTATCTCTTCTTGTAGGTATTTGATGCTGTAAACAGTGAATTTCTGCATGCACGGGATGTGGATCGAGTGGATATTGCGAAAAATCGGCTAGATGAGCGAGAATTTGTTATTCAAGAGTCGAACATGGTTTTTTACTCTCAGCTATTCAACGACATAGTAGTCATGATGTGCGATTATATTAACGAGGATGAGCTCCATCCGTATCGTGTGCGTGGACGTGTTCGAAGAGACGTGACTATAGGGTACGTTTTGCTTCATTTTGGAGAGCGTTTGCGCAGTAGCGTTTTTTTAAATTCGTTCTGTTGTATGTGATGTTCTATGAAGTATTGTACTAATTCCTCACGTCAACTCGGATGGCGCCAAGTGTGTGATCATGAAGATGTATTCGTTCGTCAAGTATCACTTGCACGCAGTCTCTCCCACACCAGAGCTAATTTCGGCCATCTCCATGAATTGGTTGCTGGTGAGGCAATCGGTTCAGCATTGCATGACGAAGGCACACAACCCATCGGCCAAGAAGATGAACGTACGAATTGTTCGTCGCGCTGTTCCAGTGTAACTAGATTCGGATATGAAATAAGAGTGGTGATGATGAGTCATTCTTTGAGAGACTATTTACTCCCGTTTGGAAATCCGACCAAACAGGTTTACACATTCGTTGATACCAATGATCACAAAGGGGTAGTATAAAGACACAATGTGACTCATCTGACGACGCTCGATGGGATGGCTGGGGATGTACCACTCCTGTACACTGACCAACTAGTGTGCTTCCGCTGTAACAAGTGGAGGGACCGAGATAGTCGATCTTGACGCTTGAGTGAAGGAACAAAAATATATTATTGATGCGAAACATGGCAACAAAATCAGTTGAAGTAAACGGGAATGTAGTGAAGATTTATATGATAGACATCTAAGTGTTAAGCACTTGTTGCGTCGCTACACACACAATATTTTATCTCTGTTAATATTATCCCGAGTGAGATGATTGATTCACGACTTTTCTAATGTGCAATCTCCTGCATGCATCTACGATGTCCAGCAACCATGCCAAAGTAATGCCTAAGTAAGCAAGGCTCAGCAGACTCGTTCAAGTTCATTGTCTTCGTTCGCCATTTCTAAAAGGCATTATAGGAACGTCAGAATAAAGCGAAAGTTGAAGACACTCATTGATGCTTGGATCAATCAATTCTACAAGTAATTGAAGAGGCAGCAAATAGAAATTGTGTATAGTTGCAATAATGAATGGCGATGAGTTGCTACTACAACTGATGGACATGTACATCGCTTTGATGTCGTTCGTTGATCAGATACAGCGTCCTAGTCAATGTCGAGATAATCAAATAGTATGATGTGGGAGAATAAAAGGGAGTATGGCCATCCCAACAGCAGTCCATCATCGATTAGCTACGTGGGTTTACTGCTAAAGAGCAACTCGCTATTGTTCTTTCGCAACTACGGGATGCATGATATCTAGCTATTGCAGATGGCTATGGTACTAGAAATGAGACAGGAGCAGTAGCGATAGTCTCAGTGATCTTTACAGTGAGTATTCTCAATGTGTCTGACCAAGTACTCCACCCATTAGTCCTTGACCCAGCTCCTTTTGAGAAGACGGAAAGATATCAATTCTATCTTGAGTGATCAAAGCAATGGCTGTGTGAGTGCATAAACCTTTTATTGTGCTTACGTGCTACTCAATTTTTGTGCGCATTCCATATGTCCACTATCTTTGTCACATAGCTCGGAAAAGCTCTTGTTCATTTCATACATGAAACGATAATGATCGTCCCGCAATTCCTGAACCACCGGCATTGGAAGCTCAAACTCTGCGCGGTGTAATGTCGATAATCTCCACCGTGTCATCACTACATGTGATGTTCCATCCTGTTCTTCATCTACAGCGGATAGAGTAACCAAAATGACCCATGTTATGTCCATGCGCACACGCTCGAGTGGCTTGTACGGGTATAACTCATCTTCATCGACGGAATCACCCACAATTATGCCATATGCTGACTGAGTCTCAGTTGCTTCATGGAACTCAGAGAAAATGACAGTATTTAGCTCGATCTGAACACCTCGCACGCTGGTAGAGACCAGTTTATGATGCGATGTCGCTGCGTCAACATTACTGTCATCATCCTCTCGAATCGTGAGATTGCCCACGCGTTCAGACAAAATGATCTCAAAGTTGAACGCGCGAAACATGACCTGATCAAATACCCACTTGACACTTTTCGCGCCGCGTAATGGCGTGACACAGAAACTCAATAAGCAAGACCGTCCATCTTTGGTTTCAAATCGCTGTTCTTCGGCTGATGTAGTTGATGAGTCGATGGAAATTCGTCTTCGATTAATGAAATGCTTGGCCTGCTGTAATTTGTGTGGACGAAGTGCGTAAAGTGTATTTCGACGTTCTAAAGGATCTTTACCGAGGCAGATGAAACTCTGGATGGGGTTCACACGCACCAGCAGTTGTTTCTATATCAATAATACCAACCGAACATCGTCAATTAAGGCTCTACTACTTCGTTGCCTGTGTTCATGCGACCAATCTCTTCCTACAGCTACTTACCACGTAACCGGAGAACAATCCCTGTAGGTTCGCCAACACAAGCTGCTGTTGCTGAATTGCTTCTCTCACGGTCGTCTGTAACGCCAACCCAGTCATGCCTTGGTCGGTCCCTTGGGTTTGCACAACCATTGCCTGGCACTGTAACGTCTGCAACTGCGCCTGCAGAGCCTCTAATTGACGTGCAAGCACTTCTTTCTCTTCTTTTCGGCGTGTATTCGTGGATTTCCGCTTACGCTTGAATCTGGATGTAGTGAGAGTATTGTTTGCTTTTTTTTTCTTCCCATTGTATTTGAGTTGTTCTTGAGTGTTGGGGGAATATCCAGTGAAGTTAATTGTAGTCGTCGTCGTCGTTTCATCATCATCTGTTGTGATGGGATCTTCGGTTGACGCGGATTGAGGACTCGCTGTATGCATTGGCGACGGCCACGGTGCTTCTGCTCCTGCTGAAGTAATTGACTGCATGGGCAGCATTCAAGAGCAGCGTATAACTTTCTCTGAAGTTGACTGACAAGACGAGCAGACCTCTTCAATGGAACCGCTTAGACTTTACCTAATTAATACAGTATTACTCCTAGTTACCTAATTTTTTCATTATTTTTTCTAAGAAATGGGTAAAATTGGGAGGTTAAATCTTGCAATTACAGCAACTAGAAAGTCATTTTGCCAAAGTTCCCATCATTTACCAACGTTAGATATACACCCTCTTTACTAACTCACACTATATACACGTACGAGGAAGCGTATGAAGAGGAAAGAGAGGAACCGAAAGAGATTTGCTCTTTTGGAGGAAACTTAGRAACTCAATTATCACATTTAAGAAAGCTATGTAGAAAGTAAAACAATGAGTGACTGGTGTTCGACAGATCCATTACATACCAACTGTAGCAACCAAAAACCTCAGCGCACGATCGGACGCCAAACTTCAACATTCTCCGATTTGCCACGATGAAGGGAAGAGGTCGTCCACCAGATTTCGATGAGGAGGACTCTCACGATGACTTTGAAGACGTAGGGCTTCAAATTCGCACACCACGCTCGCGTTCCAGAGTCAAGTGCAACCAGAAACCTTCAAATCAAAAGATCACTACCAAACGCAAACGCGAAGAAGACGCCTCCACGGTCAATAAGGATGGACATCCATCTGTATGGTTCACACCTGCTGTAGCAAGCACATTGTGATTCCCCGAGCGTAATGCGTTGCGAGTGGTGGATACGCGCATCAAAACAARAAAGTCGAGGAAAGCAAAGATCTGTGGGAACAAAAAAGTTCGTAAGAAGAAACACCAACAAAGAAAACATCGGGAAAAGCGAGTCAAAAACAAACAACCAGCGCATTTACGAAACGTTCCAGATCTACTCAAGCCTCTCATGACGTCGTGGTTCCAAGTGTTCAATTATGTGGACGAGGACGTGGCTGATTGGAACCCTAAGCGGATACTGGTCCCCGCCAAGGAACTCAAACCATACGTCAAGCGCGCTCGGTTTCGAAAAGAGGATGAACCGCCTTCTCCCTCAATCCCATCGATCACCAGTAATATCAAGATTCGATTGTATCCGACGCAATCGCAACGCGAGAAACTCGAGCAAATGTTTGCTACGAACCGCGCTGTTTACAACAAACTCGTCGCCAGATCAAGGGAAGATGTCGCTACAAGAGTCGCTAGGAAGAAAGGTRATTCACAAAAAATGACAAAGAAAGAACTCGCGACAAAGTATCGCCCGATCTCACAATCAGGTAAAATGGCGGGATATTTCAGAAACAAGAAAGCATTRAGGCGTCATTGTCAAGCTAACAATGAAGTACGGGAGTCTGCGTTTGGAGACTTTACGAAAGCGGTCGATTCATCGTTGGCGTTGTTTTTTGCCAAAAAGGAAAAAAAATGAGAAGACCACGTTCCCAGAGCTTCGCTTCAAAAGCAAGTTCGCACGCTCGAACTCGATTGAATTGCGTAGTCGTTCGATCAAGATTGTGAAAAGCGGTGTTAGGTTCCACCCAACTTTTTTTGGTTTCAAGAAAGACGAAGGAATCGAGGTGCGCGAGAAGCTTCCCGAACTCAAMTATTCAGTTCGGGTGCGGCGCTCTCGTGAAGGTGAATATCATTTATGCATCCCTCGACACAAGGCATTCCCAATATCAACCTCAAATCGATCATGCGCACTTGATCCAARAGTACGCAAGTTCATCACGCTATACGACCCCGACGGCAGGGTGTTATGTGTGGGTGATCCGAACAAAGAGCTCGTGCGGCGCTTTCAACTCATTAACACGTATAAGAGAGAGTTGTCGTTAATGGAGAACGCGATTGAGTCAACTACATGCAAGAAGTCCGTCTGTAATTGCAAGAGCTTTTGTAAGACACGGACACGGACTGCGAAGAAGCAAGCACGACAAAGAATACGCACGAGCAAACGTCAGCGTTATCGTCTGCGACGCAAGATTCGGTTTCTGTTGAGAAAGGTGTCACGGATGGTCAATGATATGCACCAGAAGCTCTCGCGATGGCTGAGCGACAATTATCATGAGGTACTGTTACCAACGTTTCAGACAAAAAGATGTCTGCGAGATATGTATGTGAGGAAGTTGAAGATGCAACACCAAGAAACTTATGGGAGCCAGAGGAGATGCTGACAGTACGTGGACGCAAGCGCAAGATTTCAAGTCCGACGACGCGGATGATGTTGGCTCAGTCACATTATCAGTTCAGAATGCTCCTAACACAGAAGATGGAGCGCACAGGYGGACACTTGGAAGAAGTCTGTGAGAGATACACGTCCATCTCGTGCTCACGCTGCGGGAAGATCAACAAGAGACTCAGTGAAAGCGAGACATTCAAATGCAAGAAGTGTACGTTTGATCACGATCGTGATGTAAGTGCCGCAAAGAACATCTTCCACAAGAATATCGGCGGATCTATCTTKTGCGAACACTTCGCCTGATAAARCAAAAAAATATCGAAGTCGCCTTCTTCGAGGAGTCCTGCCAGCTTTACTGGTGTTATAGGCCCAAGAGGGAGTAGGTGTCCGGTACTTTGATATCTTTGGCATCTATGAGGATCTCCTTAGGTGTGACCAGCTCATAAAACTGATCCCATAGCGAAAGCATTTTTTTATGCGTCGTTGCAGACTCATGCAAGTCTGTTGAATGGAATTAGCACTATTTCTTTTAGTTCAGTGATTTAGATGGCTCGTGTACCTCACCAGAAGCTCATCAACTCATTTTCTTTGACTAGCTGCTGCTTATCCAACCGACATGCAAAAGACCAGAGCGTGACGATGACCGACTACTAGTAACATGCGATCCGCAGATGCTCTATTGGCAGCGCAATTTCAACATTACTGATCTGGTACAGCTCCTGTGTGACCATTGCTTCGTCAACAATCTCATCCATGTTGAAGTTACAAGTAGAAATAATAGTTGATAGTTGTGAGTTACCAAGTGCAGCAACATCCACCATATCAAGGTCAACGCCATTGAAATCGATCAAAGCAGTCTCTTCCACCAGATGTAGCAGTAGTACGTCGCTGTTCAGGCTTCTCTACATGCTCTCGGTTATTTTTTCTCATTTCTGCGTGCGCCTCAAGCGTCTCTGATTCCCATCAACACTTGAGCATCTCTTCCTCTTCTACTTGTCACTGATTACATCACTACCCTTTCTTTCTGAACGTCAACTTTGTTGCCATCTGTAAAAAAACTTGCCTTGTTATGAAATTAGCAGAATTTCTGTATGCGCGAATCACACCGTGTTTTAGAACGTAAATCCTGATCTGACAAGGTGATCGTTTGGACACAAAAACACTCTGAAGTGCTGGCCCATATCAAGTGCGATTTGGCACAGAACGATTTCAATGGGATCGGATGCATATGAAGTAGGATCAGTACATTAGATAGAGCATGTTTAGTACAACCATGGTATAATGTGCTCCAACCGCGTCACTCTTCATCTTCCACTTCTGCCAATGGGTGCTGTTGAGAGTGGGCATGCTCAATTAAATTTCATAAAGCGGTTTACTGGAGCTGTTTCGATCAAACACATCGCGTTGATTTCTCACCGAAATTAGGTCTGTGGTTTCCAATCCATCTGACTCACAACCAAAGTATTCCATTGACTGTCATTCAAACCCATTCAGACGATCCCAGTTCGTTTTGCGAAAAAGATATTTCCTCAATCGTTTAGACATCACTATGTGATACCAGGCAAATAACTTGTTCCAGCGAGCAGACCGTCAATTAGTACAATTGCTTCACCATTTTGTTCGCCTTTAGCAGCATCCCACCTTGCTTCGAAAAGATTTCAATACTGGACCAACCTTAACATACGCCATCTACGGCTTCATATATCCTCAAAGAGATGGTTAATGAATGTTTCAAGTTCTTATTATGTCTGAACGCATCGGCAACATTACAATCCGATAAAATGATGGCAGTAGCATCGACCTAATGATGCTTTGTCTGAAAATGATCTCTACGACTGCCAGTGGTGTGCAAATTGAGGCAAATGGCATCCGCTTATTTGAGCTTCAAGAAGCGACTGACTCTCAGTCATTATTGTATCGCAAACACTACGAATTGCCACCATCGACACGTTAGGAGTTGCGAATGATATCTACAACAAGAACATTGTAAAGCTGGGTGAGGTAAGGGACCAAAGGACGAGTGTGATCGGTAGCGACGCCGCGACAAACAGAGAGGGACGTATTTTCGCCATAATGTGATCACAAGGAGTTGATTAAGAAAGAGCTCACATGGCATTCGATAGCCTGTTGCCGACAACCAGCATTTCAGGAATGTTTGTCTCTGATATTGCTTTTGTATAAATGTGCTCTGTTTCCAAAAGATGGTGAACTGCGAGTAAAAGCTGAATGACGAAGTAGGAAAAAGGGACATAACCTGAATGGAAGATGGCGCTGAATGAACAACTGATGCCGTCGAGTGGATAAGAAAATTTGACGGGGGAAAGGAAAGCAAAAAAAGCGCGTGTGAATGTACAATATGGACGACAATGAGCTGCTAAGTCTGGTAGAGGAAGCAACCGACGTGATGGATCTCATGGAAATCTATGATTTAGATGCAGACAGTAGAGACGCCATGAGTCCTCTCTCAATTTGCTCTACCACTAGTTTCGATTTGGTTGAGATAGGTGAAGCAGGGATGGATGAGACACTGGAGTCGGCGCTCTTCCACGCGGTTGAGCAAATAGATGCAGAAATGGAAGTATGTGATGGTGAAGATCACCCATGGCACCAACTTACGACACAATCAGAATCGGATATCATGCAGCTTGCCTCGTTCCTTGAGAACGATCATGCTGACATATCGAAAGGACCGATTCAACCAGCAGTACTAATAGAAGCAGAACGGTGCAACGTCGTTGCACCACCATCTCCGTATGCTACCGATAGGCATGCATACAATGTCTCGTCCATGCCCACCACACAGGTTGTGAGTGCTACATCAGTAAGTCCATAATTGAAGGTCTAAATGTTGCTACTACAAGCGCATAAAACTCATGACTACTTGTGTTTTCTTCTTTGTTAATAGCACGCACAAGAGTTACTTCGCCGCGAACGCGCTTTCCTTGAAGCTCAATGCGACTTCCTACACTTTAAAACTCGGATCTTTGGTGTTACCCACGCGAGTGACAAATCCACAGATGAAACTTATAGACGACAGGCTTTGTTAGAGAAACAACAGCTGGAGGAGGCGACACAACTTCGAAAAATGATGTCGGAGTATCTCATGCAACACGAACGCAGTTGTCGAGAGCTGGAGACGCTGATAAGCCAGTCTCCATTAAATAATTATGTAAGTATACTGCGAAACTTTCTGACTATGAAAGGGTATGATGCACTTACAATTTGTTATTTTGGCATGCTCAGAGATTGGTGCTAATGACACCAATGGAATCCTACATTCATCTCGGTAAAGATTATGCCGAGAGGAAATCGACACTATTGTCCATCAAATCCTCCAAAATTGCGTCCACTGTGCAATTCATCGAGCATCAGACGAGGAACTTGGATCCAGAGCGGGATTTTATGTATTTGGACACGTTTGAGAAGTTTGGCAAGTTATATACGGTGGATATCAGCGTTTCTATGCTGAAGCAGACTACTCCGAATGAAGTAGCTCGAGCAATTATCAAAATGCGGCGTTTTGGTTCGTCGCTAGTAGAACCATCAATCTATCACGAGGTACGTCAAACATGTAAATTATTTGTTAAAGAGCCCATTGTAATTTCTTTCGATTCCCGTAGATATTTACTTTTGAGGAGGATTCATTGCTTGATTCTCTTCTTAATGCTCGGGATGTGAAACGCGTGCATCTTCGGAAGAAAGACATAAATGGCCTACGTTCCGTTGTCCAAGAATCCAACACCATATTTTACAGCAAAACATTTCATGACATGACGGTGCTCGTATGCGACTATGTTGACAAAGATGACCTTCATCCCTATCGCACACATGGCCGGATTCGCCAGGACATGACGATGGGGTACGTTCTTCCAATTATTTCCCAGCCTTATTCTTTACTGTCACGAGTCATGTAATTTTTTGCTTCTGTAGTATTGTGTTGGTACCTTATGTTAGCCCAGATGGCGTGCAGAGTGTGATTATGAAACAGTTTGCGTTCATCAAACATCATATACAGCATCTTCCTGCCACACCGGAGCTGAATCAGGCCATCTTCAGGGACAGTATCTTACTAGGTCAATCAATTCGACATTGCATGTCGCAGCACCAATACTATATGCCAGGGAAGACGAATCCGCAAATTGTTCGCTTGGACATTTAAGTGTGGCGAGACTCGGCAGACTATGGTATAATAATCATATCTCGACTCGGGGCAGGATTGAGCTTTTGGTACATTCAGAAGCTCAACAAAAGTACCTTGATGGCGATGTGCTCACTGGAAATGAAATATCCCATTTTATAGACTAGCCAATTCACCAAAACGATTTTGTGTCAACTACACTGACGATAAACATCGGAATAACGAATGTACTCAGAGCTTAAGAATGCTCACTATGGAGTTTGCGTTTGGAAGAATGTACTAGTACGCTACCACAGCACCGTATGGATCAAGCGTTTTACTCGTATGTGTAATCCTATTTGAATAATGGTCCCAATGAGCATCTGTATCGACAAATCGGAAGTATTATCCATTTACTTAGCAGCTTTATTCTGTGGAGAGCAGATGCCCATTGAATGAACAACGACGCCAACATATGATGAAGTCGACATTGGGATCGCATGGATGATTGGTGGAAGAATCTCCCAATGAGCATCAGCGTCATATCTCTTCTTCTCTATTTCAACCAACATTCAATTTGGTCAAGAAGAATGTTGGCTCGATTCACATTCCTTCCAAAAGAGTTAAAGCTTCTGAAAATACTATGTGGGAGTTCACTTATCTCAGGTGGCGTAATCTGGAAATTAGAGATGAACGTGATGAAGTGAAGACGGTAGATTTGACAAGAAGAAGCAAAAAAAAAAAAAACGATTGCAGGAAGAGCACAAAGAGAATATACACCGACGACTTGCTACTTCAGTGAGTGGAAGAGACAAATGCGTTCGATCTCGTAGAGATCGAAGCGGCTCCTTCCATTGATGTTGGGCAGTGGATACTTTTTTCATGGCACAGAATGTTTGTTTCGGTGATGACATTTCCAGTACACGGTAGGCTCGTCATTGCAAAAGTCGAGTGAGAATCGAGAAGACGGTCCGTGAGGTGACGTAATGCTGCTTGAACTTAACTCGTAGCACCAGAAACAGAAGAAAAGTAGAGGGATCTGACACTGTTCATGGAGGAAGAACGTCTCTTTCAGCTGCTGGAGGAGGCCGGAGTGGGCATGGACATCGATTTGGATACAACAGCGATCACCACAGCGGCATGTTCTGCTAGCACACCCGGACAGGAAAGTTCCACGACCAATAGCAGCAATTACGAGGAAGCGATGGATGAAATCGATTCGATTCTCTTCCAGGACCTGGAGAGTATGATGGTGGTGGATGACGCACAGGATAGTGATCGCCAATCGTATCAGCTCATGACACAGTCACTTGGGTCGGATATGTTCACACCTACAGAAGAAAACGACAGCAATGATCAAGACAGGACTCACACCAATGCCAATCATCATTTCGGTGATGATGAACAGCCACGTTTCCACCCAACAATTGCA
This sequence comes from Pilasporangium apinafurcum, assembly GCA_001600495.1. Taxonomy (NCBI): domain Eukaryota; phylum Oomycota; class Peronosporomycetes; order Pythiales; family Pythiaceae; genus Pilasporangium; species Pilasporangium apinafurcum. Next base: position 122,732 of record BCKE01000065.1, read on the forward strand.
ATGGGCGATGGGTGGGGCTTGCTGGAAGAAGCATCAGCTGCACGCGCAGATTTACCACTAGGTGATGATGATGATGATGATGATGCTTCGCCAGAGTATGTACGTGGAAAACTTGCCGAATATCGATTCATTGACAATTCATATGAATCTGACGTGTATTCTTTTCGTAGCATGCAGCCGAATTGCTTCGTCGCGAATTGAAATTTTTAGAGGCACAGCGTGATTTCTTACACTTTAAAAAACAAGCAGCCGACGCTGTGCAGCATGCAGATGGTCGTGAGAGTGATGAGTCATATCGTGAAAAAGCGCTCGAAGAGCAAGAAAATCTAGAAAACGCGACACAATTGCGCCAGATGATGATGGAAAACATTATTCAGCAGCGACGCAATTGCCAAGACCTCGAGTTTCTCGTCATGCAGTCGCCATTGAATCATTATGTAAGTGTTCTATTGGGTTTGTTTCGCGACGCTATTACTACTAAACTCTTTACTGTGAACACATATTAGAGATTGTCGTTGATGACACCGATGGAATCCTACATCCATCTTGGCAAAGATCCATTCAAGAGGCGGGAGACGCTGCTCTCAATTCGAGATTCGAAAATTGCAGCAGCGAGACAATTTGTCGAGTACCAGGCGCGGTATATTGACCCCGACCGAGAGTTCTATTACTTGGACACATTCGAAAAATTCGGCAAATTCTACACTGTGGATTTCAGCATCTCAAAACTATTGGACACGACAGTGAAAGCGGTCGCAGACGTGATTCTCGACCATTTTGTGACCACAAGCGATGGTATTTCGTTGATGATGGGCTTTGTGACAAACCGAGAGGTAAGCAAGATGCATGAATGATTGCTGAGATGACAACCTTCACTCATTTTCCCTGCCTTTGCGCATTCAGTTTTTTGACGGCATTGAAGAAACATTCTTGAATGCTCGGATCGTTGAACGTGTTGATATCCCAAAGAAACACCTGAATGACCGGGGGTTTGTGGTCCAAGAGTCCAATACTGCATTCTACATGAAGGTGTTTGACGGCATGACAGTGATGACATGTGACTATGTTGACGAAGATGAGCTCCATCCATATAGGCGAAGCCGCATCCGCAAGGACATGACTGTTGGGTACGTGCTGTTTCTGACGTTCCTTTGACCGTTGGGTTCATAACCGTTTAATTTGCGCAATCTTTGTATTGCTGATTTTTTTGTAGGATTACTCTAGTTCCACATATTGGAGTCGACGGCGTTGAGAGCGTCATCATGAAACGATTTTCGTTCATCAAACATCATTTATATCATGTACCATTCACCCAAGAGCTTGTGCAGGCAATTTCTACGCGCGTGATTTTATGGGGGCAAGCCATCCGGTATTGTATCACCCGTCGACGGAATACCAATCTTAAAAAAATCTGGACCAAGCGTAGCTTCCGTCACCGTATCCCTGCATGAGTGAAAGATCTAATTGCTTCAAATAATTTATTTATTTTCACACGAAGACAGTTGCGCTGGAGATTCGATTGCCGGTATCGTCCAAGAATTTGTTTGTTGACTGCTGATGAGACGAAACAGGTAATGCATGTCTCTCTATCAAACATCCAGACGAAAAAGAAGGAGCGGCACATGCCACGGGTGCTCATCCACGTGCAGCAGGGGATAGTGGTCGTCAGCATTTGCCCATCTGGAAGGCAAAGATTACGGTTGCTTGTTTGCTCCACCCATCTTTATCCAATGAAAGCAAGTAAATTTTATTTCTTGACCGTTTATTGGCAAATTGTTTAAACCGGAACACTAATTTCTACCAATAGCACATTAAAAAGGGTATACACAGAAAATAGAATGAATGCGTATATCACACATGAGTGAAGGTAGTATACCTGTCCTCCATTCTGACCAAATAAAAATTGACAAAAAAGGGTAAAAATCAAATATCTAATTCAATAAATTTTTTAAATGATATGGTACCAAATATTGTCAACCTAGGTTAGATCACCTAATCAATCCTGTACGGAATCAGAGTAGTTTGGGGTAAGGTTACTAGCATTTTGTGACCAAATTCCTCCTCTTTGCTGTTCAGTATAGGTCTGCTCTCGCTCTCCCCTCCTCTCCTCTCCTCTCAACCTCCACTGACTGTTCCTTCTTTTGTTCGAGAACGCATTTGGTGTTTCCTGAAGAGACAGAGGAAAGGAAAGAAAAATTGAGTTGCACGAGATACGAACATGACTTCCGCGCTTCCGGACGATTTAGTACTTGAATATGACCTGCTCCAGTTCGTGGAGAACGACAGCACGCTTTTCACAGACCAGTGCCTAGCCCCAACATCGCCCGGGTCTCTCCAGGTATTCAACGCCGATGACTTGTTAGGTAACTGCTCCGTGGGTGTTGATCTTGCCACGAATGACGATACCACATATAAAGGAAGCCATCCCCAGTGTAACGAAGAACAGGGTCCTGTCGTTCAGAAAGAGAGCGACAAAAAAGAAGAACCTATACATACATCCACAGCCATTGAAGCCGGCAGCGACACGGACGTTGGCGATGATTTCTCATCATTCTTGATCGATGGCGAAGAGTTTTTGAATGAAATGGAAAAGGTCGTAAGGCTAGAGATGGGAGCGTCTCCGGATATTCCGCACACGCCCGTTCATGACAGCGATCTGGATTTTGACTGCCTCACTGACAACGACATCATGTCTTCTCCTTGTCCCAGTTCTTGTCAGAGCACGTGTCTTTCTGACTCGCCTAAGAAGGATATAAACAGCCAGATGAACCCACAGTGCTTAGAGAAACAGCAACAAGCGTGGCTTATGGCACAGACTATGCTTCTGGAAGCCGAGGCGAAGCAATCGACTTCTATACCTGCCTCTCCACCCTCTCTCTTGCAGCATCAATCGTCGTCCATTGATTTAACTACAAGTGAAGATGATGTCGATGAAGAAGAGGAAGTGGAGGACGTTGAAGTCATGGAAATACAGGACGAGAAAGATGATGACATCACTGAACAAGTACGTTCTCATCAGGTTGATCTCGATGTTCACTCTATTCTAATTCCATATTGTTGTGGCTCTGTATTGCATCCTAGAATGATGCAGAATTATTGGAGAAAGAAGCCAAGTACTTAGAAGCACAGGTAGACTACCTCGTATCACGGGCAAAATCTACCCGACCGCAACGCACCAGTATCAAGGCAAAGCGCCGTGGCCGCGATCAAATTAAGCTATTGCAACCTGTAGTGCAAGACACTAAGATCCTAAACGAGCTTGTGTCACAGCAGCAAGTGTATTTGGACAATTTCAAGGCCATGCTCGCGTTTGCGCCGGTTAACGATGTGGTATGTGCATTTTTGCATTCAACTTGATGATTAAATGGTAGTTGGTAGAGATTGACGCGATGTCTTCTTATATACAATCACAAAATAGCGGCTAGCATTGATGACACCGATGGAAACGTATATTCATCTGGGACGAGATTTCAACGATCGACGCCGCACGATTTTGGCGATGCGAGAAGAGAAGCTGGACATGACACATAAATACATTGAACACAAGGCGCAGGGTCTGAACCTCAACCAGCCATACCAGTACTCGGACATGTTTGAGAAGTTTGGCAAGAACTATTGCGTCAACTTTGCCATTTCCAAGTACGAAGGTGTGCATGTGAAGCAGGTCGCGCGCGCCATTTACGAACAAATCGCAGGCAAGGATGAGGCGCTCGCCAATGCAATGGGGTGCATGACGATTCGTGAGTCTTATGATTCCATTCAGTGTAATTTCATGCACCAACGGATCATCTCGAGTCTGAAATGGAACGATGAATTCTTGGATGACATGCCCGATATGGAATCAAATTCCATTTTCTACAACCGCTTTGATGGCAACACGGCCGTACTGGCCACAGATTACATTGACCAAGACGATTTACATCCGTATTTGGCATCCGATCGCATCCGAAAGGATGTTTCCAGCGGGTATGAAGATAATCATTGTCTGCTAATATGTCTTTGTGTGTCTTTAAGTCTAACAAATATCTTCTTGTTCGTTGTTGCAGTGTGGTCTTGACGGGTCACGTTGATGCCGAAGGGAAACCGTATGTGGTTATGAAGCGGTTTTTGATGGCCAAGTTCCACATGTATCCGCACAAGATCAGCCAAGAAAAACGTGACAAATTCTTCTCCAAGATGCCCAACATGCACGACAAAATGAAGAGTTTGATCGTCGATCGGATAGCACGCAATGACTTTACACCTGGGACAGCGTGTTGCAATGGTGGCTCCGAAGCGGTACACGTGCCACCACAGGAACTGCCCGTGCAGGAATAAGTGAATCAGTGGCCAATTAATTCATATCGAATCCAATCTATATTTGCTCCTACCAAGACCAGTCCTTCTACTTCTCTTGGCTACTGGCTGGGCAAACGCATTTGTACTGCACTGATTGGGTCTCTATCGTGCTGGTCAACCTTCTTCCGCGTTCTGCAAGGCAATACTGGCTGGACGTGCGTGCCAGATGAAGAATTCCTTTGTGCTTGTAAGCGCATGGATAGTAGAGGGGAAAAACAAGTAGCAGGTCTTGTAAAGAGGTCTTATGAAGGGAGACAAGCATTACCTGTAAAACTGTTGATATATTTTATTTCTCTATGCTGCCAAATATCTCTCGGAAATTGATTTAAGTATGTGTTGTTACGCTGTTAAACATGAGAGCTTCCGCCACTTGCTCGACTTTTGTGACCAATCCACCACAACCAGCAAGAGCATGAGACTCATTGTAACAACGTGCCCGTAGCACAAACGAACCTCAACATCACTAGCCTCAGCTCACAGTCGCTCATAATCATATCCAAATGCATCAATGAGCAACTCAACAAAAGCACAGACACTGTGGCCATACAAAGTGCGAGGAGCCAATCGTCGCACAGTCGTTCCTTTCGGCGCATAATCTTGAGGCACTGCATGGGCATAATCATACTTGCACTTTACCACCAACGGAGTACAGTGAGACATTACTAAATTTATATTTCAACCAACGCCCATCCTCTTCTAGACACACGAGACCAACAAACTAAATTTTACTAAGCACTCTGATTTGGCGATCAATTGCAATACAACTATGCTAATGAAGGAACACTTGGTTGATAGTGTCTCTCAAGCCATCGCAATTACATATGAGAAAAAACACTATCGAAAATCAGATGAACTCACTTCCTCTGGTAACAACAGCCTTTTTCTTTTTTCGCACCAATCCAGACTTGTGACAGTATAAAATATAAATTTAGCCATTCTCTTCAAGCATAATCACAGCTCACTCATCCTCAGTCTGCTTCGACATGTTCGTTCAAAAAACCTTTTTTATTAAATATTATTTTAAATTTAATTTATTAATTTTTAATAAAACTTTAATATTTACTTTATAAATTATTGTAAATGTTTAATTTAATATTTTCAGACGCGACAGGATTACGCAACAAGACAGGCTTCTGATAGGCCATTTGTGGACCTCACGCCCAGCAGCTACAACGCCCAGCAGCAGCGACGTGGGTGTGAGAGGAAGAAGAAGCAGCGAAATTCCATCTCCATCACCGCAATGGAAGAACTACGCCAGCCACACGCAGAAGAAAAGAATTTACAAGAGAAACAAAGCGATCACACAGCAGTGATGCACACAACAGTGCCGCAGTTGCCAACATATTGTCTACCGACAAGCGCTATTCTCGACAAACACAAACATCAGCACCCACATACATCACGGACATTACCTCGTCTACTGCCCAAGCACGCTACAACAGACGCTCCAACGGCATCTGCGTCATCCCCTGTCTCTTTATCCACAGTAGCGACTGCCACTGCCGCCTGCAGCCACGCAATGGCATCTATTTTGATGGACTTTGGCAAATTTTCGGCGGCAGCAGCCGCTGCTGTTGGTGGCACTGTCTGTGGTCGTAGCTTCACGTGTGGTTCCCAGAAACGCGCGAGAAGCGATGCAGTGATGGATGTAGAGAAGCATCCACGCAAGCGCAAGTGGAGGAAACCCACCTATTTAGTTCGTAAGGTCGGTATGCGGTTTGACAATTGCTAGAAAGGAAGTCGTCATTACTTTTCTCAACTAACTCTGTTAATGTTCTGTAGGAAGAACGCGATGTGTTGCTGGAGCAAATTTATGAATTACAAAATCACATCGAATTGCTGCAATACCGCACAGGCACAACTGATTGGCGGTTAAAAGACAAGCAACTGCTGCAGAAGGAGATGAGCAACCACGTACTGCGTGAGGCTGTGCGGAATCATCAATTCGCGCTGATCGGTGCGCAATCTGCTCTTTCTGAAGCCACGGTAAGGATGCTTTCATATCAACCTCCATATGGATTTATATAAATTCAATCATCTGATTAACTTATATGAATTAGCTTAAAATCCAGGAAACCTACCCGTTGAGCACTTATATTCACTTGGGTTTGGACTGGACGCAGCGCCATGAGACACTAATGTCGCTAAAATCTCAGAAAATCCATGAAGCCGTACAGTTCCTGGCCAAACGGACACAATTTCTCACGGACCCAGCACAGGAACATTCCGAGATCGCACGGTTTTCTACACCCAGTGGCGACTATTGTGCGATCCATTTCGATGTCATCCCATTGGATGATACAGCGCTCAAGAATGTGCAACATGCTTTTGACGTTGTCTGCTTCTACGTGCGGCACATGGATCCTACGTCGCAAGAATCGCTCAAGAACATGGTGCCATATGATAACAGCAGCGAGAATAACAGCATCGTCCATCGACGCGTGAAAATGGCTGATGTCGGTGGTGTGTTGACTGAATCAAATTTTGTGGTCTTTGCGCAGTGCAGTGAGCACTGTGGCGTGATCGTCATAGACTCGGTTGATGTAGATGAGCTCTATCCATATCGACAAACTCCATCGACTTGTCGGCAGGATGTCAGTGCTGTATTGTCCATCACGACACAGCCACGACGAGTCAAGCAACATGACGGCAAGTGGGTGGATGAGCAAGTGCTGGTACTCACGCGCTGGGGTGCACAGAAATTATATCACAATGCAGAGATGACAGTGCCTCCCGCAGTGGTGCAGGAGATCAAACAGAGATTGCATGAAGTTCCCGATTCGCTTTTACATGCGCTCAAGCAGCTTACAGTGCCTGTAGATGCGTAGGAGAAGTGTTTGTATACATTTGTGTTATTGTGATAGGCATCTATTCAATGCAAAATGGTCGAGAACGGCTTGTACCAATGCCAATAATGAAGATTAGTAAGATGATAGGGATCTATTTGTTTCATTTTTACAGTGACATCTTCGTTATTTCTTCATTCTGTGATGAAGGTATGGACATGTGACGATGACTAGTTTTCCTGGACATCACATGAATGAGTGAGTCTTTGACAATCTTGACCATGGCATCGCCAACTTGATCCGCGGCATGTGACACGCGGTCCATCACGTGCTGAGGCACGTCGAACGCGGGTTTGTGCAGCTTGAGGAGCGTCCACCGCGTAAGGACGACTATCAATTCCTCATCCTCTTCGTTGTCATCTTTGTCATCGACTCTGTGTCCAAAGGAGGCGGACTGTCCGACATCTGCTTGAAATCGGTGACTCGGTTGTTTCTTCTCTTTCTTCAGCCGATAGGACGTTACCATCATAAGCGATGTGATGTCTTGCCGCAACCGCTCTAGTGGTCGATACGGGAACAATTCGTCGTCATTAATAAAGTCGAACGCCATGATACCCAATTCCAGACACTCGCTATCCTTCTCCATGTGTTCAGCGCTGTAAAACTCAGTAAACATCACGTTATTCATTTCCATCTGCACGTCTAGAGCCAGCTGCGTGAGCAATCGGTGCTGGGAAATCGTGTTGTCCCAATCATCATCATCCTCACGAATTGTAATGTCACCCACCATCTCTGAGATGCTGATTTCCAAGTTCGATGCGAAGTGCAGCAGAACATCAAACACTTGGCGAGCACTCTGCAGACCTCGGAATGGTGTGATGTCGAACCGCATGGCGTGAAATTCACCCCGAACGCTTTCAAATTTCTGACTATCGCTGAACGCTTTCGTGATATCCATGAACCGACTGCGTTCACGAAGAAATTCGATTGCATCGCTCAGCTTTTGCTGCTTCATCGATAATAACGTTGCACGACGACGAACTGGGTCTTTCCCCAAACGGATAAATGTCTCGAATGGACCGCTCGACTGCTCCCTCTACATGCGTACAGCAACAACAAATAAATGAATAAAAGCGTTACTCAGTCAGATAAATATGAGTCATGGGATTGTCATTACCATAAATTGCGTCATGATGGAGATAGTGTTAGCAAATGCAAGTCGCTGGCCGCGGATAGTGTCGTGCAGTGTCTGATTCCAATGGTACTTGTGCTGTATTGCCTGGTGTTGTTGTCTTAACACACTGCGAGCATGGAAATCATGTTTCATGGTCTCTAGCCGTTCCAATTCTGCCAGTAGTACTTGCTTTTCTTCCTATACGAAATGCCATCATTTAAATCTTTCAGATATGAACACGAGTTAGATGGTCATCCCACTCTACCTTGCGCATATAATACGTGCGTTTCCGTGTCTTTGGCTGCACACTTCTTCTTATTTTCTTTGGTGCTTCATCCTCATCTTCGGTGGACGATATGCTGCGTGTTTTGCGCGGATGGCGTTTCGTTTTATTGCCGTCAGGCTGGTGACGAGCTACACGCTGTTTCCCATTGGAGCTGCTGGTTGAAAGATGTTCATGGGTTGTGAATGATACAGCTGGGTGTATGGACTGCACCTGCGCCGCTACATCCGCCGCCTGCGTGAGCGAGAGAAGCATATCGTTGGACGTTCGATGGGGATTCTTGACAGGGGTGAGCGGCATCATCTTCTGATCTGCAATGGCCATCAACAACCTAATTATGTGGCATAAACAAACAGAAGAATCCACCCAAAAACACAACTTTCGGGTTTTTCAAAACTAAAAACCCAAAACTTGCCTGTAATATTCACTGGAGGTTTGTAATTTATCGTAATATACGGAGGTCACATAGACTGAAATAATTGTCGCATTTTTTTTAGCAGTATTTCTAACAATTTTTTTTTGCGCAATTATTGGTACACCCTATGTGTAACAATGACGTACGCTGATTGGTCGAAAAACTGAGTACTGAAAGATGATTGGCTGAAATCCGAAACTTGAAACTTGGACGGTCGTGGAACTTGAGGAGGAAGTAGTGAGTTGTTGGCAAAATGAAAAGTGAATTAGATGGAGGACTTAGTTCGCTAGCACTACATCTAAGCTCCCGTTGAATGCATGTTTTCCTAATCTGATTACGATCATCTTTCTACTTTCTTCCTTTACACATGTATTTATATGCAACTATGTATTTCTGACTATTTTCCCTCTTAATGTATTAAAATGACTTTAAGGTATGTAATGTCGTCTGACCTCGAACGCAAGGTCAGGCACATGCCGACGCCACGCTTGTCCCTTGCGTGCGAGGTCAGGCATGTGTTACACTATGGACAAAACATTTGCAAGTCAGGGACAAAATTTAGGGAACCTCGGGACAAATTTGCAAATAAAAATGGGACAAATGAAATGCAACTTGGGGAGAAAACTTTGCAATCCGCGTCATAGCGGATCAGTAATCTGAAGGAAATCTGTCCACTGAACCATCTCGAAAGCGAGGGCGCCCCCCTCTGTTACCATCGCGACTTCCATCTCTTTCGCCAGAGGTAGTTATGGATCCAGAACTCCAAACAATACATCTGGAATCAGCCAGAGCCCGTCAGCGGATGGCGAAATCCCAGGAAATTCAGCAAAAGCAAGCTGAAAGAGCGAGAACTATTGCTCACTCTCGGGCCCGCCGATCCATCCATCAGCTTGCTCAAGCCGCCTTTCATTCATCTCAGGTTTCTGAGAAAAAAGCGGCGCAGCTCCGGAAGCGTGTTGAGGCAAATGCAGCTGAACAGCAACAAATTGATCAAATTGTTGTAGCGATTGAAGCTGGCGATAACCTTGAAAATTTCCCTCCGAATTTGATGCAAAAAGCATTGACACTTTGTGCTTCGAGGAGACCTCGTGTAACTAGGGAAGAGCATGACAAAATGACAATGCTTCAGGGCAAACTCTCCCAACAAGACATTGCTTCTGTTGTTGGAGTTTCTCCATCAACGGTAAGCAGGCATCTTCATGGTCCATTTCTGGAAGGGCAATCATCGAGTCAACATCACAAGAGTGGGCGACCGTGCAAATTGACCGATGAAATGCTATGGGCTGCAGCACGATTTCAATTCCTTTTCAATACGAGGTGTCTAGCGGAGACTGCCGCGTTTATCAACCTGACATTTGGGATAAAGATTTCCCCTAAAACAATTGGCCGACACTTGAAACATCGATGCGGCTTCCGCTTGGGCGACTTTCGACAATTCCCCGAAGAACGGAATTCGATTCGTTCAGTCGAACTTCGCTTCGAGTATGAAAGAGATATGCAGGAAAAGTACGGCCCGAATACTCTTTATCACGCTATCTATTTCGACGAGATGTCGATGTCACGGCCGACCAAGCGAAAAGCGTGGTCTATATGCGGATGGATCCCATGTGTTGCTGGTGAGAGTCATAAGGAAAGCCGCGAACACATTTCGCTCCTTCTATCAGCCAGTCCTGAACTTGGCGTTGTCTACTACGAAATTGTAGAAGGATCAGTCACCGGTCAAACTGTCTTGGCCTTCTGCAAGGCGATGGTTCGGGTATACGTCGAGAAGTTTGAACCAGCGCATCCTGATCAATCTCGATCGCACCAGCGAAGAGCTTTCATCATGGATAATGTTCGTTCGCATCATTCGTCTGCTTTGAAAATCTTCTTCGAAGGTGATACAATGTCAAAGCTAATTGCGTTGGAGTTTCTGCCGCCATATTCACCGTTTTTAAATCCAGTTGAAGAGGTATTTTCATTAGTAAAAGGTAGAATCGCTCGAAAGAGAGCTTCTTCCTCTGAGACGGACGAAAGCAAAGCTTTTATGAAACAAAGCCTCGTGGAAGAAATTTTGAAGGTGTCTGATGATGATATAAAGAGCTTCTTTTTTCATGTTATCGAGTTTCTGAAGATGGCAAAACACAAACAACCAGTGTTCACACAGCAGATGTACGAGAACTCACACGTTGGCGATGACACCAGCTATTGTCCTCTTCTGCCTCACAATGTGGAACTACTTTTGAATTCATATCTTCCTAGGACTTACGACGAGTTTACTCCAGAGATGAATCGAGTGGTGGAGAATACTTATAAGTGTCGACGCCTCACTGCCGAGTTAATCGACGGTCTTGTTCAAGTCAATGATTTGTCTACTTTGAATAATCGTCAAGCATAATACAGCATTTCAATTAACTCCTGTTAGTTTGTGGAGTAGTTTTCGGCTTGATAGTGAAAACAGGATCAAAATGGACAATATTGCAATTTCAGATGAGTTCTTAATTTGCAATATTTTGTCCCGAGGTTCCCTAAGTTTTGTCCCTGACTTGCAAATGTTTTGTCCATAGGGTGTAAGGTGATTTATGTTATTTTTCAATAAGCCAACGAATATAATTCGTTGAATGACACTTAGATTACTCGATGAAAAGAGGCAAAATACGTAAGTAATCGGATCTCCAGGTCTCTACGTGATACATGTGGTCATCGTTGGCTCATTTCTATCCCTTCATCGTATCACTTGATTTGTAGAAAATTTTCTTTGATTAGTACATTCTTTCCCGATTTGTGATTGCGACCTTCACTTTCTTTCTGTCAAGTAAGCACGCAGGTGCTCCAACTTTCTTTTCGGCTATCGTTATTGATTGGCGTTGTTTCACTGGGATTTGTTGTTTACCGTCTCTCAATTTTGCTAAAAACGAAACGGTGGTTCAAACCACTTTAGGAAGAAACCTTTTTTTCTCCCATAGTGACAAATGAGTGTTGCGTGGCATCCCCCTCCTCTTCACTCTTCTTCTTCTTCACCGCTGACCAGACAGTCAACGAAACGCAGGAAGCAAACAATAGCTATGGCACTCGCCGTCCATCCTTCCTCTTATGTGAACAAGCGTAGTGACCATGACAAGAAAGATGATGATGTTTTCATTAACGGCTCCTACAAGGAACATCGGAAACCTGCTCTATCCGCGACGGTAGGGAGCTCTTCGTTTATGTTTAGCTTTCCGATCTGCATGGATAATAAAATAACGTAATGCTATGTCTTGAAAATTTTTTAGCATGAGCTCAGGCAATTGCGAGAAGATGTGGCGCACATGGAGCAGCAAATGCAGTCGCTACGCATGAAATGGCGGACGCAGTTACCCGACCAACGCGTGTTGCTTCGCGCTTGTGAAGCCGCCAAGGCCAAGTGGATGTCGATCCAGACGGAACAGCTCAATCTTCAGTTAAAAGAGCAATTATTACAACAACAGCTCTATCTGGCGTCACTTCAGTACATGATCACGCAGTCACCACTCTTACAATCATCAAAAAGCAAGGAGATCTTTGAAGGCATGCACAGCTACAGTCGACTAGAACAGTCGCTGTCGATGACAGAACGTGCGAAGGCGCTGGAAAACCACTGCAAGATGGGGCTGCGCATCACACCGGCGCTGATAAATCGCTTTATGCAGGAGCACGTCGCTAAAGCCACGACCAAAGTCCCACTTTCTTACACGAGTGTCATGGCGGACGAGAACTACACGTATTTCGCCAATTTGCTGGTCTGCAAGATCCCGCATCCGTCCTTACAAGAAACGGCGGAAGCGACCATGACGTATATCTCGGAAATGGGTGCTGAGTTAGAGAAACACGTTGGTATTTCCAGCTATTTAAAGGTTCGTTATCTCTGCTGATACGTTCTTTTATTGTCTTTGACCATACGATTATATCGTTGTAAATATTATAGAACATTCAGCCGCTTCAAGACGGGTTTGCCTACCAGCAACTTTACTACCGTAATGGCCCAGACTTTGTCGCGAAGCTCAACACGACGTTTGCGTACCACTTTACTCCCACTCAAACCATTGTGATGATCGATTTTATTGATGATGATGATCTATATCCGACGCGAATGACTGGCGAAGCTGGTGAAGTGACTCGTGATTCCGTTGTCGCGTAAGGATGGCGTTTCTTAAATATTCTTCTTAGTAGTGAGTGAACAACTAACGGAAGTTCTATGTACTGTAATTGAACAGGATGATGTTGAGTATGGTCAAGGACCCTATCACGGGCCAGGATCAGATAATGCTGCAAAGAATGACGGCCATCCGTTACAATCTCGCACCACACTCAGCCACATTGCATCACGAAGTCAAGTCCACATTGCCGTGGTTCAATGGGGATCTCCTCATGGAAGTGATTTGTCGCCATCTGGACCAACGACAGCGAACGCAGCTACAATAGCTGGTAGTATTTGTCAGTGGTTTAAGTTTATCTATACTCTAAGAGGGAGTAGCGAGAGAAAGGAGAACAAAGGTGCTGTACGCGTAGATGAACGCGATGAAGTCACAAGCTGACAAGTTGACCATAATGGTCAATGGCACACATTATGTACCATAAATTGGCTATTTTTACAGACCAAATTGGTTAGAAATGGCAAAACATGGCTATTTGGTTTTTGGCCAATAGTGGGACAATGAGATGCATTGCGCGCAAGCAATTTTGGAATGATTACGGGGTAGAGGTAAGGTTTCGTGTGTTGACAATTGAGGTGGAAAGTTTTCCTAACATACGCTTTTTTTGTTTACTTCACTATGCTATAATTGGTGCTAATATTGAAACCCCTCCGGATAATAATTAGAGCATAAAATTTTTTCTTGTGTTATTACTGAGTGGTAGATTTCAGCTGCCTCACAAATAACGCTCTTCTCAACGTTCTTTCGAACACAATGTTTCATGGGTACTTGGTCGATATGATGGAAAGCGGCTGTATCGTCACTTATAAACCCTGTCTCCAGAGCGGAATGATCTCAACACACGTTAGCCTCCATCCTCACCCTATTCCATTTTTCAGTTTTTTTAACCTAAAAGACAAAACCGGGTATAAGAGCCTAAGATGCGGGGATGTATATTAACCAACCCAGAATAAGGTGTAAGATGATGAGTAAGCTCGCCAGTTTTTGTACACATCAACTTTAAAATCCGAGGCGGCAATCAAAATACACACACCATAGAAATTGGTTGGCTGTGCACAGTATTGTCTGCATCTGAATTACTTGGCTCAAAAACAGTGTTTCGCATAATATTACTGATATACCAGGATAGATGTGGGAAAGCGCTGGCTAGTGTAAGGAAGCAAATACTGTTAGTATCGATTCGGGTATACTCAATATTTTTGTAAACTTTTCCGTTTAACGAGATTATATTTTTTTAATCCAATTGATAACACAAGTAAAAGAATAAATTACGTCTATCGGTAATTTATTGTAGGTTGTCATCATTGAATTAGGCAACTGCACTTCACTTTCGTGCTTCGTGATTGCGCGGCTGGTGCTGGTGTCGTCAGAGTAAGCAGAGCACTTTATTGCTCAAGTCCTGTCCTTACGACTAAGTGGCCAAGAGAAGAAGAAAAAAATCTACCAACGCTACTCATTTAGTCAATCAGTCAATCAGTCACTCACCCAAGTCAACCTCGACATCTTATCGCATTGTGAGATCACTAGCAGAGGGAAATATAATAACACCATCGTATCTCTTCACTTATCTGATCTGATCCAAGTCAAACAAGCTCACTACGGACATTTTGATTCGTATCCACTCACAAGACCAAGCATGGAAGCGTTTCAACACACCATTCGACCTGAATGGTCGAATTTCCCGCATACAATCTCACCTTCTTCATCGTCTACGTCGTCGAATTCATCAATGGAATCACTAGTCGCCCCACTCAAGCGCGAGCAACTACCACTACCACCTCCACAGTCTCTGCCATCATTGGTTTCAATGGCCATGTCTAACAACCCATCAACGCACAAGTATCAACCGCCAAGCCAGTTAACTCTCCGTCGCGACGTAGACATTTTCATTACGGGCAAATACAAGCAAAACCGCAAACCAGCACCCACTGCCACGGTATACAGACTTGATTCGGCTATTGTAAACTCTCGTAACTTGAACAATGTTGCTCATCCTTCTCTTTCTGCACTTTAGCATGAACTTCGACAATTACGTGAGGATGCCGCCAATATGGAACGCGAGATGCAGACACTTAAGCGAAAATGGGCGACGCATTTACCTGATGAGCGTCTGCTGCTCAGCGCCTGTGAAGCCGCCAAGGCCAAATGGATCTCGTTACAAGCCGAACAACTCAACCTGCAGCTGAAACAGCAATTATTAGAACAGCAGCTCTATCTAGCGTCGCTGCAACATCTGCTCACAGAATCACCACTACTCCAGCCGTCAAAAAGCAAGGAAATATTTGATGCCATCCACACATTTGTCCGAATAGACCCGGAATTGACCATGGCCGAACGCCAAGATCAACTCGAGGGTCATTGCGAAATTGGACTGCGCATCACACCGTCGCTGATGCGTCGCTTTGCGCAGCGCCATGTCAGTTCAGCGACAACGACAACACCATTCTCCCACACGAGCGTCATGGCCGATGGCAACTACACATACTTTGCCAACGTATTGGTCTGTAAGATCCTCCACCCGTCACTGCTAGCAACCACACAGGCGGCCATGACGTACTTTGGGCAAATGGCAGCAGAACTGAAGAAACACGTTGGAATCTCCAGTGATGTCCAGGTAAATTAAAGACACTGCGAGACAATTTGAAGTGACAGAAGTGCTTATTTGTCTCTATTTCATGTTTTTAGGACATCCATCCGCTACGTGACGGCTATGCCTATCGGCGACTGCGTTACTCAAATGGATCGGATTTTATAGCGACGCTAAACACGACGTTTGCTGTGCAAATGGCAAGCTCCCACGCAGTGGTTGTGGCCGATTTCATTGACGAAGACGACCATTACCCTTCCCGAACAGCGGACGGTCTGAGGTTGATCCGTGATTCTTGCGTCTCACTATACATGAATACGATCCAGGACCCCGTGACAGGTCAAAACCAAGTGCTACTGCAACGGATCACAGCAATTCGGTACAATTTACCCCCGCATTCGGCGCTATTGCATCGCGAAATTACGTCGACACTGCCGTGGTTCAATGGCGACATCCTCATGGAAGTGATTTGCAAGCAACTAGACCAGCGCCAGCATCAGCAACTCATGTGATAAAGAAATGCTCAATGTCTTTGTTGAAGGACAAGTTCACTTAATAATTATATGGCCAAGTAAGGCTGCAAGTAGTTGATGTAATAAATGCGAGGATAGCAAGAGTGTTGTTAATGAAACATGATGGCAATTTAGCATCATATAAATCCCTGACAACAACGCTTTAGGCACAAACTGATCCATACAATCTTGATCTAAAACTAAATACTTCCAAACATTACTATCTACCCGGTAAGCATCTTCAGCCGATCACATACCAATTCCATGTACAAATCCCCGTTAATGACTGAGATGGTCGCGTTGACCTCACGATGCAGTCGGGAGGAATGGGGTGGAAGATTGTAGCGATGGACCCGGAGCCTTCGCAGCAACACACAGCGCTGGTTCGTCTCTGCGTCGTGCACGTACGTCAGCATCAGCCTACAACCAATCAGCAATAAAAATCATCAACCATCCATTCGTAGCCATCAATAGATTAAATAAAAACAGATAACGCACCCACTACACGGCTCGATGCGGAGCTGGTCAGGACTGAATGGGTATTTGACATCCTGCTCGACAAAATCGGTCACAAATAGCGCCTTTTCTTCATTGCTGAGCTCTGACATGAATGCTACGTGGGAGACTTGTCCTTGAAAATCACCATTTTTCCGCTCAACGACGCAGTAATAACCATTTGGAGTCAGTGAGTGAACCTGTTCGACATTTGTCATCACTCCGAGACGGGTCTTCGCCTCAAAGTGCAGCGATCCATACGAAGCCACCACTGCTTCGTAGACTTGGGGTAATGAGACATTGGGGAATTTGCACATAAACACATTCGATACCAGTGAGTAGCAATCGAACGCCATGACGCTCGTGCGAGAGAACGGTACCAACCCACTCATGGTATCAATAAATTCGTTCGTGAAGGCATCCATGACCGTAGGCAGTACACGGAATCCCACGGTAAATCGATTCTGAAGTTTGTCGATACGTTGCGCATCACTTGCATCCTCTTCTGTGAGTATGAGCTGGGTGTGCAGTCGATCAAACATCTCTTTGGCGGTCCGGGTGATGGACCATAGCGGCGCATCCGTAAGTCTTCGTTGTAAAGATGAAAAATAGAGTTGTTGCTGTAGTAATTGCTGCTTCAATTGGGTGTTGAGTGCTTCAACGTGTGCAGTGACGGTCTTTTGCTTGGCGGCTTCACAGGCGACGTGTCGTACGTGTTCATCGGGTAGTGCAGTTTTCCATTTTTCCCTCAGCACGCTGACCTGTTCGTTCAGCACTTTGACTTCCTGCCGCAATAGTCGAACCTCTTGCTATTTCCACAATATTGAGATAAATAAATAAATAAACAAGCATGCATCCTCGCATTGCTGCACCATATCTTACAGATGGTGGGATCGCGGGTGATTTGTGTGGACGAGATGGTGGTGATCCAAGTGGGGTTTTGTGGAGTTGAAGCTCCTCGTTCGTGTTATTACTGGGGTCTGTGGTGGTCATTTCGGTGGATATGGAGCTACTGGGAGCCATCGCATGAGATTAAGTGGATGCAAATCTGCGCACTCGCACCCAATAATGAAGGACGAGTTTTGTCTGCTCGCGAGGAAAACGCGTTTAGTCGCTTGGTGTGAGATGCTTTGATTATCACGACCACATCCCAGGTGCGATAATCGATGACCTTTTTCTTGCATTGATACACACATCAATACGTCCCTTCGTGGTGGTTATTAGCCACTTGATTTCATACTAATTTACTATATAGTAAGAGCTAGGAATGGCTTTGATAACATGGTTATAACCACAGGCAACCCTATGATGAGTGTGTTGATGCTCGGGAATGAAAGTCACCCAGTCATCAAATCAACTTCAAACAGCATTCAAAGATTACACTCCTACGCTTCTCAACTTGATAATCCATGGAAACTTAATAGCCAAATTAAGACAAAGGAAGCTTCCGGTATCGTTTCTCTATTTACCATGAAAATCTTGACTGACGGTTGCTGATGTTCTCCACGGCGAAAACCAGTCCAAGAAATGATAGTTGTGTGTGTGCTTTTTTTTTTTTCACAGTAGGCTCTTGGCTCATTGAAACAAGTGGCGGCCTAGATAACATGCGAGCTTACAGAGAACGCTCATGCCACCGTAATATATCAGTATCGTTGCTTATTTTCCCACAACCTACCCCTTACCCTCTACGGTTTACAGAGTTATGTGACAGGATAGAAAAATAGTGACCAACTATTGAAAATTAATTCTTTATTGAGATTTTTTTTTGCATATTCGATATCTGGATTCTACGATATGATTGGCTGAAAATACAGCACTTCATAGCATTTGGCGATGGGATCCGAAAGGGCGCGATATAGACACTGTCAAAGAGAATGGAAGCCCCTGTTGCTGATGGTTCTGAGACACCATCTACGCATCAACCTGCAGAGCTACTTCCACCTGAAGAATGCCAAGTGGTGACACCAACTCCGTATGAGCCTCCTGTGGCTGTGATGACGCTCTCTGATCGATCCGTGTTCTATGGAGAGATCGACATTTCATCCTGTTCGTATCTCCACATTTGCACTATTACATTGCCAGTATTGCATTGACGTAGTGAACTGTGTACATGTGTGGGTCTGCATATGTATCGACAAAAGCCTCGCTTCCCCATGGTTTTGGTGTACTTCACTCAGCTTTCGGAAGTAAATATGCAGGTGAAATGCAAAACGGCAAGAAACACGGCATGGGCGTGGAAACATACATAAACGGCACGAGTTACTTCGGTGAGTTTGTAGACAATCAGCCAAGTGGCTATGGTGTGCATATCAGTCCGTTTGGTGAGCGATATTCTGGCCAGTGGTTGGAGGGTGCACGTCACGGCTGGGGGATATGTGTCGACGCCGAAGCTTCCATCACTCTTGGATACTTCCAGACCAATGAATTGAAAGAGGAGGAAGATAGTGCCTGTCCACGCGGATTGACCGTTATGTGGAGTGACCTAGAGGTACACGTCCATCGAGCGCTACTTGCAGAGCGGAAAGCGCTTCGCTGCCGAGAAATCGCACGTGATCGACACATGCAGGCCATCATGAAACAGATGACGGCCATTGGTAAGTTGCTACTATGACGTGAATATCTGGTATAGCTACAACTGTAGCTGAACGCAAAATACATACAGACTCGCAATCATTTCGTACTGTTGAAGAAATTCGAGCATTTGAGGATCAAGAACAGCAAGCACTCACTACTTTCATTACTGAACAACAGCAGCGTACGCTCGAGATTGAACGCATCGCGGACGAGTATAAACTCGCGGAATCACGATTGAAACAACGGCAGAAAGACATTCGCGCAGAGATCAGTAAGATCAGCAATGAACTTTCTTATCTTGTGAAATATTGCACACTCGCCAACGAACGGCAAGCGCAAGTCGTTGAGGCACAGCGCACCTTGGCCATGCTCCAGCGCCAACTCCAGGGTCTTGAAATTCAAAGATCACATTCCGAGGATGTAATTATATCCAATCAATGAACGAAACTGTGAATTTTAGCCAATGGAAATTTTCTTTAGATGTTAGGAGAGCTGTTCTGGGTCGTTTTTCCACTCTGTGATAACTGCAATGAAGATGGCGTCGCCACCCTCGCCTGCGTCGGTAGAAGTAATACGCAAAGAACGCTTTGCTGTGCTCAGTCTTAACGTGAGAAGCATTTCCTCATACCTCATATTCATGTGTATCTAGATGTCATTACTCATGAGTATTTTCTATTTCTTCTATAGATCTTTTGTCGTCCAGAAGGGATCCACAGTGGCAAATGGTTCCTCTCAGGTGATCATAAAGAT
This sequence comes from Pilasporangium apinafurcum, assembly GCA_001600495.1. Lineage (NCBI taxonomy): Eukaryota > Oomycota > Peronosporomycetes > Pythiales > Pythiaceae > Pilasporangium > Pilasporangium apinafurcum. The sequence continues at coordinate 142,797 of BCKE01000065.1, forward strand.
CTCCGTGTGACGTTGCTGCTGCGCAAAATCCAGGATTTTGATGTTGTCATCCTCCAGGTGCTTTTGCTCTTTCCGTTCAAAGAAACGAGGGAAGCTATCTGTTTAACTATGCTGACTGATGATATGTGCTTTTTTTCTTATCATCAGGAGATGTTTGAAGTAGGCACACGGCAGCGACGATTCATCGAACAGGCCCATGCCATGGGATTCAAATACCACTGCGGTTCTGTTTGGGTACGAATGCAAACATTCCAGCACTCTTCATATAGTCATTTCTAACCATATAAGCTGACTTTCTATATTCCATGACATAAAATTTCAGCCGAGCATCACGGACCGGTACTTAATTGACGGTGGCTTATTGATCCTTAGTCGCTTTCCAATCGTTGAGCGCGGTCAGCACGCGTACACACAGGGCTCCGGTAGCGACGGTATGTGTGCCAAGGGTGTCTTGTACGCACGTATTCAGCTCTCGCCCGATTTGGGTGATACTCTGCACGTGTTCACCACACACACACAAGCAGGCGACTGGATCCGCGAGTACTCGATTCGAGCCGCACAGCTGCGAGAGCTGATGGCGTTTATCCAACGCATGGTACAAGACGACCTATCCGCGCCGATCCTGATTACAGGCGATTTTAATCTTGACGCACGGCACAACTTGACGCATGATCCTCAAACCGGCCGATCCAGTTCCACGAAATGCACGGAAAGTGAAGTATACAAGCAACTGGTGCAAGGATTTGAGGCCATTTTCCCTGCGTCAGCGAAGCGACAAGTCATGGATCTGATGAAACAGTGTGATACAACGAAACTGGAGGGCTTTGTGCATCCAATCACGAATGGCGATGGGCATTCGACGTTGCTGCACAAGTCGGATCCGAAAGACGCCAAGAAAGACGGCAAATGCATTGATTACATGTTTTACATCCCACCTCCAGGCAATACTGGAAATTCATTCTCACAACACCGGTCTAGCAGTAGTAGTGGAGGTGATGCGCTGGTAAATTTCACGACGCAGCTACGGTTGGTTGAAGAGAGAACGTACGTCGACCATTGCCATATCGGCCCTTTGAGTATTAATGGCGATCAATCATTGCTACCAATCACGCACTTATCGGATCATTACGGGTTACGCGCAGAATTTTCACTGGAGGTGAACGCAACGACCGTAAATTATCCCGATGGCAACAAAGCCGAGCTGCATACGCCGTTCTATGAGCTGCTGCAATTGCATTTTCCTCATCACATGTTTGCGCAGACCCCACGACGGTTGTGGAGGTGGAAACTCACACTCGCACTCTTGTTGATCGCTGGCTCAGCGACTGTAGTCTTCTGCACGATTGTGAAGATATTGGCAATTGGAATGGCAAGACTGGGAGGATGAGAAGATGGCTTGCTTCTTTAAACTGAATAGATGATCTCATAAAGGTTGTTGACCAGAAACAGCCTCAATGATAATGAAAAAAAGCAAAAATGAACTTCTATTAACGAGATCTGCGCGCATTTTCTCTATTCATCTCTCGCTCCGTATTCACCAGACGAGAAACCAAACTCAAAAATGAGATGCAAAACACGTACTTGCTGGCCTAACGCTCCCAGCAAGGCACATATCCACCCCAACGGTGGACGACTACGGTGCTAAAGAAAGGAAATTAAAGCAAAAGAGACAACTATCAGGTGGGAGAGGCCGCATTGAGCGTTCTTTTACACGCCAAACGCTTTCTCAAAGTATGCGATCAAGTGTTGTGCAACTGCAAAGGAGAAGACGAGCTTAGGGCCGACAACACTGAGCTTTGGTACCAGACCCTTGAAAAGTGCACCGGGACCTTCGTTCTTGAGTAAATTCTTGATCACCGACACACCGCTTTCCGGCGAGTCAAATGGACGTGATTGGATACGCGTCTTGATGACATCCAATGGTTGGGCCACTGTGTATAAAAAGTAAAGATAACATTTGTCAGTGGCTACCTCAAGGTGAATGAATCACTAAATCGAATGCTACTCACCAATGATACTGGCCGAAGCACCCGAGATAGACGCAACAAAGTTTTGGAAAAATGTGGCGTCGCTGAAATTCTCCAATTGAAACAAGTATTCCTTGCAGACCGCCGAGCCACCAAAGAGCGCGAACGAACCGGGCGCATTACGCGCAGCTGTCCAGGCAGCACCACGATAAAGCGCGAGGCCTTCTGTCTGGAAGATCTGCACCACACCGCGACCAGCAATAGCCTCAGGGTTGGTCTGAGCACGGATCTTAAGCACATCCAATGGCAAGAGTGCGATTTCACCAATGCCGATGAGACTACCAGCGGTGGCGTGCATCATGGTCTTGGCGTTACGGTCACCAAACGTGTTCTTGAAGAACTCCGAGTGGTTCTTGGTGATGTAATCCTTCACGACTGGTTGACCACCAAATTTGTAGATACGCTGTGAGACCTTGTATCCCGCAGCAAATCCCAGACCAGGGAACAACGATCGATAGCGTTGGAGCATCGGCTTGTCATGTGCATCACGGAAGATGACCTTTGAAAACCCTTTAAGGCCAGACACCTACAGCAAGCGATACATATCAGGGGCTACACGTATAGAAAATGGAAAATATCGACGGGAAAATCCTGCTCACCTTGTCTTTGTTGGTCATCAAACGTTTAGCAACAGTGTCGACCGGATGGAAGATCATCAGCTCCATGATGCCGGAGCTCGTGGAGCCGATAAGTCGCGCGGCGACCTGACCGGCGCCAAAGTTACCGTTCTTGCTGTCGTTGTGTGCCACCATTTTCTTCTGGTTTTTGCTGCTTTGTGTGTTGGCAGATGAGCTTGCTGGTCTGGCTCACCGAAGGAACGAATATGTAGTGAGTGGGATTGGCTGTCTGGATCTGGTGGAAGGAAGGCAGCGAGCGAGTCCATACTTGTCGAGAAGCTGCGGATGGGCAAGGAATGATGGTCTATCGATTCACAAATGAATTGCAAAACCTTGCGCTTCAGTGAACAAAAGAAGGCGGTCACGTGGGAGAACCTGACGTGATGCAACATTAATGCAACTTTATATAGACACGCACCAACTCATCAGTCGCAGAAACTGGTCGTGAGCAACTTAAACGAGGCGTGACGCGCACTGAGTGGTCTCTGCAGCCTCGTCGACTGTGACTGGCCGTTCTTTTTCGCGAAAGTTGTTGAAGTTGGGAAGGTTTAATAGGATAGATACTTTATCAAGAGACGTATACAAATACCTTTTATATTTGATAAATAATTGATACCGGTTTGTAAAGGGTTAATATTATCGACTTTTGGCGGTACATCGTCGGTATATTTACTATAACCACTCGCTTAGGTGCGCTGAAGAGTTGAAGTTGGGATATTATCATGTAAATGCTGCTCTTCACATGAGGATATATCGTGAACCCCATGTTGACCGACCTTCATGACCTGACTAATTCCTGGAAGATCTCCCAACATGAGTAAGCTGTCCGCAAGGCTAAGTTTTCGCTATAACGTGGCACATTTCCTCGTTTGAGCTGGAAATAGGATAGTACAGCTCTGAGTTCGTTCACGGGTAAATGCCAGTTTGTAGCAGGATAAACAAGTAGCCCATGTTCACCTCTTTCCACACATACACATAATCCTGTTCTTTTCTATGCCGAAACTAATACTACTTGAAACGTAGAGAGTAACTGTGACAAGCAAGATTAGCCCTTGTTCACTTGCCAATATTGTAAAGTCAAGCATGCGTTCCTTTTCCTGCACAAAAATGGAACTAACAATCATACACAAACACATATGTACGAGCCCAGTTGCTACGATATATTTGTTCAACTGACAAATAGCACTGGCTGATCACTCGTAGCTGTGTTTTTCTTTACGGTCTTTGCTACGATTTCACATACACGTATACGGGGAAAGAAAATTGCCCTATTCTTGGAAAAGGTGTCCATGGAAACGTCGACTAACCCCACTTTACTTTGCAATTTCTGTACTTTTCAGAGACTCGACGTGCACAGGACCAGCTTTCGATCGCACGATGTATCGGTCCAAGTACATCACTTCTAGTTTCTTGTTGGTCTTGATGCCCTTTTGTACAGTTTCCCATACCTTGTTCTTCTTCATCTGGATGGGTGTGACAGGGTCTACCAATTCTTCACCGCTTGCGTACACACGTTCACCGACTTCAGCTTCTGGGCTGGGCTCTAGCAATTCGACTTGTCCTTTGTCGTTCGCTGCCACGAGGATCATGCCCGTCGACTTGTGCTTTGCAACCTTGACGAGCTTGAGGTTACATAACACGACGACCTTGCGGTCAAGGATTTCCTCTTCCGAGAAGTAAGGTTGGTGTTCTTGCACCATTTCCAGTGTTTCACCCTTGCCAATATCGACTTTTTCAATATAATGTCGTTCAGATGACGGATGGGCCGTGACTTCCGTGACTTTGCCGACTCGTAAGTCTAGTTGGGAAAAGACGATTGGGGAACTATAGACGTCACTCTTCACCATTGTGAAATGCAGGTGCTTTCTTTGTAGCGCTTGAGTTGGATTACTTGGAGGACTTGCTTGTGCTCGACCGAGGAGTTTGAATAATGAATGAGGTGGAGCAGCCCGCTTGGATAATGGAAAAGATGGAAGAACAAAGTTGGTTAGGGAATGTGGTTAGATAGACCACGAGCTAACTTCAACTGGCACTCCGCTTTTAAACAAGGCGCGAGGTGATTGGCCGAAAACCGGCGCCTCTCTGTTAGATTTCCCTGTGCGGCCGCGCCGCATGGAAAGATCCTCCTCATCCTCACCGATGGGTTGTTTTGCCATACGTGTCCTCAAAGCAGTCATGCTAAAAGACAACCGCCATGGACAATAACTGTAATATCTTCATTCACTTGTGCTTGACTTGTTGGATAAGGTGCCATGTCTGTGTGCTGACGATCATGCGAGCGCGCGTGTCTTGCCTCTGTGTCAGAGAAATGAACGTCATTCTTCCAGCCAGAGTATGACTATGCAAAGGTATATGATATTGAATATATATGTAGAAGCATTGATGCTCTTCCACACGCCAACAGGTGGATATATTGAGCGTTGATGCTGCTGAGGGATGTGGCGCTTCTTTGTTGAAGCTCACATTCAACCAGACTCACACGACCAACCCTTGAGACTTTATACAAGTTGAAGTTACATGTATTTGGTATCGTACCTAACAAATGTTGTCGATCTTGGAAAGGTTTGGAATGCTTTAGTAGAAATACACGTGATAGCACCATTGGAGGTATTTTGCCACCGTTTAGTTTCTCTCTCATCCTCCCGATATGTATTTCTGCTTCGTTCCCAATTCGAGGAAAGGTGAGATAGATGCGCACTGCGGTACGTACACAAATCTTGCCATTTTGGTCTCGTGTGCTCTCGTAAGATCACTTTTTGCAGTCGGAAGCAAGAAACTTCAGAATTTGGCGACCACGTCACCACGTGTTAAATGGAGTCACAGAGCTAGGTCGAATTGTTTTACATACTTTGCGCGTTTAACTTCAGAAGCCAATGTTTCCGAAGCGTTATGTTATTGATCAACAACTCCCAGGATGTTAGTTGACAATAACAGTTATCCGACGCATTATCATTTGGTTTGAAGTGCATATCGATCGATTAGCTTCGCCTGGAAAGCACCAATCTGTTCATGCTGGTCCTCTATTGATTCAGCAGTGGAGTTCCAAAAGAGAGGGAACTGGTAGACTTTTTGATCAGCGTCTGTGATTTGTGAGAGCGCGTGTTGAAGTTAATAAAAAAAAACCTGTGAAATTTTATGATGTTCTTTGATGTAGCAAAGCCAAGAAAAAAGAATCAGGTAGACACACGCAAATTATCAGGTAGCAATATTTACTGAACAAAGGACGGCGCAGTAATTTACGTTTTAAGATAATACCAAACCGCCCTGTATTGAGGTGAGTACAATTCCGCGCCAAAAAAGCGATAAACTTGCACCACAAAGGACAAACATGGTCAAGTTGCGGAATCTCATCGGCTCGGCGAAAGAAATCCATTTTGAATGTATGTACACGAAGCACAAGACACAGAAACGAAAGGTGTGGCATGACGGATTCGTGTCGTTGTATGATTCGAGGAGAGTGGTACTTTATGAAGACGCGCCAGTCACAGGTACTGTATGCACAATGTCAATGATGCTGCAATCGTCTATCAATGCTATTGCATTGCGGATGGGGTGATATGTAGGCACAGTACTGGATGATACCAAAATGAGTGTGTACGACTGGGACAAGAAAGACGAAGATTACATTTCTGTTCCAAAGTAAGTGCTACCGCAATTTTCCTTTATGGCTGACATTGCTGAGCCAATGCGACCGGTAGATTTTTAATAGAAATCATCAACTTAACACCGATCGACTCTGCAAGTGCATCCGGCAGTGCTGGCGATAATGCGATTAGTAGCAGTGGTGGGTATCAATCCACGTCAAGTGTAGTGGATTTTGATCAACCAGGCTCTTCACTCAAAACAAAACCATTTTCGAATCCGAGTTTCAAAACACCAGCCAGTCATGGACCTATACGGCTCACCAGACCGACAAACAAGGCACGATATGGTGCCAATACGCACAAGGATATCTTGGATTTTGCTACCAATCCAACGTCCGAGTGGAAGTATGTTCGGAATGCAATCTCGCGCACACGTATGTTACTTTTCTTTTGAATTTGATTCTGTGTTGGGTCATAGATTGGTTTCACTTATGCATTCCACTCATTGGATCCGTGTTAGCGGACGAAGTGGCAGCGTTCTTCTCATAATCATGGATCGACTCGTCCAAATAGATGACAGATAAAACTATTTTTTACTCTATTACGTTATATTTTGCAAAGTATTCGTCTCACCTCAACTGCTTTGCATCTTATCCACTTCAACTTGTTACATACACACCACGGCAACGATAAAGTAGCCAAGCATGCCGCATGGTAGCTTAAACTTTCCTTATTTTATCATGTAGCCTAACTGTTGTTGTCTCGAGATAAGAGTCGAAATGAGATCATGGATCGCATGGCTGCCGCGGCACGACTTGGTAAATACCACCACCGATGCTCATACGATGTAAGCGGTGGCTCTGGTGTTTCGTTAGTCAGTAGATGTGTTTCTTCTTCGTAAGAGTCCTTTGTCTCCATCAGCTTGCTCGAGTACATGCCGTGGTCATCCTGTTGGATTTCAATGTATCCTTTTCTTCGTCGACAGTCCCAAATCAGCTTGCACAACGCCACGAGTAGTGCCACTGCGACGATCCACGTCAGCAAATCTAACATAATCATTACACCATCCGATCCGCGCTGCGCTACTTGCGACTCGAGCACGCGCTCTTCCACCCTCAGCATCATCCGCTTGATCGACTAATGCTGTCGTCGCTTGTGTTAGAGTTTTGTGCCGTTCATTTCTTTTATTTTCGATCATACGCATCCATATAAAACCCTTCAAACTTCATAAATATCTAACAAATGGTACTTCTAAAAATCAAAGAAGCTATTAAAATGTATCTTAAACAATATCAGTTAATACTTTATGATTTAATAATTTTATTATAATTTATGTTTTCCACGCGCTGATGTAGTGTCACATAGCCTTGGGTTTGGATAATTTTCATCTGACCAGATGCCGCACCGAATATGGTCAAATTCATCAATGGATATGGAGTTGTATCGCCGATTACCGGCATACGAACTAACCGTGTGGACGCATTTGAGAGATTGTTAGTCTCCCTCATTATCCACAGATACTCTTCCTACACTCTACTTTCCTCGTTATAACTCTAATGGTCTTGAAAGTCTACGTAGAAGACACATAACGAGCGTAGGGATGTTCTTCGATGCATCGACATCTCGCTCCAATGTCATTCTGCACTCGCTGTTGTTGCAGCGGAAAACCTGGTGAGGAAACTTGATGCTTGCGCTTCCATCAGCCTTTTTCGTCCGAAATGGCGTCTCCTCAAGGTGCTGGTAACACTCGGAGCATCGCTGACTCATGCAGTACTCGTCGATCTGCAGCACGATCGCGCGCTTTCCCAGCTCACGTGTAAATCGCTTCACATGTCCATGCGCGTGACTCTTGATGAAGTCCTATTGACTCCAGTCACCGAGATCAATCCAAACCTAAGAACTTGGTGTGGGTACCAACCACTTTGCCACATGTGCCAACGTCTTCCGACTAAATCTGGACTGAAGGAAACCCCATTTGTGAAATGGATGCCTTGCACAAAAGCTCACCAAGAAATCGAGATGTCTCTACACATACTTGACGTTTGTCATATACTGCTCATACGACGCTGTCTTGAACGAAGGCATCTCCCGGATGATCCTTGCATACTCATGCTCCTTCTTCTTCAAGTTCTTGTGCCAGAACGTGTGCTTCTTCATTCCGATGAGATGCCTGTACTCTCGCGTAGATATTTATATTGCAGATAACACGTTTGGATTCCTCGCCAAAGGAAATGATAATCTCTCCAGAAAACTGATCATTGATAGCACGTTCTTGATTGTGTGTCAAAGTTCCCATTAATCATTAAGTGGTGATTCTGTGAAATAAAACCTGATTGGGTTCTAGTTTTGAGAGAATCGCTGTGACTGATGTTGTGCACATCCACATTGAATATATTAGAGCTCAACGATAGTATATTACCTCTTGACCTAAACGATAATTTTCTCTATCTTTCTCTTCATACGAAGGACTGATAATGTGTTGTCAGCTAGTCTTACTGTCTCCATGGTGAAACTATAATTTTCCTAATGTGCTTTCTAAATCTGGCCTCCTTGTTCGCTCTCTGTAGCTCTTCTTCGTATTGCCTTACTCTCCTCAGCTCGTTTTACTCATCGTAAACGATCCATGTCGAGTTCCCAATACTTCCTCTTCGCACCGGTCTATCGATATCCTTCTGTCCAAGCTCGTCTGGTTTTCGTCTAGATTCCAACATGCAGCTCAGACAGACGCGCACACGTGTGGTTTCCGTGTCCACCAAGATGGGCAGCTTTCGACAACATCTTCCGCAGCTCACTTCACCACAGAGCCGACAGTTATGTCGCTTGCGCAGGAACGAGAAATTGGTTTCGCAGATGAAACAATTCCGCCGTGACTCACGTTTCGCAAATTTTGTCTTCTCCAGCAGCAGACGATGCGAGAAACTCGCCTTCTCGGCATAACTTCGCAAATTGCTCAACCTCACGGCCGCCTGGTCGAGCCAATTTGATTTCTTGGAAGAAGAGTACTTGCTCTTTGGGTCGAGATGCGAGGCAAATGTGACTTCGACGACGCCTGGCATATCCGTTTCGCGCACAATGTAAACTTCACAGCGAATTGACGCACGCACGTACTTTGGCACGGCTCGGCACTCTGGCACGCGAATGGATTCAATGATGTGAAAGCCAACAAGTTTATCATCTGGGGTAGTTGACACATCTGTGTAGTCGAGAAAGACGAGATCCAACGGCGTCACTCCGAACGGGTTCTTTATCGCCATGTACTTGAGCCCACATTGGAAATATCGTGACGTTGATGCTGGCACACAGGACGCCAGCGTGCGTGCTTCCAGTACCTGATCCGCACCCATGATGATCTCCTGTGTGTGCGCAAAACTTTCAGTGCTTTCACCGGCTGCTAAGATCGACATGACGCTCTTGACGGAGGCGTTCACTTGTGTGACACCTCGCACTTCGCACCGACTGCGCTTCGACTTGAAGAGCGTCACCCCGTGTTTTGTCTTAGCGTATTCCCAATTAGACCGCGCAGCTTCCAACGATGATGCGCCAATATTGTCGTCGTGTTCATCGGTAGCTCCGTGGCGATGGTGATTTGTTTGGTTGTTTGTGTGTGTAGACATGGACGCAAACGCCAGTGCGATGCTGTGTCGACGCTTAATGTACTGAAAACAGCCGCGTTTCTGCGCTTTACTCAGTTCCAGTGTCTGTTGATCATTCATACTATTGCGTGATGCTTGGATCTTTGAGTAACCCGATGCACTAGACTTGGACCAAATAGATATCTTGGAACCTGAGTTGCTTTGGTTATCGCAAAAACGCTGATTGTTCATGTTGTTGTTGTTACTGTCATCGTCAGTAGAATCGCTGTCGTCTTCTTCGTTGTATGTCAAGACTGGTCCACAGGTCGGCGTCATGCGTTGCAGCGCACTACATGGTGTAATCGCCTTTGATGCATTCTTCTGATGGCGAAAATGTGCACTTCCTCGTTCTACCACGGCGGAAATTAGCGGTGTCGATGTCAATGTGAAGCTACTGGCGCGACGCGCACGGTGTTTACGCAGTTTCGTCAGCTCTGTCGTTGCCAGCATCTCAATACTGCTCGGGAATCTGGAGGGTGATGGAGATCGATCTCGGTTCAGTTAATGTCGAGAATTGGACGCAGAAGCTATATGAAGCGTAGGAAGGATCGCGGCACGCAAAATGCTCCTTCTCTTCGTCGAGTCGTTAGAAGATCTGTTTGTGTCTGTAAATGCTGACAGAAAACCTCTTGACACCACCAAAAAAAGCACTAAACGTCTCTCTTCTTCCTTCTTTCTCGTTCTTTTTCGACTTCGTCCTCTATTTTTTCGAAGGACGTCTGTTCACGAAAAGGGTCGATCGAATTGCTGCCAATAACTTTTTACTCCCACGATCGAATGAACAAAGACGCGCAGTGTGCTATGATGGGATTGTCTTCAAAGAGTGTTTCCTGCTTTGTCGCTCGCTCGGTTGCTCACCCACGTCTAATGGTTATTTTCTTGTTGTGACTGACGTCGACAGTTTCTTTGCAAGTGTGCGAATTCGAAGATGAAGAAGACAGTCAGAAGAGTAACCATCGCCATGAAGCGCTGTGCTTATGCTCATGCATCCACATGGTCCACAAACCTTCAGAAAGTTCAGTGCTTTTACGCTGGGTGTAAAAAATTTCAAAACAAATTATCAAAATATGGTAAAAAACATAGTTTTATTATTCAATTAAGACTATACTATAACATACCTTTTTTTGGAATTTTAATAAATGGCTGTTTACCTTGTTTTGATGACCATGTGGTTAGGTTGTAGGGGTACGGACAGATGTGTTTCTAGAAGTAGAAAGATCGCATATTACACCGCTTCGTTTGTTCAACAGTGTGGTACACAGGTGTACACCCATTCTTATTTAAATATCGATATATATAGACAAAAACTGTTATATGTTGACATTCTATACTATCTGAATAAGTAGCCAGTCTCTATGAATCAATGCATTTGGTGGACGTGAGTGATGTAGAATGGTTGCTATTTATTTATTTTTCTCTTCGTTTCATGGCTGCCAAGACGAAAGAAAACGACTGCGTGGTTGAGCCCATGACGACGACAATGATGACGCCTTATTGGAACATTCGCGCATGTCTATTTTTGCTCTACAGCCAAACAACGGACTGTCAATGAATTGAAACAAAAACATCAAGAAACAAGCTAAGTGGACGGAAGATTGCTGTGGTAGATTGTGGAAAATGAGAGACATGATCAGGATTTTGCGGAAAGTGCGTCCGCGTTTTGAATCAATTGAAGCGCTAGGATGAGTTAGCTAAGTAAGTAACTACGAATGCTCCACGGATTGTTCGAGGCACCTTCTGGTCTACAAATCCATACATTGTGTGTATGGATGCGTATTGTAACGTCACGTTGTGCATGTCCCAATGTTCGGGGATGCGCGACTGGAAAGGATTCGAATCCATCAGCCAAATAAATATGCCAAAACAAACAAACCCACAACAAGATGCAAAAAAATGACCAATCGATTCCCAACGCCTAGTTCCACTACGTTTCTACTAATACTCATGCGTCTGTGTATGATTGTAAGGACTTCTTTACGCGTCATTATCACCTTCATCGTCGCTTTCCGCGTCCTCGAACGTATCGAGCGGCACCGAGTAGATACGAACGACCGGTTTGTTTGGGTCCTTCATCAACACGTACTTGCCTTCAGGCTGTTCCAGCATGAGCTCCGCCAGCATCTTGATGATGCCCCACATGTTGTTCTGGTTGAGCGCAATCTGGTTTGCAAACGTGTTCGGGTTGTACGATTGCGTACCGAGCACGACATGTGAATATGGATCCTTGTAGTTCACACGAGACACATAGCCGAGCTTCATTTCATCCACACCGCCCAAAAGCGCCTGTGCTGTCCACTTGGCGAGCTTGCACGAGTTGTTCTTGAGCTCATTAGCCAAGATCGCACCTCGCTACATTGCATATGCAAAGATATCACATTGTGAGTTTCCATGAAAAAAATTATATAGCACATACACGACATGCATATTCATCCCTCAGCGGCATAAAGATTTCCTCATTTTTTTCTCCATGTATGAAGAAAAGAAATAGGAATAGCGTATATATCAATAAAGATAGACCATCATAGGGAATCACATTCACACACACACGATATACACAGCGACTCTCCATTTTTGGCTTTGTAGATATTCTCCGCATCCACGAGTGGAATAGGAATAGCGTATATGTATAAAAGGGCATTCATCGAGTCCATACATACCACGCACATATATAACAACCAATAAACAACACAACGTACCTGAGAATCAATCTTCTTGCGCCACTCAATGTTACCCGTGAGCTTCGGGTCGTACTCGTTCAAGGCAAACGTCTGCACGTACTGTTCCGTGTCTTTCTTCAACGATACACCATGGATCTCACAGCGAGCGACCATATTCATCCCATTACCCAAATCAAATTTTCTGTAGCGATACGCATAGGTAGCAGGTGTAGCATCGTCGCTGGCAAAGGGATTTGGTGCGTTAAAGTCTTTCTTGAACCCCTTGCTCTTCATGACCTGTTGCGACAGATTCTGGTTGATCATTGTGGCTTCTAGACTCAAGCGATCCGGGTGGTTGATTGATTCTGGGTCGTCCGAGAGTGGCGGCTCCGAAGCGTTTTCGTTGACGGTGACCAAATCAAACGCTGACTGATCACGCTTGTCGAAGAAAACCATGTTGTTCACGCGCTGCACGACAATGTCCCACGGGAACACTGATCGCGTACTGGCCATCAAATGAGCCAGGATCGCATCAGTCGCAAACACGTTCGCTTCGCCATTGGTCGCCAATTCTTCAATAACTGGATCGTCAGTAGTAGTGACGTAGTAGAAATCACGGTCGTCGTATCGGTGGATGCGTGTATTGGAGCGGCTAGTGATGCGGTCATACGTGTTGTCATACTCCAACAACGAGCCATACCATTTCAGATCATCAACATTCGGAATATTAGCCTGCAATTTCGTGAGCTGTTGTAGTTCAAACTGGTCAACGATTGTCCAACTGGCCTGAACCTTCACGGTAGCAATCCGATCGACCTTCAAGTCGTCCTTACGGCGCGACGTGAACAATCGACGCGCGTTGCTCAGGCGATCCCAGCGTTTGTTCTGCTTTTGTTGGCCCTTCATGCGCAGTTGTTGGGAGCTCGTATTCACATCTTGCGCGCCTCCAGCGCCAAATCGCTTCGCACCGAATCCACCGGCGGCATTGCCACGTCCAGCAAAACGCTGCTGGTTCCACGTCGGGCGCAGACGATCATTGCTCTTAGGGCGAGAAGCTCGGCCAGTATCCACGAGACGGAACGTCGCGTCTTCTTCGGCATCATGCTTGTACTGGAACTCGGCGTTCACTCCCGATGGATCGCGTACATAACCTAATAAAGAAGACAAGAAAATTTATGCGTTACCCAACATTATCTATGTCATTCCATCTAATAAGAGATTAGTTGCTTACGGCCGCCGCGAGAGACGTAATTGGAGACGAAATCGGCAGCTTTGCCAAGTTTGTCGCCCTTGTTGAATGGTGCGTAGGGGACGTTAAGGAATTGCTCCGGGAGTGTCGTAGGACCCCAGCCGGCGCTATTCACATCCACATGCGGGGTGTTGTAGGATGTCATGGTGCTAGTTCCCTACTTGACGATATCTGAGCGCCAACCAGTGGATTCAACAAGCTACTGCCACTTCCAGAAAATAGTAAAGTGAGGTACACTAATCACCACCATTTATTAAAAATCCAAATGGTCAAAAAGTAAAACCCAACATGGTAAAAAAACACAATGATTACATATTCATATGATTGCAAATATAGCCTGTATACCCATAAATATATCAAAAATACTCGTATGTTTATACGTATATTAATATAGTACTCGTCATTACTTCAACTACCTATCGAATCTAGTCGCATGCGACAGCGAGGGGGCCGTAAACGGCGTGTGTCACACGCCTGAGCAAAATGAGTAGGCCGAAAAAGAAGGAAAGGAAGGCCGCCAAGAGTTTACTCTCAGTCAGCTGTGTTTGACCGTTAGGATATTCATTTGATCACCCTCCGGTACCCACAACGCATAGTCCAATTCGACCAGAGAGAAAGAAAAGAGAGAGAGTGAACGATCACATTCCTTGCACTCGGTGATTCGAGAGGAAAGCAACAGATCACAAGAAAACGCACAAACGTGTTTACCCACTATCATTCTGCTCACGCATCCCCTCTCACTCACATTCTCTTACCAGTGGTCAAACGTTCGGAATTCTTGAACCTTCACTTTGTTATTTGCGCTGAGGACAATATCACCTCAAAATTGTAATTGAGAGGACATATATAAACAACAATGATGCAGCATACGACGCTGTTCGCATCGGCGCCGTCTACTACTTCAACCAACACCAGCAGCAGTTCCACGAATTCCAACCCAAACAAACTCTCGCTTACCCGGAAGCGCGTCTCTCGCTCACCCTTCCCTTCGTCTGCACGATACCGCCATTTGAAAGGTGAAGCAAGTGGCAGTGACAATGAAGTGGAAATGGAAAACTACCAAGGCATCATTTACTTCGCTGACGTCAAAATCGACTCGTCAACATTTGTCGTGCAGGTCGACACTGGCTCGTCCGATCTGTGGATCTCGTGTGCGTATCTGGATCTGTCGTCTTCCTCCTCGGCATCGTCTTGCTCGACCACTTGCCCATCGGATTCAACCGTTATCACCTACGGATCTGGTGATGTTTGTGTCGTTGGCTACTACGCGAATTTACAGATCGGCAACGTGTCAGTGAACGACTACGTCGTGGAAATCGCATATGGCGCCAACGTCTATCCGAGTTCGCGCTCCAGTCTGCTCTCCGGTGATTCAGAAGGGCTCCTGGGGCTCGCATATTCCAACTTAGCGACGATTCCGACGCCTAGTGGTCAATTCATTGAGCATCTCTCGAGTTTCTCTATCTATTTAACTCCTGAAGACAATTCTGACGGGTCGTTCTTGTTGTTGAATGATGTGGATGACGATTTAATCTCCAGTAAGAATCTCACACCGTACAAGATCTCGCTCAAAACTGCCACACACTGGACGATTGGCATGACAGCATTCCAAGTGGGTAACGACACCGCTATTGTGCCATGTGATTCCACTTCGGACGATAGTTGCGACGCCATCGTCGATACCGGTACTTCGTTACTGGCGATGCCCTACAACATCTACACGAGCTTTGTCAAGAACTACCTTGAAACGAAGTCCGAGTGCCAGTATTCTTCTGAAAGTGGCGTGTACATGTGTGACAGCTCTGTCGATCTTCCACGATTGGGGTTCACGTTTGGTGATTACACGTTTTATCTCGAGAAGAAAGATTACATTTACGAGATCACTGGCACATCGCAAGTTTACGTGGAAATCCAAGCAACATCGACCAGCAGTCAGAGTTCGTTATCCAACACTTGGGTCATCGGCGAGACTTTTCTCAAGAACTTCTACACCAATTACATTGTCAACGAAGCTGTTGTCTTCTATAGTGTTGATGGTGATGCCTCTAGTGGATCAGTGGATGCTGCTACTCCATCAACCAGCAGTGGTACTGGACTTACTGATGGTGATAAACAAGTCAATGGCAACACGACATCGAGTACATCGGACTCGAGCAATACGACGACCATCCTGGCCGTGGTCTTGGGAGTCGTCGGAGCAGCATTCATCGTCGCTTGTTTCATGCTCTTTAGGCGATGGCGTCGTGACAGAAGACGCCGCGAGAATCTCAATAATTACGCTATGCAACCAGGAGCATACTACCCTGCCACACTCACGCCTCGAAATAATGGCGTGTAACTAAAAAACAGATAGTATGAATTGATGCCAAATTAATTTGGATCTAGTTTCTCTTGCTATTGTTCAGGGATGTAAATAATTTTTTTAGAATAATCAATTGATAGTGGGCTAACAAGGAGCAAAGGTATTCATGTCAAGTGAGCTCTATCCAAAGAATTTGACTTATATAAGCGACCATCCTGTCCGATATTTGACGAATTGAATTGCAATCTACTGAACGACGATGAGCTTATGTGAATGAAGGCAGAGCAAAAGTAACACTGTCTTCTATATACAATCTACGAGAGCCACTTAAAAAATTGCATTTTTTAATCACCAATTTGTATGACTTCCTGTAGACAGATGTCCAGCAGATACGCTGTCAGTCCCCAAATGACATGTGGCCCACCAGTGAATACCGGTGTGGCATTGTTACGCCGTATCCAATTCTCACTGGCAATTAAATCCTTAAGTGGCACGGTGAAGAGCGATTCGACTTCGGCTTCATTAATCACAACCGATTGATCACTCATCTCGCCAATAAATCCAACGACTGGCGTAACAGCAATGCCTGTGATCGATGTGACACTGGACCAGTCGCACCGCAGCACCCCAAGCACCTGCACGACCTCAGGAGCCAGTCCGACTTCTTCATTCATCTCTCGCAAACAAGTGGCTTCGATGGTCGAATCATTGACGTCTACCATCCCACCGGGGAAACAAACTTCGCCCTTATGTTTGCCCACAGTCAGTGACCGCAATGTGAATAGTACGGATGGCTCACCCTCAAACATGCACAACGGAATCACGACCGCCGCGCGCTGGGTATACGCCTTGGTGATCTGCCGCGGCAAACGACTGAGTCGCTTGCGGATCCGCTCAAGGTGACGTGGCTCAAATGCTTGATGGAGTGGTGTTGAGCTCTTGGTACTGCTTTTGTCCAATGAGAAATCTGCCATTACCATTCGTTCATTCATTTAATTAGACACTAGCAACCAATGGAGCATAATCCAGTAATAGATGCTTACCGTGGTATGGCTTGAGTACTCTCTGTAATTCGTCCAACTTGCCCTCACTCAGCAAATCAGCACATAACCGCAATGTGTATTCTCTAGAAAAAAACAAGCATGCACGCTACATAATCAGTATCACATTTTCTACCGTTACATACGTACAACAAAATAGTTCAAAATACCTGTCTTGATAAGCCGCTGCCAATGCTGGCGCCGTGTAGTTGTTGACCAGAAACGTTGCGTCCATGCGAGGTTTCAGAAACTCTCGTGCAAATTGTTGTTGTTGTTCTTTGGTCGTACAAGAATTCGCAGTGGATTGGGAAATGCCATCGTCTGTATCGCGCTCTTTCGTGAGTTCCTGTCGATGATCTTCATCATTATCTCGCAATTTCTTGGATGATGATGCGCTCGAGAGATTGCGGTACAACGGATACGCGCATTTGCATGTGGATAACCGCACATATGGCTCTACAATCCTTCGCACCGCTTGCTGCATGGCGAGTTCTGCTTCGAGTTGATTGACTGAATCTGTATGCATGTGTGTCGGTGAAAAACGCGCAGATGTCCCACCATTATTCATGGAGTGGACCACTAAATTTATGTGATCTACACAATTATGTATACAATATTTCTATTGGACAATATTATATTTATATTAGCCAATAAAATTCGTGAAAAGGATATGTAGCCATTTCAGATCGAACATCTATTTTCACTTGATATAAATAGCAGGATAATAGTTTTGTTGTGGCAACAAATAGTTCCTTTTGGGATGCATCTCGGTTGTGTTTGATCGAGTAGCAGCAGTAGTGTGTGCGATGGCGAAGGTGTATGCACAACTGGGTAATGATGAGAAGCAGGACCAAGACGACGATGAAAGTGATGAACGTAGACTGTTTGGCAAAACATATGGACAATATGAAAGCAGCTATCGTACTAACACTACTGAAGATAACGAAGAAGTGGTAGTAAACAACGCGAATAGTCTCTTGCAAGAAAGAATGGGGAGCTTTTCTGCTTCATCATCTTTCTGGGATGATGACTCTGGTGTACAGGTGCCTCCTTCACTAACAAATGACGATCGCTCTTTAATTGATGTGCTTACCGATGAAATGTTACATCGAAAAATTCCGGAATACTTGGAAGAATTCGAGATTCTCATCCCTGACGCCGAAGTCGTGGTCGGTAGCGTTCCATTGGAAGAAGTTCAGCAACGTGAACAACTGGTCGAAGAAGCCAAATTACGCCACGCAGAACTGGAAGCACAGCAATATAAACAGCGCGAGTTGTATCTTGCGCAGAAAGAGGAGATAGTTCGCACGAAACTGCTGCAGGAAGCGCAGAAAAAGCAGGATGAACTCGTGAAAAAGCATTTGCAGTTCGCCGAAGTCATGCAACTCCGAACACGTCGCATAGGCTACGTATTTCAGCAAGCCGAAGCTCATCTCAAACACGTAATTCAGCAGCAACAAGCGCAGGTGCACAGTGTTTACGGCGATCTGGCACACTCGCGTGTCCCACAGAGTCGGAAACGCTACCGTGTTGAGTGGAACAAGATTCCGTCGACCATCAAAATCAGTGCCAAGATGCTTAAAGGTGTCAAGGATAAATTACCCTGCGGTCACTATGTGATGGTTGCCACTCTCTATGACCGACTGGGTGGACATGCCTTGCACTGGACATCCTGGGACCCGGAAAGCACAAGAACAAATGCTACTACTGCCTCAGATCAAAACCGAAGACGTCCAAATTTTACACTTCCATTCCACCATCGTGGGCGGTTTTACAACACTGAAGTAGTCATCAATCAGAATTTATACGTGGTGTGTCCATCCGAGTCTCTACTGCGGCCGGGCCACACGCTCGTCTTTGAGCTGTTTCACGTGCCACCTGAATTCAACCGCCGGCGGAGACGAGAAGTCGATTGTGTGGTGGCATGGGGGGCGATTCCACTTTCGACGCCCGAGTTTCAAGTGATCGAGGGTAAATTCAAAGTCCCGCTGCTGCGTGGAGAGATGGATCCGACGATGGATAAATTTCGCGATATGGAGCAGCTCTACCAGGAAGATCTGTCAGCATGGCTCTGCAATTTCTATTTCCATGTAACACACTTAACGAAGAAGACTGGTTCGCTCAATGAGAAGACGAATGCGTTCGATGTCGAAATCGATGAGCGGAGCGGATTATTACGCGTCGAGAATAACTACGAGCGATACATGTACCAGCTCACGAATCGAAAAGGACGAACGCGGTTGACGGCCGATAATGACGAGGATGGTTCTCTGGGCTCGAGTAGTTTAGCAGGTGGATCCAACAACTTGAAGAAACCATTGTCATCTACTACACTCTTGTTGGAAAGATCGGACTATGAGAATACATCTACCGCCAAAACACAAACAAAAACTGAAGCGAGCATGATGAAGTCCAAGCATGAATCCAAGAAGAAGAAGAAGAAGGAATTGAATCTCTTTTACCATATACCTAAATTACGATGGCTCCACAACAGCTTGTCGACGCGAAAGAAGACGCGCGTGTATGTACGTTCTTCAGCCTTGAATCTTTAACAACCAGAAGTTGCTGACTTCATTATATCATACTAATGTTGTTGCAACACTCTATTTAGGCTGGTAACAAGCTTGAACTACCGGGTGAAGAGCAAGCAATTGATGCGCACCGTTCCCCAGTCGGACACAACGATGAAGAAGTAGTTGAAAAGGAAGCATACAGAGGTGAAGACGAAGATGAAGGCGAAGAAGATGACTCCACTTCACTACTCTATGGGCTTGACGTCGAAAACTACAAATTCGCCGTGACCTCCTCGACATCTCTCGAACCGGCGCGCCATAAGCGGTTCCATATGCATCGCAAGCTTCACTATCTACGTCACGAACTGTTGGTGGACTTGGGACTTTCCAACATCCACACACTTGAGTTCTGGCGACTGCTGCTGCTGTTGCTGTTTGCGTTGTGGTTACGCATTTACGTGCACTACGTAGCACAGTGGGTGTTTCTACGTGGCTACCGCATCCCTGTGTATACCTTCCAACCGCAATGGACGACATGTATTGTCAAGTACACATGGAAAACGATCGCTACTCACACCGAGATCGGCGTCATTGTCATTGGGGTGTTAGGGAATATTGTCGTGTTTGGCTTCCTTGCATTGATCGCCGCCACTAGTCAAGCATACATCGGTGAATTGCCGCATTTCGGGTCGAGCTTCATCGTCTGTGTTGGCATTGCAATGGTGTTAGACCCGCTGCTAGTGCTACTGATTGATCTCTTTTCTCATCATTATGATTGTAGTTCCTTAAGCGAATGCACACAATCGCTCTCGGCTCCAGCATGCACGTGTGTTGATGGCGATGCTTTCAAACTCTACGTCCGCTTTAAGGCGCAGGAAGGCAGTGGGCTAGTCGGCATCATTCTGACACTTATTCTCTACGTAGCACTCATCGCTGTATCGTTAGTAGCGTTCTACGCGTATCTGCTGCATATTCACATGAACGCTCGGATGCTGGATGTTTACAGGCGGGTTCATGCACAAGAAGACGCATTCTTCGTCCCCCATGACAGTGAGATCTCGCTTCAGGAACTTCAGACCATTTGCACCCAAGCCACGCGGTGGAAAAGTCCAAAAGGCACACAGCGCAAGGTGTTTGTACATGAGTACGTACTCACAGATCCACTTGACGCACAATTCAGTGAGAAAAGTGTGCACATCGCTGTTTACAATATGGAAATGGATGGATCGAGGGAACTGCACCGTCACTTTCTCAAGACGCAGGATGGTACGATCTTGGAATTATTTGGCGAGATCGGCACGAATCGCCATGATGGTGGCACATGGCAACGTGATGATGCTGCTGGTGCAGTATCATCACTGACGTTGCTATATAATATCATGCAGGACCACCAGCCACCAGACGCTGAGCCACTCGAAGACCAATTGGCGAAGCTCTTTGATGAACTGTAATATAGAATATATAGAGTAACTGCCGCTAAGAAGGTGCGACAGAATCTTATAAAGGATCGAGTCCCGCAATATTGCTTATCCGATTTAAGTCTTTATGAAGGAACTATACAATGTAGCCATCCGTGGGAGCATTTATATATTCATGGAATCCATCGTAGATATTCACGATGTGATAATAAAGAATATGATCTGTTCCCGACAAGCCGCAGCTTCAATTATGATCACTTCGGATGTCGTGGGATTTATCATCGTCACACTAATGGGTAGTGCATATATCCATACCTGAGTCTTTCCCACCCATTGGAGCCATCCAACTGTCACTAAATTATCATTTGTATCACCACACACTGTCACAACTTGATGAATATGATCGCAAAAGTATCTGTTATGAGATTGTTGTTCACCAGAGAGCAGATATTGCGGATAACAAAAGGTAAGCTATCCAAGAGATCTGAATGCACACTTCACTGTATTCAGCAACAATTCACTCCATAGTTGATGAGACCATCGTCTATCAGCGGAGCGAACAACTCGCCTCCATAGGCTGTTGCGACTAGAGAAATCCCTTTCATAACCTGAGAGGAAGTGAGGTTCATACAACATAAATAGCAAAGATTCGCGCTTTCTTCTTTCGCTCCATATAAGAAAAAAAAGCAAAATGCAAATAGCAGTAATAACTTCTGAATGTCAAATAGACTTGCTTTGTTGCATCTCATTATGCCGACTAGCGATTCTATTCATCAATCGAGTTTCATTTTAACCATCGCTTCTTCTCTTCAAGACATGGTGTCATACCTATTTGATACCGGTATTTTGAGCTTTGGGTCCTTTTTGTTTCGTGGTGGCGAAAGGAAAAGTGAATAGGAAGGAAGTCCCATGACCCACCGGCGCACAGCACCGCGTGGGCTGCCACGTGGATCACCGCCTCCTCCTCCACCACGCTCTATGCCATTCCGACCGTCAATGCAATCGCAACACACGATCACCTGCCACATCTGCGGCTGCCTCAACTTTAGCGCAGGCGACGTGTGCGACACCTGCCAACAGCAAAGGAAAACAGCAAGCGCCGCTGCTACTACTGCTAATGGTCGTGGGAATGTGAACACACTGCCTATGGGTAGACAACCAGCTGTAGCGACTCCAGGTGGTGCTCATGGCATTCAGGTGGGAAATCAGACGCCATCGCCGTATGGTTCCACACTGCCACAGGTGCAACGACCACAACCACCTTCGATGGGTAGATATACTGACCAGGTGAGAAATAACAGTAATGATAGTAGTAATATTAATATTCATAACCGTAGTAGTAGAGATAGTAATAGCGGTGGTGGCAAAACGAACAACTCCAGTGGGGGCAGCAATGGCAGCAGTCAGCGAGCTCCAGCAGCAGCGAAGGGACCAACAGTCAACCGCAAACGGCCACGCGTAGAGAAACAGTACGTAGTGATTGATTTGATCTCGTCAGACGACGACAATAACGAAGATGACAGTACCAAGAAGGCAACGGATGAAGCGAAGCAGAAGCTTTCCGTTGGAAAAGACAAGGCTATTCGACCACCTATTATCGAAAAGCGATCGACACCACCACCTCCACCACCTGCACCAACTCCGTCACGTACAAGCACAAAAAGTAGTGTGCATCCCGCACCTCGAGTAAAGATAAGGCCGACCGCTGTACCTGAGCGTCGTGTTTCGGCAGCTGTTCAGGCAGAAAACACTGTACAATTGAGTCAATCGACAAGAACAGACCGTCCAGATACTAGCAGTCCATTTCTGGGTCGGTTATTCCCGGATGTGCCATTTGCTGCGAGTGATTTTCCCTCCGTTGAAACAAGTAAGGGAAAGCGGCCTACCGTGAATTCAGTAACAGGACCATCCGCATCATCTGTGGCTGCACCAGCTGTGTCATCTAGTCAATCTCAACTCCCTGTACAGCCATCGTCGCAATCTGCCCAATCAGTTCCAGCTCAAGCACCGTCTTCAGTTCCTTCAAAAGCTGCAGCGTCTCATACTGCTCAAACGACGGCTTCATCTTTAACTAAAGCACCAAATCCACTGCCAGTTGTGGCAGTGCAGCTTCCACTTCCAGATCAAGCGATTCTTCCTCCTTCAATGGCATCTCGTTCTACAGTACGATCTCCTCATAATGTAGCTGAAACGTCCCGTACAGAAGCTCTCGAGGACGAGGAAGATAGCTCACAGACGCAAGGTCCGTTATTCCAGAGTAGGCGTTTTGTATCAGCTGTGTTTAACCCGTTGGATTTTCATATAACTTATGAGAGCGCACAGCTAGCGCGAAGGAGCAGCAACACCCAGCTCTCCATAAATCCCAATCACACAACTGGCAGCGAGAAAAATGGGAATAAAGCAGAGTCGATCGCTGAGCAACCGTCAGCCAGGCAGGCACCAAGTGATAAAGAATCATCACATTCGTCATCCGAGCAAACCCAGCTACCTCCGATTCCATCGGCGCCAGCTGTAGATATAGCTACCTATGCATCATCCAATGCTGTAAATGCTACGCGAACAGAAATAAACATTCTACAGGCAAGGAAAAAGAACACGACTAAGGCAGTTGCGACACGAAGTAGCATGGATTCACCAAAGATCAAGACAGAACCAGTTGCTCCGTCAAACAAGGAGCGATTACCGCGCATGTTGACCAAGCCAGCCAAGCTAGGTGAATGCAGTTTGAGCTTTTTGATGTTCATGCGTGATTGTGGAGACGATGATGATACAATAGAAGACGATGAAGAGACTCATCGTATGCAGCTACAACTTCTCGGTGTCGTCGATCTAACGAACTTGAGTGATTCTGACGAAGATGATAGTGACGATGATGATTTTTCAAATGCGCCTACTTCAGTCAACTCTACAACGACGAGAGAGACTTCTTTCCTAAATGATGCACCTGGAGTTGAAGTAAGCCAAGTGACGATGGGCGTTGATCATCTGGGTCGTCCCATGATCATCGCTGCAGCTACAATCAATTCCACAGAAAATGCCAAGAAAGTTGGACCACAAGTGAAACCTCGTCGTCAGGTCCAGATGGAAATGTGTGTGTTGTGCGAGGCTAAACGGTGGATCAAAACACTAATCCACTGCGAGACGTGTGGCAAGTATTACCATAAGAAATGCGCAAAGGATTACGGTGATGAATCCATTTGCTGGAACTGCCAGCTGGATGGAATGATTGACGACAGCGAATTAGACGAGGCGACTCGTGAACAAGTTACCTATATGCTGAGCACATTGCACTATTCGCCCATAGAAGAGGAGCCGGGTGAGAATGATGCGGAAGAAGATGCAACGAAGGATGAGAACGGCCAGACAGAACATTCTGGCGAAGAGAAACAGAGTGTAGGAGATGATGTGGACATGAAAACACAGTATGGGGGACACAATCCGTTGCTTGCTGGAGCAACGACAAAGTCAATGCAAAGATGGAAGGCATTTTTGGATCAGAGTACAGCCCACATCGATGCGTCTTTCTACGAAACAACGAAGCGGATCACAGAGGAATTACAAACAGAGGAGGGTCGAGCGAAGTACTCGAAGGGCTTCGCGACGCGTGAAGGCTTTGAGGCAGCCATGTCAGAAGTGTTAGATAGTTATGCAGACTTACAAGATCAACTGGATCGCGAAGCACGAGAAGAAAAAGCACGAAATCAGAGTACTGCCAATGCAAATAATGGTAATGAGAGGTCAACTGATGCATCTGCTACGGTAGATGGTGTGAATGATGGTAGTGATCCCTCAGGTGCAGTAGCTGCGCAGTCCTCGGATATCCACGAAACTGTGCAGGACATGCCGACGGATAGTCACTCCTCTACTCATTTTGCCGCCGCTGAACTACATCCAATAGTCGACACAAAGTCCCCATTGACAACAGTAGGTGATGATAATAAGATTAAATGAATAAACTATAACAAGGGTGAATCGTTGTTGCAAGCTGCATTTGAAGATAGGAAACAATCGTGCAATTCTGCACGACAAGGCGTTTGCAAACAAGTATGCCGTCAAGATACATCAACATTGTGTTTCCAAGAGAGAATCGCACTACTCTTGTATTCCATGATTCTTTTCCCACACATATTAGCCTAGTTACAGGGAAATAGTGGCGAGAATGACTATAGGCTTCGTCCATACAATTCACTCAACATTCGCCCGTATACTCGGAGAGTTGTGCTGAGATTCATCACTTGAAGCATCGAGAAATTGCAACTGTATACTGACCGGGAAGGAGCTCACCTGCACATCTTTTTTTCGACACGGATGTACCTTGCATCTTGCTTTGACATGTAATCACATTCATTACATAATCATCATATCCCTTCGCAGCCGCTGGATTTTCATATCATTACTTCTCTCTTGGAGAGGTGTCAGCGTAAAAGCACCACCGACATGAAGCTAATCCCATAGCTGGTCGCATAGTCAGATCATTACGAACAATACTTGGCAACAATGATCGCTAAGGATTTCAGTGAGATTCCCTCGGGTGCTGTGATTGGTTTATTCCTGCAGGTCGTTGAACGTTGAAGCTCCAAGCATAGGAACAGGGGAAATCTGATACACTCAAAGTGATACTTATGGGTGATGCGCTTTCCCGTCACCGATGCGAGATCGTCCAGTTGTGCGCTTGCTGATGCATTTGACATGCGCACCCTGTTCCTGTTGAAGGTCTAACCAACACGCACTTTACGCTTCAAGGAAATGGGTGCACCGACCCCCAAAACCCCGATGGTTATAAGTCCGTAGACAAAATGAACGCACCAACAACTTCTTTTGTTGGACCAGAACCGTCATTTTCCAATTATTCCTCATCGAATAATACCATCCAGGCAATCCACTCCACACCAAGCTCAAGGCAAGCACAATGGTATACTTCACGCGTATTCTCTTTGCTGGCATCTTTGCCATCGCTGCGTTCGCTCCTACCGCTTCGACCGCACTCGAAGTGGGCGAGTATTACCGGCCAACGGGTGACGAGGTCTCTGGTGTACCTGGCAACACCAAGCCGTACCGCCGTGGTCCCTGTCCGGGAATTAACTCTATGGCCAATCACGGCTACCTCCCTCGTGATGGACAGAATATCACACGCGAAAGCTTGGGGGACGCGCTGCAAACGGTTTACAATCTCGATGATGCTGCCGTTGCAATCCTTGTGGCGAACGTGCCAAGCACCAATTTTTCGCTTGACTGGCTGAGCAACCACAACGTCATTGAACATGACGCCTCGCTTGCGCACACAGACGCCTACTTCAATGAAGACCCGGCGTCAGTGAACATCACATTGGCTGAAGATTTGCTGGACCGTGCGGTTGATGGATACTTAGGTGTGACGCAGCTAGGCGCCGTGCGTAAAGAACGGTTGGCGGCATGCATGGCTAACAACCCAGAGTGCACCTTTGGAACAAGCGCGTACACTTTCGCCTTCTTGGAGGCGGCGGTTTTCCTGGTTGGCTTTGGTGGCAACGTCAACGAAACAGTCAGTGAAGCGGCAGCGCGGTCATTCTTAGTGGAAGAACGAATTCCCGACGACTATGTTGCTTCTCCGACGGCCCTCACATTCGCGACGCTCTATACCACAATGTACAAGGTTATTGCAGCAGCGGCGTAGATGCTTCATCAATGTGTGTTGTCGAAAGGTGTCAATAGTATGTCTCATAACTCAAAAGCGCTAAATAAATATAGCAAACGACTCGATTGCATCTTTGACGCAATGCACTGACGTTGCTCGATCAGATCACATGGCATGGTGTTATCTTTTGTTTTGTTTTTCATGGGTACACCACGACTACGTGCTCGAAACATATCGTTGCGGCTGTGCTTATTTGTCATTGCTTTCACGATTTTCTAGGTGACACCACCGAAATTTGTCATCAATGCCCTTTTTCTTCCTTGACAATGACCAGTTGATTGATGTCCGCAAATCAAAATAGATCGTTGCCCATTCTGATGTAGCAAGTCCATTTAGCCGACCGATCCCTACTGGACCTCCAAAATCGTTCCCGTAGCGGTAGTATTAAGGGTATTGCAGATAGGTAAACTGTGTGCAACGCGTACTCTTTTACATGCCCATGACGTAAACGTGTGAAACCTCTAGAAAGGTTCACAGTGCATGGATGCGTTGGCATATGGGACGAGAGAACAATCTTGGACGTTATCTAGCGGGCATAGTAACTCGATATACTATCAATCACTGTAAACAAGATTGTCAGTCATCATGCACAATATATCACAATGGTACAACACTGACTTGGATTGTTGGGAATCGGGTAGATCACTACTAATAGACCATGGCTCGGAACGATTGTCTATCATTGAAAATCATAGCTGCGTAAAATCCCTGTCAGTGCGACACATAGCTAGGCATGGACTTCTCGCGGGCTTAGTGTAGCCAGCTCCTGACACTCATTGACCTTTATCCTTGCTCACCTCACTTTTCATTTCTCAATTTGTCACTAAGGACGAATACGCCAAAGTACCAAGCTTCAAAACCATGGTCTCTTTCAAGCAAATCTTCTCAGCTATCACTGTCACTATCGCTGTGCTAACTCCAACCACCATCCTGGCATTTGAAGATGGTGAATACTATCGTCCCGAAGGCGATGATGTCTCGGGTTTGCCAGGCAACACCAAAGCGTATCGCCGCTCTCCCTGTCCCGCACTCAACACTCTGGCCAACCACGGGTACCTTCCACGTGATGGACAGAACATCACGCAAGATGTGCTTGGATCAGCGTTGCAAACAGTCTTCAATCTTGACGATACCATCGTCGCGCTTCTTCTAGCGCAAGTGCCATCCACTGCGTTCACGCTAGATTATCTCAGCACACACAACATCATCGAGCACGACGCCTCACTTGCACACACTGACGCCTACTTTGGCGAAGACCCTGCATCTCTGAATTCCACCTTGGCATATGATCTGCTTGATCGTGCTGTTGATGGATACCTCGGTGTGGCCCAACTCGGCGCTGTGCGCAAGGATCGATTGGCTGAATGTCAAGCCAATAACCCAGAATGCACTTTCGGCTCCACTCAATACACACTCGCGTACTTGGAATCGTCAATTTTTATTCTCGGCTTCGGAAGCAACATCAACGAAACTGTCAGCAAGGCTACAGCGGAGTCATTTTTGGTGGAAGAACGTATTCCAGACTCATATGAGACACCAACAACAATCACTTATGCTACTGCAATTTCTACGATGTACAAGGTTATTGCTGCTGCTGCTTAATATCCATCGCTCTAATTTACTTGGGAATGGTGTGATCAAAGCAACGACTGTCTTTCGCAGTAAATATGATGTATGATGATTCAATTAATATAGATATGTCTACTTTATCAATTCTTCGGACTCTGTTTCATGTATGTGTGTTATGAATAGCATCAAGGTTTGCATACTTAGAGAACATTTGCTTGTCTGTGACTCGTCACATAGTTTCAACATTGTGCAAATGACGCAACTTCTCTTCCCAACCATTCCCAGTCATGTAACCATAGTAACTGTACACTACCACGATCACGTATGATATTGAGACATCTGCATTCGTGGATAGCATGATCGACGGACGCCGTTGGCGCGAATGCTTCAGTTTCTTCTGCTTGATAATCCCTGTGTTCCATTTCCTCAGGGACCAACACTCTGCAGATGCCTACATCTTGTTTATATATACAAATTATAAGTGGTAGTATAGAGACTGATTACTTAATCAAAAAAGTTGAAGTTTTGGTGCTGTCGCCTTCAACATGCACTTTGGCAAATAAAAAGAAAGTGCGCGAATAAAAAGCAACGACAGCCGTTGCAATGGTGTCGATGGCGCCGACTGCACCAAAAAGAGTGTACGAGAAGCACGTCTTGCGTGGCATTGTGGACAGTGGCTCGGCTAACCCTTCTTTCTCACATTGCAGAATGGCGACGGAAGACTGTGAACATTTCGGCTGGCAATTGTGTCACGATGAGCGGACAAACCTGGCATTCTATATGCATACGTACACTGGTGAAGTTCGGTGGATCCATCCGGAGAAAGTGGGCTTTGTGATGGAAGGAATGAAGCCGTTGCCTGTAGGTGTTACCAGACATACCGAGTTTGATGCCTGGAACCCCTACTTCCCTCATGTCGTTGTAACACCATCTGGGTTGACGCAAGTGCATCCAGCGCTGCATGCCAATGGCACAATGCGTTGCCAACACAACCGATTCCCGTTGTTTGCGATACGCGATCGAGTGATCGCTCACAGTGATAGTAAACTAAGTGGGCATGACGACCCTATGGCTGGACCAGCACTTATGCGCCTGCTTCCTCCCACATGGGAAGATCTATCAAAGGGATCTCCATTTTTGCCTCCGTATCCAGTAGCAATCCTGCGAGACTCGAATACGGGCTGCTGTTTTAAAGACATCCAACCTCCCCACCAAAGTCTGCATCGTGATGCTGTAGTGAATCCACCACATGCATTGCCCACTACGAGAGAAATAAATGGAATCACACAATCGACAACAGAACATGAGCTCAGTCGACAAGCAGGTTTGGTATGCTCATATATATTGGTGACGAATGGATAATAACAGCAATGGGGTGCAATCTAGATCATGAATCAAACGGCAAGGATATAATTAAAATGAAAGAACATAATCGTAAAGGCTACCTACTCCGTCAGACACGAAGACTGCTACGTGAACAAGGTGCAACAGCAAGCAAAAAGGCTGAAAAAGCAAGTATCCGCCATCCGGGTTTGAGTCAGCTTCGATTAGATTTACCGCGTAAACAGGGTACACTTCAGCGTGATTGCATTGCTTCACTCTATTGCTGCATCTTACAGGACCGTATTTCTGTTTTGTAGAAGATTGTCATGGCCATATCTACCATGCAGTTTCTCCTGACTCGTCAAGGACATATTACGGCAGCGAAAGTGGATTGCTGCAAAAGTGTCAATCCTAAGAGTGTTTCGCCGTGCTTGAAGATTTGCGCATGGGAAAGCAGAATCAGTTTTTCTGATGTTCTCACACAATTTTGACACACAAACACCATTTCTATTTAACACTATTAACAGGTAATAAAGAAATGAGAGTTGTGCATCGATTTAAAAAGGATATTCTGTATATGGGGTTTGTTCATCACCTCCCATGAACAAAGGAGTGATGGTCAGCGTCATTTTAGTTTTAAGGAAGAAGAACGAGACAAGAGCAAGCTGGAACTGCATTTGCGGAGCGACACTGACGACAAGGGATCAATGCTGGAGATCAGAGAACTGCGGCCGCTACTAAAGATACTTAATGTACGCATCTAAGAAGCTACTTTATCGGAAAAACTCTCTGTTTTCGCCTTCTTCGGTCGGTTCAGTTCGTGTCCTTGCCTAATTGACTTGGGCGAAAATCTGACTTTGGGCGATTCGGGAAGCGGATTGACTGGCGCAGAAGTGGGCAAGATGGAGATTTTTCCGTCTAGTGGCGGATATAGTGCATTAATTCATCTAGTGCGACAGTCTGAAGGTGGTCTATTGTTTTCGTGCCACAGGACGACAAGACGCCATTGGAGCAAGTCACTAGCGCGTTTTTGCAGGCATTTCCGAAAAATGATCAGTTCAAAGTTGGGTGCACGATTTGTATCTTAATCCAGGATAATCTGCTGACAAGTTCGCAGGTAAGCGCTCGTATAGAAGCGGATACTGAACTTGTGGCCATCTTATCGTTATTAATGTGACTGTTTTGATGTAAGCGAATCGTGGGATTTTCGATTCTTTTTGATCTCTATCGCAATGAATCAAGCGGAGCGAATCCATTTCTACCAGTATTTTTGGAGACACTGGAGAAGGGAAGCGATCTTTGTGAGAAGAAGTTTCTTATTCATTTGCTTTCGTCCGCATCAACTAGTCGTGATGTAAGTAGAGAATTTTGGGCAATTGTCTTTTAAATTCGTATTCAAGCGCTAATAAAGTACTCGTTGTGTCTGTTTAGTCAAGCAAAAAGAGTGCAAAGACAGTGATCGCGGAATTTGCAGCAAATCCTGCGCAAGTAGTTCAGTTCAATGTCGAAGCACTGCGAAAGCAATACGTGGAGAAGACCCCGCCAGTCCCACAATTTCGTGCTGCAGGCATTCGGAATGTTGTAACGGACACAGAGCTAGATCTCCAGGAACATTTGAACAATGGTGTCAACCCGCATGTACCCCCGAACGAAGTGAGCTCTTTAAGCGTGCCGTGCTTCGAAGAACTGTCGATTGAAGACATGGGATTGCTTCCAAAAGGTGATAGTCCAGGCTCTTTGTCCTTGTTGAGCTTTGAGCCGAAGTTTATGCGACTGCCTCCACCAATTTTGGAGCCAGACATGACAGAGGTATGCTATGCTGTTGCATCTTCGCCTTATTGATTGGTCTTATCATGTCGTTCTTTTGTTTGTGTAGTTGATTTGGTTGAATCCTGATTATTGCCCAACATTGCTTTGGGATTCCACAATGCTCGATTCAACACACGGGATTGCTCTTAGAGAATTGATGTCGCGGGCTTTTCAGAAACCGTTAATTCCCTCATTGCAACAGAAAGTTTTGGCAGAGTTGGAAGCAGATCCAAAACTCGTGTATCATTGCTCGCTGACACCACAACGGCTCCCAGACTTGGTGGAAAATAATCCGATGCTCGCAATCGACTGTCTCCTGAAGTTGATGTCCTCAAATCAGATCACGGAATATTTATCTGCGCTGGTGAACATGGATATGTCGCTTCATTCTATGGAAGTCGTGAATCGATTGACGACCGCAGTGGACTTACCAACCGAGTTCATTCATTTGTACATCTCCAACTGTATCTCGTCCTGTGAGAATATTAAGGATAAGTACATGCAAAATCGACTCGTGCGATTGGTATGTGTGTTCCTCCAATCGCTCATTCGAAACAAGATTATCAACGTCCAGGTATGCAAAAGGTGGCTGGCTTGTGGAAAAAGTGGGTCAGATTGATTAACCAAAAGTGTTTGCTGCGTGCAGGACTTGATTATCGAAGTGCAGGCTTTTTGCATCGAGTTTAGCCGAATCCGAGAAGCTGCAGGTTTGTTTCGTTTATTAAAAACTCTGGAATAATAGTGCACGCAACAGATCAAATCAAAGACAAGCGCAAAAGGATAACCAATGGGGTGACTTTCTTTTTCATTTGTTCGTATCGGCCCCCTGATTCTGGCGTATGCATGGTAGTTGTTCGTTTTAAATTGTCGATATCCTGATGTATTTCCAGTGTCAGAACAACGGAATCCCTGCGCAGACGCGCATCAAATCACGCGTCAGCAGTCCTTCGATGTCGTGTGAATCGTTCTGAAAACACATTTATCAATAGTGTCAAAAAAGGACGCAAGCATCAGTACAAAGTCAACAGGCTCCATTACCTCATCTTCCCAGCGCTGAGTTCTCCCATTCCACTCGTACACTTTCAAGCCTGAGATCTGCGGAAAACATCGGAGACGCACAATATTCGATGAGTAAGATGGAACAGGATTATCGAACCACCACGATTCTTCTTACTGGTGATGTGAAATGGAGCTGCTGCTTGGCTGGAACGACTTCGATCAGAAATTCTTTTTGATTCGTTCGAATTGTTATCGCGCCATCTATATGTCCACCACATCAGGTTTAGCAATAATGCATCCACAGACATCTTTTCATTCGCAACAACATACTGCCATCACGTTCGATATGAAACTGTTCATTCATCGGTGGATATAAAGGCTCCAGTGCAACTTGCACTCGATCGAAAAAGCTCACCGTCAACGTAGCAAATCTAAAGAATGCACGAAAGAATCATGCATGAGTATCAGTGCAACATTTTGATGGTAGTATTAGTTGTATACCGCAAGCACAGAAAAAATCATCAACGCACTTGTCCGTGGAAAGCTTAGGCTTTAATCTCCGTTTTCGATCGGAAGTAATGGGAACTGTCACCTTACTTCGAAAAGAGGACCCAACTCGAGGAAAAAGACTGGTACGCACAAATCACCGATAGATGATACGAGCGAGTTAGAATGATCTAATTACATGAGCATACATACACAGCATGTAAACATCAAAATCACAATTGGCACGCACGGGAGGTGCCTTCTCGCTGTATTCAGCAGCATTGTCTGCATCTATTGCTTGATGATGGTGATCACACCAACAATACAGCGAGTACGCTTAGGTGCGCATTGTATCACAATGCGTACCTAAGAGCGATGGTTCGCAATTCAACCCATAAGATTTGTCAACGCAAGCACTCATAAGTGAACGAACAATGGCACCATCAATGAGTGAGGACCATTTGGTTACGCGTGTACGTCGATCCTGCGAAGCGCTACTTGCGCACAAAGATGCTTCTGTACGTATCAATACCGACAATGTGCGTACATTCGTGGCGGAGCTCAACTGGCAAGAATATGAAGATCTGGCGGCACCTGTGCGCTTTCCCCTCAATTTTAAATCCGACCAAGACGAAATCAATTTCATTAGTATGTACCTCTCGCATTTTCAATAAAGCCGTATTTGGCTTGTATTTGGGAAAGCAAGAGGAAGATCAGGTGACTTATGGTTCCATTGTGTGTTTGTATCCTCTGCACAGCTTTGTACAGTTTACTGAACTTTGGCAGTGGTTACCGCAAGGAGCTCCACAAGTATGCGGAACGGGTATGCGCAGTTTATAGTGCGACAAGCGCTTATTCAGCTATCAATTATTTATCTTGCTGATATTACCACCTGTGCTATTGTTTTGGATGCGCACTACAGGGTGCTGCTGACACGATTGTTCGTACCCATTCTGATTACCAGACGTTGAGCTTTTTTTATATCCAACTCATGCCTGTCTGCTTGCTCGTCATGTGCAGCTCTATGGTTTGCTTGGCATGTACATTTCCGTTCCCAACTTGGACAGCAGCTTTCTTCGGAACATCAGCCTGGATGTTGTGGCATCATATTTCAATCTTCCACTGGAGAGAGACGAGGAGTTGTCGCCTGGTATTTACATCGCTAAACCTGGTCCACTGAAACCGTTCGCAGAAATGCTCCAGCAGGTACGAGCACTATTCCTTCCATTTCTAGGATGTGCTTCATACCGACTCCGTGTTTGTCATTAGGTACTGAATGAATGTGGACAAAAATTGACAGAACTCAAGTTGAGTGACTTTGGAGCATTCATTCTTGCCAACCTGCGTCCTGGTACGAGTGTCGATATCATCTATTACAGAGATGCATTTCATAACTTTACTTTTGCTGCTTGTTTCTTTTATGCAGATGAGTCCAAGCCTCCCAGTGCTGTGCACCTTGTTGAACAGTTATTCGCCACATTCCCTGCGTTCGATGACCATCGCGAGTTCTATGGAGAGAAAGTTTACATCTTAAAACGAGTCCAATTGGTGGTCTCCAGTTTGTACCGCCGCTTTAAGGTATGTGAACATCTGTCTAGTTGTACATATCAACTAGTGGACGTGACTATAACTATGCTGCAGGACACCAATCCAGAAATGAATTTCCCAGACGTGAAGGAACTGACGGCACTTAGCGACAATGTAAATATGCAACTGTGGATACACGACAATATTCTCCTCACTCTTCTTGAGCCTCAAAATGTCTTTTGTGGCTCTTTACTTTGTTAGGTGATTCCATGTGTACTCCATGCTCTCGGAGTCCTTGAGGTAGGCTGAATCAAGTGAAGTGATGCGCTGTCTAGCTCGTCAGTCCTTACTTTTCGCACATGCATTTATTTCCTACTAGTATCCATCGGAACTGGAGGAACTCATAAAACGTGGAGAGGAACTTCCAGCAGGACTTTTGGAATGGGAACTTCGAGCAGCGGCAGTCGTGGCATGTGATCAAATCGTCACTGAAAGCAATGGTCGCATCTGTACCTTGGATTTGGACCAGTATCTTTGGAGAGTCGGTAAGAAACACGTAACTGACTGATTTTGGCGCTGGCTTTGCGTGTTGTTGGGCTCAAGAACGTTCTGTTGGCAGGTAAGGAGCCTCGCTTCCGTGGATTGGAACGTCATGCCACCCGTGGGACAATCTTTTATTAAACTGTTCAGATGGAAGGTGATGTGGATTCCAAAAAGATATCAGAGCAGGGAGAAAGCAAATTGTTGTGCTTGATTTACAATGGAATTAATATCGTAGTTTCCGTACATTTCATGTGCCAGCGACGTGTTTCATACGTGCCAGTCAAATTACCCATGCGTACCTGCTGATCGTACTGTTGATGAAGAGCGATTCAGATGTTCGTGTCGGACTTTTCCAATCGAATAGCTCGCCTGTCAACCAAAATGGGGTCATTATTGGATCTCTGCTGCTGAATCAGGTAGCAGAACGTTCTTATGGAGTCTAATCGTGAAGACGTCAGATAGGCAGACGGATTGAATCTTTTCTGTTTGAGCAAGCAAATAGCCCGCACGAGTCGTCGCTGTAATGGAAAGAACTGATGGAGCCATGTCGAAAAAAGAATTTCCGCAGAAGTGGAAGTGGGCGCGCACTTGGCTGCAAGGAACTAGCTTGCAAACTTCGCGACGTGAGGGTACATATCAGGATCTGCCAATCTCATTATGCTATTAGATAGGTAAATTGAAGTTTTGCAGACTTGAGTATTGTATACCAGTTCAACACAATTGCTTTTCTTCATGTCGTTTAACAGGATTTTGTTGGTCTTTCAGTGCAGAGTAATACATTTTAACCAATGAAATGGCGCACGCACATTCAGCAAATCATTCAGTAAAAAAATATTGCAATCAATGCTTGATCATCGTAGAAAAGTTTGTACAGGGTGCGCCAAATTGGCGTCTGCTGCATAAGAATGAAATTGCTATACTAGCCCACTAGATCCTCTACTTTCATGATCAAAGAATTTTTCCAAGTGCTCATCTCTGCGCACCTGCAATGCTCAGATTTGCACCGTTCAACAACAAAGAAAATCCCCCTTCAAATCAGAGTTTCTCCTGTCTCAAAGTCTCTATGATTGGTGAAAAATAATTTCCAATTTTATTTCTACCAATCATATTTTTATCTAATGGATAAACAGGGGAACTTTCACTTTTGGGTATCCATCTCCTTCTCATGGAAAAAAGGAGGACGGGTAAAGCGGCTATGTAGACAACATCACAACGCCCTTAACGCAGCCGCGCACTGCTCTCTCCCTTTGGCCCCTCCTCCGCACCAATCCAATCCAAACACTCGCCGCCGTTCGCTTCTCCCCGTGGAAGCCATCAAAGTGGCGTCTCACACTCGCGTTCTCTGCTCCGGTTCAGCTGCTTGTCTTGTGCACAGACGTACCGCTGCAGGAGCAAAATTTTTACACAATGGACAATACGTTGAACGAAGAGAATGTGATTGGACCATGTAATCCTGTTGTGCTGACACGTCGAAGCTCAGAACCAAAACAGTCTCCATCTCTACGCTTCACCACTACAACTACTACATATCATCACCAGCTAGTAAAAAAAGTCTCATTGGCTAGGATGACGCCAAGTGAACTGGAGAGTTACCGTGCAGAATCGTCCGTCGCCGAACCTCGCTTAAGTATCTGCAGTACTTCCGGCATGGTCTACGAGAGTGTTGCAGTTGTTGGCCACATGTACGGCACCGATAATGTTGTCTACTACCTCTTGGAAGTTCGCTCGTGGGAGATGCCGCTCGAGGGATACGTCGTCCGCCGTCGATATAATGACTTCAAGCGCTTCCACGCTGCATTGGAGCAACATATGCCACTCATGCTAGGTGTCCGTAGCAATAGTCTCTTATCGGATGGGTTTGGCGGCTTATACTATACGTCGTTGCTTTGCACTCCAATTGGCGGGCGAACAAAGAACCCTGAGACATCGCCGCTGTGGTCACCACCTCGTATGGTTCATGACGCCAATGGGCATGGACGGAAACACTCATATCTCAGTGATGATATCACGACCAACCAAGATGAGAGTGATAATGAATCACGTGATAGTACCTCCACAATCCCTGTCGAGGCGAAACCTGGTCTCTCATACTACACCAGCAATGCAACGTTGCCACTTGACGAAGTCAAGTTTACTATGTCTGGACGTGCACGGTTGCCGCCGCTTCCACATGGTGGTATCTCGACGTTCTTCTCTTCGCGCCACCTACTGATTGAGTCGCGGATCCATCAATTCAACAAAATTCTTGCTGCGGCGATGAGTGACCCTTCTCCTGAAGTCTCAACACTGCTAATGAACTTCATTCAAGAACATCCGGGTGTCCAGGGCACCTACACATCGTTGGCGGAGTATGCCGCACTGGAGATTCCGATCACTGTGGAGCGTTATGCACGCCGACGCGCTATGTCGATGGGTAAGAAAATGCAGCGCGATCAATCATCACAGGATGGAAGCGAGGAGTAAATGCCAACCATGCAGTCTGCACAGTATTGTTTTTCAATTTTTCTATGCCTGCACAGCCCACATTTAGTCTATCCGGTTGAACTCGGTGAAAAGGTAAGAGCTGGGTAGTGAGCAACTTGGTCCAAACCAACCACAGATAGTAGACATTACTAAAATGTTTAGAAAGAGAAGGGGAAGAAAAGAGTAGCTCGGCGCAGAAACAACATACGAGTAGCTAGCTGG
Organism: Pilasporangium apinafurcum; assembly: GCA_001600495.1. Classification (NCBI taxonomy): domain Eukaryota; phylum Oomycota; class Peronosporomycetes; order Pythiales; family Pythiaceae; genus Pilasporangium; species Pilasporangium apinafurcum. The sequence continues at coordinate 180,451 of BCKE01000065.1, forward strand.
CTCTACGGCACAGCAATGGCCATATTTATCATCACAAAAATCTAAACAGATAACAGTAAAACCAGTGTGTCTTTCTCATAAAGTGTGAATGCATGGCTTTCACGTATTTTCTCGTTTTTGCTTTCGACAGAAAAGTATCTATTTGCGCTTTGCGTGTGCCTCATCAATCCACAGACCTTTCAAAACGCATCACTCCAATGGGTACACCTCTAATTAAAGATAGTCAAAATCATCCAATCATATCACTTCGTTAAGCCAAATATCTAGCTCGTCAAGTTGTTGTTACACTTAATACCGTCCTTGGATTGGATAAAATAAAGATTATTACACGTATTTTTAACCAATCATAAAACATAATATCTGATAATCGGCCAGCAGATTAACCCATTGACGAGTTTTTATTTTACCACTTTGGACCACTACGCACCCAGCGTCCCATTCTGCATTTTCGTGACTTTACCTTCCAACATTCACTCTGCGGTTGACCAACATGCGACTGCTACCTCATGCGTCCATGTGGCTGATGCTCTCGCTGCTTGTACCGCTCTCTGCTCACGGTAGCAGCACCTCCTCCTCCACATCCGCAACCTACGATGTTATCATCGTTGGCAGTGGACCAGGTGGTTTAGTCGCAGCAGAGTACCTCACACGACAGAGTAATATGTCGGTGTTAATGTTGGAAGCGGGTGATGTGTCGCTGCAGGCCACGGGCGGGTCCGACGTCCCGTCCTACGCTTCTTCACTTGGCTTGACGATCTTCGATATCCCAGGCGAATTTGATAACACCATCTACAATGAGGACAACGAGAAATACCGTGTCGATTGGATTGCTTCACCATATATGTGGCTCGGGAAGTTGGTCGGTGGCTGTTCGTCGCTGAACGCGGCGCTCTATTTCCGTACACCGGATACGTATGTGAAAAACAGCGCGTGGCCGTTTACGGCCGAGGAGGTCAACGCTGGATTTGACATGATTGAGAAGTTCTTCAACTATACAGAAACCCCCTCTAGTGATTATAAAGAGTATTTGACTGAAGCGTTTGAGATCGTTGGAGACGCACTGCAGGGTGTCGGGTACACAGCGAAGCAGCTGAACGATTTGGAAGCGAAAAACAATAAGAATTTTACGTTTGGCCACCCTCCGTACGCGATTCAAGACGGTCAACGCGCTTCCCCAGCGAAAACGTTTTATAGTGCGATGGTAAACCGTGACAATTTCCAGTTGCTCACGAACGCTAAAGTGTTATACGTTGAACAAAACGGTGGGAAAGCCACGGCTGTGATCTATGAAGATAGTAAAGGGCAACAAATTACGAAAACACTCAGCAGTGGCGGCGTAGTAATGATGGCAGCGGGTGCGATTAGCACGCCGCAGGTGCTCATGCAGAGCGGAATTGGTCCTAAAACTCAGCTTCAAACGTTGCAATCGCTCGACGGTTTTGATGGTGTTGCTAAGGACACAAGCGCGTGGGTCGTAAACGCCAACGTCGGGCAGCAGCTCTTTGATGCTAGTGTTGTCTATGCGTCCCTGTCTCATCCAGACATGGTACCCTTCTTAAACAAGGACTACCCTGAAGAAGCGATCGACCAATACGTCGATAACCAATCTGGCGCGTGGGCGATTCCTGGCCCCGTCTTGATCGCATATGAAACGATGGATGTGAATGGACGAGCGTACGAGATGCAAACGACAGTTCTCCCGCATGGCTTTGGTGATTACTATGAAACAAAAAACGCGTACACCATGTCGCTGTACGTGAATAACCCCACATCTCGCGACTCCATTTCGTTCACGTCGGACGGTAAAATTGCAGCTGACACACAAGGTACGATGTATTTGTCCACGGACGACGATTTGCAGGCTCTGCAGCAATACGCTGAGAAAGTGATCACGATCGCCACCAACGCTGGGTCGACTTTATTGAGTAGCGACAATGGCACAACCATCGCCGACTGGGTCAGTACAAATGCAGGATCGATCGTGCATCATTTTGGTGGCAGCTGCTATACATCTTCCAATAGCAATGATGCTAAGCGTTGTGCTGATGAGACTTTTAAAGTCATTGGTACGACAAACATTTATCTGAGTGACGCGAGCCTGCTGAAGGAAGGCACTGTGAATCCATACGGATTTGTCATGTACATTGGCTATCAGGCCGCAAAAAACGTGCTTCAGAATGCATTTGGGATTGCCTCATCGGACCTCGAGAGTGGACCAGAGACGACAGCCGGTTCTGAGGCGAATAACAGTTGGTCGTTGAAAGGCGAGAGATCAATGTTAATCACGGTGCTATTCTTATTAGCGTTGATTATCTAATATCACAGCACTTATTACATAGGGAAATTTCTGGATATTTCCGCATAGCAACCAACCCGGAAATGTTTTACGTTCCGATTTGCATAAAGTGCAGGGCATAACGAAGTATTTACTCCATGAAAAACGTTCGTAAACAGGTATAATCCTATTGTTGGAGTAAGATTGACTGCATGCAATCAATCGAGTACAGAGGAACCATCGTCATCGCTGTTTGTGGATCGTAGTTGACGATAACATGATCATGATGCGAGATAACTGGGAGTTCCGTTCGAGGTCCACCATCTAAGCACAATATTGCGGCTTTATTAATGTGTGCAGCCACGTGTGAATTCGCCAAAATGCTGTAGGAACGACGGATAGCATGTCCAAAACATGTAAGATTTGGATAGACTAAAGGCGAGCTCACTATGTCGAATACTACCACCGGGTTCATTATTCAAATATGATCATCTTTGGCATCGTTCAGTGTCATTGTCGTCAAACCATTTTACTATACAGTACATGCATGCAATATCTTTCTTTTTTTGTTATGTTATTTCGCTGGACAACATAGTGAATATGTAGACATGCTTTCTTTTTCACAATTCGACTTTACTGTTTTCCTGATCATCGCGTTGTCCTCGTTCGATTGTCATTTGTTGTTTGCTACATTCGTCAAAGCCCTCTCGTTACTTTCGCACCAGCGGCTCCAGTAAGAACTACATAGTGTCTCTCTTACAGTCCAGGATATGGCTTCCCATAGTTAAGAGAGTATGTCTTTACGACCGGCGAGCGAGTTTGCACATCATTGACACAATCGCCGACGTGGCTCCATCTATGAGTCTCACAATCTATTGGACACAGCATCTGTTTCGTTGGTTGTCTCGAATAGAGAGTTCCACCGTTATTTGGACGGGGAGTAATTGCGAAGCTACATGTCTTGTAGCCGTTTTCCGTCATTTACCGTAATTATATTCACAATTTACGAGATAAGGAATACTCTCTGTTAGTCCGACTGGACAATCGGAAACGCTATTTTTCGGTGGCACAATGATGGCAAGTCTGCAGATCTTGAACTCATCGTGGTTACATGGTCCGTATGAGTCGTAGTTTGATTGACAATTCACTCGACACGTGTATTGTTTCGTAGACCTGGTGGAGCATGCTGTTGCATTTGTTTCATTCATTTCACTAGCAGACCTTGCAACCTACGACATCGCAGCGAACCATATCAATCGTATATGGGTACTCAATCCCGCCGTACATGGGTCACTGAAGCACTACATGTCCGTGTCTTGAAGCCGTAGGCATCATACACGAAGAGATTGGACCATGGACCCACCTGACAATGAATGGGCAGATACGCATTATTTTTCTCCAGTGGCGGATAAGATCGGCATCTTCCTTTGGGTTCTTGCATGATCATGCGATGACGATCCTGTCGATCATAGCAGCACAGCAAACCGTCGACTAGTTGATATCAACCCACGATAGGTCGCGCCTGTTCAGTAGATCTTGGCCACCACGTAGAGTGGTGAGCTCTTCTTGAGAGGAAAAGTTATCCCACAGAGATTCTGCTTTGTGCAGTGGTTCCACCAGTCAACTGACGTTTACGAGAGGTCACATCTAATCGCTTGCCTGTTGGCGTGTCCGAAGCGACAGTTTGCCATCAGTCTCGCTCGTGATCCTCCTCGTGCAGTTTATTTCCTGTACTTTATCCAAATCACAAGACGCATATATACATCTATAACCTCTCCATGTATTCATTTTGATCTTCATTTCTTCTACGAGCGACCAATTCGTGCATTTCGGAGATGAAGTCCAATTCAAAATCCTGCATCATAACCAGCGACTATTTTATATTGTAATATATTGATGTATATTTCAATTACATATTGGAAAACAGAAGGGAAAATTGCAAAAGGTGATATAAATCGAATATTCGTACAAAATGTGATGCAAATTGTTTTACCTTTATTCCCCCATTTCTCCCACCAGTGGGATATACTTTGATCTGCTTTTCTTCTCCCTATCGATAGAAACTTGTTTTCAATCCTCCGCAATG
>BCKE01000065.1:185981-202503 GCA_001600495.1 Pilasporangium apinafurcum
AAGAATGTAGGAAAAGTATCTATGGAGAGTGGGGGAATTAACCGACTTTTCAAATGCATCCACATGGTTAAACCATATTCTGGTAATTGCCAGTACATCAATATAGATAATATTATTTTTTTTGAACCCCACTACACTCCATGACGTCTGTAACAATAAATTTCCAATCTTTTGTTTGTTTTGATCAAAATAATAAATAACAATGATACCCGCCACTTCGGTCTATCCTACGCGACTAATTTCAATGCACACGGGAATCGACCATGTGGTTCGTGCTGCTCAGCTTCCTGAAAAAGCCTGTTGAACTGGAGAACATGCTTCGCGTACTGCTGCACGCTGAAAATGGCGAGAGTTCACCTGATTCCTCCGAGTCGTAGGCATCAAATGCCGCGATCCCCCCAACTGGCATCGTTGAGCGACGCTGCTTGAGATGATGCAGACCTTGGCTCAGTCGGAGTGCCACAGTCAACTTATTGACCCAGGCATGCATCTCTGCTTCACTTGAGGCCGCAATTAACAATCTTCGTTCAGGTGTATTGATGGCGATCCGCCAGATCGATGGTCCCCAGCGGAAGCCAGTCTTAATACTATCAGCAGGCATAACTTCCAGCGAGTGTTCATCACATCCGAGTAGCCGCACCTCGCCTTTGAATTGCTTTTTTTCACGCGTGAAGTAACGCAATTTCGTCTCTGTCAACACAAAATAGCGAGACTTCCAATTTCGGCGGCCAAATGGACCTCCGCCCGAGCCTTTTTTGTAGAGCACGCCTGTGTAAACGATCTCTTCTTCCTCCTCGCAGTTCACCATGGTGGTGGTGGCTGGGATGTGATTGAGTGGTGGAAGCATCCTGTTTTGGTTTTAGGAGTGTCTGTTTGGTAGTTGGTGAATTGCGTAGTGATTAGAAAATTCGCAAATGACTAAGTTTTGGCAACTTGTACCGCCAACGGTCTTTCCTTGAGGTCGACGCCACTAGAATGTTTCTTTCTTGCCGCGAGGGGTTGCGTTGATGCGACGTTTGAAGTTAATGGGCGCCATGTACGGTTAGCATCAGCGACACCAGTGAGGATCCTTGTTTGCGCGTCCTTCTATGACTTGCCTACCCACATACGCCACAGTCGTATTTCACAGCTGACGTGCCGTTAGTATAATAGGGTACATTTTTATCTTGAATATTCAATTGAAAAAGGAAAAAAGCAATAATAAAGCAATCGAGCAGAAATGATATTCTATTGAAAGGAAAGAAGACATGTATCCGCCATACACATTACAGACAGATGGAAGGAAGGATTCATACGCGACGCTTTTGCTTTCCTTTAGCAATGACTAGTGGATGAACCATTTCATCATGGCTTTTTTTTCGATTGTCATCAAAAATATCGAAAAGGAATGTGCGTGGAACCCATGGAATCGCGACAATGGATTGCGCTTTTGCCATAATTTTTCATTAGATGGTAAATTCGAAATATATTTTTATAAAAGTGGAAACTTCAAGAAGAGGTTTCGTGTTAAACTCCAGAGCTTCAGTTTTGGTGGCAACATGAACAAGGAGGTTAAGAGGCGTGGAAACACTTCCCTTTCGTGGTCGACATCGCGCATTTCTTACTGAGCGAGATGATGAAGCGAAGGTGCACCGCTTGACTGAAATCGTGGTGGATATTGGCAAGTACATGATTGTTATTACTGTCCAGCATTGAGAGGAGGAATTGGCCAGGGTGAAGCTCATGACATTTCAATCTTTCTCGCAAACTGTGATAAAAAATGAACGCGATACACTCAAACAGGTAGATGCAGTTGACATGGAAACAGCAGCTATATATATGTGTGTGTCATGACACCAGATTCAGCAAAGAGTCGGTGACTGAAGATGAATGACGTCCAGCAGTTTGCTTATCAATAAAGATGCGTTCATTCGTGTATTGTCTTTGTGATGTATGTCTACAGTAACGGCAATATCTAGCGTTACTATTTACGCCAAACTACCTCTAAAGCCGAGCTCTTATCCTGTGTTGCAAGCACTCAATCGTTTGACGGATAGTATCTGCTACGTTGAGTGGGCGGAAGAAGTAGCCGGGAATGTCAATAGCTATTGGCATGACCAAACGTCGTAGTTTGTCAGAACGCTTTGATACATGTTACGGGCTGGTGACAATACAGTCAGCATGGAGATGGTGTCTGGCGAATTGTCTCAACGATCGTGTTGATGTATTTGAGGCGGTGCTACTGGTATCCCAGTGTGGAAATGTTCCAAAAATGTCTATTTGTCCACTTAACAATCTCCCAAATGCTTTATCTATCTTGTTTAGTATGCGCCTGTTTATGAACGCAATAAAGCAAAATCGAAGGCTATGAAAGCCCTCTATTAGAAGCTTTTTATTGAACTTTCCTATAGTTTGTGGGTGGAATCGATTTGCTCCAGAACGTATAAAAACCCACAATTGTCAGCTAACATTAGAGCAACGTGCGTACCTAGTGACATATCCAAGATGGTAGGTGGCGTTAGTGATGGCCGCAGCCCAAGTGGAAGCCGCTCGCCACAGTTTATACGTAAACAAAGCGATCGGAACTATCGACACTCCCCTAACGAGCGAAGGCGGACTCATCGTAGTCGTAGTCGTAGTCGTAGTCGTAGTCGCAGTCGCAGTCGAACTGCTTATGAACGTCGTGACCGTCATCGGTCAAGGAGCCCAGGACGCCGAGCTCTGCTGAGGAAAGATGAACGAAAACGGAGCAGAAGTACGGAGCGCAGTTCACGACATTACAGGTATCAAAATGAACGACAGAGTGCCAGTAGTGATAGCGAAGAAGAACACCGCGATGATTCGTCAGTGGAGCGTAAGCGAAAGAAAGCAGAAAAGAAAATGAAGAAGGAGAAAAAGAAAGACAAAAAGCATAAGCGAGAGAAGCACAAGGATGAGAAGCGCAAAGAGGTTTTGAACAAAACAGAGAATGATGATGTCGATGCTACAGCCGGAAATGAGCAGACTGGTAACAAAGTATCGATGACATCCGGAATGGACGTCAAAAGTTTTTTCGGACGACTAAAAGAGCAAGAGGCGGGGAAGAGTGCAGTTGGAACCGTACACGCTAGTGGCATCAAACCTCCAGCACCAGGTAATCCAGCTACTGATCAGTGGGAATGCAGTCGGGCAGGTTGTGGTCATAAAAACTCAAAGTATGCAGCTGCTTGCAATAAATGTGGCGCGATGAAACGAATGAGCGAATGGCGGTAGTTGATATGTGTAGATAGGATCCAATATACTCAAGGGATGATCTGAATAGAGTGACGAGATGTCAATAGCATCATCATCAATGATAGAGAGTGGGTGGTTACTGTCTTACGCCACCAAGACTACTCGTCCTTTTCACGCCACTGACTTTATCCCTTCGATCGAGTAAATTACTCGAAGGGGCCATCTCTACACAAGCAGCAGAGAGAGAGAGAGCGAGCGATCCCAGCTTTTACCATTAGGTCACTACCATCAAAAGGACGTTCCACCCCCCCAAAAAATCCACAAGTTCTACTCTTGAAACCCACAAGTACTAAACTTCAGAAAAATAACTTTATACTGATTTTTTGACACTGTAAAGTCGACAAATTTTCAATTAAATCATCATCCAGCTGTTTTATGGCGCTGCTTCGGAAAGATAAAGAGCAATGAGACAAACGCAAAAAGCCAAAAAGCCAAAATAAAAAAAACGACGCAGTTGGAAATAGAAGACGAAATTTTGGGGGAAACACAAGAGAGTCGACAATCCAACGGGAGTTTGAGAATAAGCGTAAGGTTTTTTTTCAATTTGTTACCGAGGTTTTTTCGACCGTAGATAAAAAATGACCCTCGACGAATCTCACTCAGCTCCACGATCGAGAACAACGCAGACGACGAAGCGGCCAGACAGACAGACATACACACGCACACGTCAACGCAAGCGCTTGCTTCGTATTACTGTAATAGTATGAGCCACGATCAGATCCTGCGCACGGGTGTGCTCTTCAAGAAAGGATCGGGTGTCGGTCCGTTTGGTCGCAAGAATTGGAAGCCACGATACTTTGTGCTCACACCCACTCGTCTGAAATACTATACTTTTGAAGATGGTGACTTGAAAGGCGAATTGGACCTGTCAGGATGTGACGAAGGTGTGATTGAAGTGATGCCTGCGGATAGCATGAAGACTGGTAGTTCGGCGTCAACAATCTGGCGGATTGCTATTAATGCACCAGAGCGTCGGTTGTTGGTGGCGGCAGGTACAGAGATGGAGATGAATGACTGGGTCGACAAGCTCGTCATGGCTTTTCGCATCAACAATGGGCAGCCAGTGATGCAACATCGCGCATCGATGCCGTCATCGATTGGTTCAAATGATCCACCACATTCGCACGGTATCACGGACTTTCAGAACTTCGCAGCAGCGCGCAAGTCGGTGGCCACACACAACATGGGACGACACAGTTTGCATGCGCATCAAAATACGGAATTTCGACTCTCGGAAGAAAATTTGCAGCGATTACAAGCAGAACAGTTGCGTAAGCAATTGCAACAACAAGCTGAAGAAGAAGAAGAAGCGGAGCGCGCCAGACAAGCCGAACACGTGCGCCAACTTGAAGAAGAAGCGCGTGCCGTGGAAGAAGCTCGTGAAGCAGAGGAACAGCGACGCATTGAATTGCAGAAGAAGATGCTCGCAGAAGAGAAAGCATTGAAAGAGCAACTCAAGAACCAACAGATGGAAGAAATGCTGGAAGAACAGCGACGTCAGAAACGCGAAGAGCACGAACGTGCGCGTTTAGAACGCGAGCGCTTAGAACACGAACGTTTAGAACGCGAACGCTTAGAACACGAACGTTTAGAACACGAACGTTTAGAACACGAACGCCTAGAACGTGAACGCTCGACCAGTGGGCAGGAAACGCAAATGACCGAGAAACCCCAATACCAGTTCGAAGATAGCGACGATGAAGAAGAAAGAATTCCACAACCACAGCGAGGCAGCGAACAACAGCGTCTGTCATCACCTGTATCCGAGTCACCCGAACCAGAACCAACAGCTACAAATGACGATCTAGTGACTCCACCTTCGGCTGTTCGCTCGTCTTTGGTGGGTGATGTCAAACGGGAAATGATTATGAAGCAGCAAATTGAGCATCAACGTCGCCGTGAAGCGGCAATCAAAGAAGAGCAACATAAACAACTCGGTGATTTCCGCCACCAGCAGCAGCACGCATTAGAGGAACAGCGTGCACAGTTTGCAAACATGACAATGGAAACACCACCACCTGTGTACCGCGAAGTGGAGATTCCGGCGCGGCCAGTTGTGGAAATCAGCCGAAGAGTTCCACAACCATCGACAGCAACAGCAGCACATGCGCCTCCACTTGCAGACACTGGGAGTCGGGACTCCTTTGAGCTATAAAGGTAAAATGGCTTCATTTTGGTTGTGTCAAGCGTGTTTCGTTGGTAAAATTAAAAACGTAACGGTGATTGGCAAGTTAGAAAGGATACAAAATCGCGATAAAAAAGCACGTTAACTGTACTTTAATGATTTGGGTTCGTCATTTATTTCTTTGAAAGCGGGAAGGAATTCGAGGGACCCATTTTACTTTCCCGAGCATGGGTACTGAACTTGTACGATCTCTTTGTTTTGATTATTAGAGGTATCATGAGACTATTATCAATTATTTATTTTTAAAATATTTTACTGTATTTGTAATTCATTTCTTAAATTTGATAAGTAAAAAACATATCTATTTTAGAGTATATTCGTTTAGGGATAAATTAGCATACCTGCAGTCAGTGCGCAACAACTACAGTACTGCAATCGATAATGACGCCATCGGTAATTTACCGTAATCTATAACCTTCATAAATACATATAACTATATAAATAAGTTCCTTATAAAATCATTTAAGTGCGATATCAAGATTATTCAAACCTTTTATTTTTTATATTGAAGCTGAGTTGCATATATTTCATAAATTTCTGGTGTCATCGCGATCAGGGTTGTAGCGAAAGTACAACGCGGTCACTTCCCTTCGGTAGCAGCGGAATCCAAACACGCATCAAGAGCAGCAGCACATGGCGGATCCGCTCGCTCAAAGATCATCGCCTGTCGATGCGCTGCATTCACTTGGCAACCGCATCTCAAGTGTGCGCAACCAATATCCAGTAAATGTGTCGGTGGATTTCACCAAGTTACGGGTGGGTGTGCATCTTATTCTTTCGTTCGATTTTGGTCAATCACTATCTGAGTACCAAAGTCACATGTTGTTAATGGCTGTATTTTGTATAAGAAGGTGTTTTTGCATGTGCTTTGACTGACTAATCCGACTGCTTTTGTTCGCAGACGAATGCATTACGGAGGTACATGGCGTTCCACAGCCTCCAGGAAGCTCCGGGTAGTTCCAAAGAACAGTTAGCAATCGTAGTTGCACGGTAAGAATGATTGCAATTGGTGCGCAATGTTGCATTAGAATGCTATTTGACGATCGCACCTAAACTTGCGTTCCATTTTTTTCTTCACGCAAATAGACACTTTAATGAGGAATGCAAGCGCGCCGACGAGGAAACAAGCATCGTATCATTCGTGACTTATGTACGTCTCTTCGATGCAAATGGACGTTCTGATTACTGAGATTGCATCATGTATATTAATATGTATAGCTGCAAAATTCAAAGAAAGATAACCCAGATGCGGCAGCCGCATATCGACAGAATCGAAAGCAGCAGTTTGGGGAGAAAGAAAACTATACACGCCAGCCTCAGATCATCCACGACGGCTTCGATGAACCCAACATCAACGATGATGATGATGATGAGATGGAGGATGCGAGCGCAGGCTACGATGATGGATACGATGATGGATGCAATGTTCATGACGAGGAAAATGGTGAAGATGATGAAATATATCACACTTCTAGTGTGCGCAAACGCAAGTCCTCAGACTATGATCGAACGAGCAGTAACCATAATAGCAGTAGTACTACCAAGAAGAAGAAACGTAAGGCGCGTGTTTACTGTGTGTGCAAAGGCTCAAGCTTCGGCAATATGATCGCCTGTGACAACAAAAAGTGCCTCGATCGCTCCAATTGGTATCACATGAGGTGCGTTGGTCTGGATCCGTCCTCAGACCCGCCAGAGACCTGGTACTGCCCAGGATGTCAAGACCAAGATCCATCCGAGATCCCGGAGAATCGTATGCTTGCGTATTGTATGTTGTCTCGTCAACTACTCGTATAGTAACTCACATGCGTGATATACCTAATATTTGCCTTAGAATATCGCAAGCCCGTGGCAAGTGTGACGTATGGAGATATGATTTCCCATGCATTGACGGTGCTTCCTGATGGCAAAGTAAGCTATATTCTCTATTTTGCGGACGATCACTTTTGTGGTTCGTACTGACTTGGTTTGCTTAGGGCACGTTCAAAGAGATTTGTGATTTTGTGGAGAAGCAGTACGAAAGTCAACTCAACTGGAAATTGGAGAGGTATGCTTGGCCACCATACTTGCAAATCCAACATCAAATGATACTTATTATTTTATTGCATTTGTAATGTAATCCCCAGTGACCAACGGAAGTCACCAGTGTGGAAATCGTCAGTGCGCAAGATTCTCTTCTCCAATATTCGCTTCCGAAAGCATCCCGAAGACAAGGGTCTCTTTTGTTTGGCCGCTTAAGCGCAAAAGATAAAAGTGATCCGCACGAGTGCGCAGGAACGAAGTGAACTAATTGCTTGTCTGTATTTTGATGAGTCTGTGTCTTTTTTATTTCTTTTGTGCATGATTAGTATTGTATTTTGTTTTGCACGTGCTTTGACAGTGTGAAAATGGATTGGAAATTGCAGATCAAACGTATGAAATAGCAGTAGCAATAAATAATGAATGCAATCATTAACAAAGCTACTTCATCAAACAATCACAACACACAAACCAAAAGACATTCGATCTAATACTGAACAAAAGTATCATTTTGCTCAGGGAAATATGGCTACACAATGTCGATATATTGGCTCACAGGATCCAAAAGCTATATTCACTACTCGAATTTAGCCTCCAAACAACCACACACAAAAAGAAGTGAAACAGACACCAATAGGCAATGCGACATAGCTTGTCCAGCTCTCCGTCCTATTAAATAGAGAGCCAATCGTCACTATGTCATCATGCATTGCAACAGATGCATGTGTTCATTCATTCACCTTATGGATGGGTGCATCATCTGCTTTTTGTTGGCGTGTTTATTTCTCATTGGGTTCTAAATCCGGCAGATCTTCATCGTCACTGTCACTGGCATCATCGTCCATCATGCCAGCGTTCTGCGCCGCCATCATTTGGTTGATATCAAAGCCACCACCGCCACTGAGCGCACTCATGTCAAAGCCGCCCTGGTCCTCTTCCTCGTCTTCATCTACGTATTTGGCCCAATCGACGTGCACGTTGGTCTTTTCCAAGTTTTTATCCTGCAGCAATCGCGGCCAAAACTCAGCGTCCTGATCTTTCTTCACGATGTGGAAATGCAGGTTGCGATCAGTCTTCGCCCAGATACTCTCCTTCGCATCCACATCGACTTCCTTAAAGAAATCCAACGTCACTTCATATTTTTGCCCATTGCTTACACCGCTGCATGTACATTCATCACACAAAGCAATCTGTCATTTAGCTGCACTGCATGCATTTTCCAACTGGAGAATGATTGTCCGTCCACACAAGAACATTAAAGCGATAAGATACCTAAAGCTGAGGTTTGTGTTGGTGAGTTTAACTTGCTCGTCCTTGACATCCGGAAGATCCACCGTCACGTAGATGGAATCCTTGCGTTGTGCCCACTTTACAGGCGCCCAGAGTGCTTTAATATCGGAATTGGCCATTGTCCTCAACTTATTCCGCCTTGACGTGCTTCTTCGAAGGTTGGAGAATGGTGGAAAAAGTAGTTTGGTTTTGATCCCCCCTCATCACGTTCCAGAACAATTTTGAAGAGCTACGGAACCCAAACCCATCAAACCCGGGTTTACGGACAACCCAACAAACCCAAATGAACCAATTACTGATTTTTTTCCTGTTTGTTGAAACATTTGCCGCCAAAATGCGATTGGTGATACCATGACAAGAAAAAAACGCGATTTGTTTGAGGTTGCCATGCAATACAAAGATAGATATGTGCGTGATAGACACGTTTGACCCTAAATCATGTTCATGGTATGGTAGTGCGCTGTCTCTGATGCTTGTAATTATTGCATGTCATTGGTTGAACGAGTCGAAATATCGCATTGAAACGAGAGTACGCATCAGAACAATGGCACGGCGTGCTTGAATGATAAGGAAGAGTTTTGAATGCTCGTAAACGCGCAGTGTGGTAACTAATGATCGTCAGAGTCGCATCAACTTTGTCTAAAGTACCGCGATAGCGCAGATGGCTACATTTTCATCAATAAAACTTTGAAATAGACTATTACATATTGAAGTTCGATGTATTTTCCTCAATCAAAGAAAAGAGCAATGGAGGGAATTGACGACACCAATGGACAGTTCTACTCTCTCGTGAGAGATCCGCGCACAACATGTCGCGTCTCGTCGGTGTTGGACCGCAACAAGAAACTTTACGGTGCTGATCATATGCTGACGCCAGACCCCACAACATGTTGGAACTCGGCACAAGGCAGTCCTCAGCAGATTCTGATACAATTTCAACGCAAAGTGAACGTCTCAACACTACATGTCATGTTCCAGGGCGGATTTGTGGGGCAAGATGTGGATATTTACGTGCATAAACCAACTGACGAGTCAGAAAAAGCTTGGATGGAGGTAAAAGATGTGGATCTGGATCCAAGCGATTCGAACGCGCTGCAAATCTTTCCCTGCGTTATCCACGAGATTGATGCTCTGCGGATCGTCTTTAATCGTAGTACCGACTTTTACGGACGTGTAATCGTCTATAGACTCGATGTACATGGAACCGAATGCAGTTAACGCTGTGTGTTCATCGTAATTTTTGTTTGCAGTACAATTTAGACTTTAACACGCACACACAGCCACTATTTTCTTTCTTTTCCCTGTCTGTCTATCTATCAACAACACATAGAATTTTGTCACAACAACAGTCTTTTCACTTGCTTGATTGTTGCTCTGCTTACGCTAATGCGTTTTGTAGTGATTGGCTCCAGTAATACATCAGCGCATCTTCTCGCAGCATGATCAGGTTGTGCTGATACTTGGGCAGTGAGTGCACAGCGTCCGAATTCTGGCTCAATTCCTGTACGAACCGTTCGGTTATGTCTGTTTGTTCACTCTCTGAGAGAGCCACGTGGTGTAAAGGAGTAAAGATAACTTGCGTTTGCGCGTCGTTTTGGCTTTCACTATAGAAACCAAGCTGAGAAACAGCAAAGACATTGTAAGCGGTGGTATTGAACAAAACAACCTCTAGATAAGAAAATATTGGAGCTTACCATCCGTTGAAACTGGTCAAAGGCGGGCAGTCCGATTTTCTGACTTTGTGCGTCCGAGTACATGATCGCCAAGATGTAAAATACCTGGTCTTCTTCGTTCGTGTTATAAGGCGAGATGCCGGAGAAATCTCCCAATGGATTCTCACTGTCAGCCTTGTCAAATTGATCCAAACTGATGCCCATACTCGTCATCTCATTAAACAAACTGGATCCAGTACCAACGACAAACGCAGTTGATGGAGACTCCTGCGCCAGCAGTCGATCCGATTCGCTTTGATCGTTTGCAGGGTTATTTTCGTCGCCTTCTTCCTGTTTGTTCAAGTATGACAACTTACTCACGGTCGTGTGCGGTGCTCCTGGGTTGTTGGCAAGTTCTACCAGGTCCATCTGATTGCTGAACGCATTGCTTGCAAACAGATTACCTTGAGTTGGGCTATTGCTGCTATTATTCTCTGGATTTGCACTCGAGTTTTGCTCGGGAGTTTGAGCACCGTCACTTCCGTTGGTTACTTTGTTCATGAACGGTGAAATTGTCAACGCTGGTCGTTGTGTTGTTCCCATCATCGCCGCTAGTGCCTTTGGTGATGGTTCAGCGTTGTTGTCAGCATTCTGATATGGTTGATTTGATCCCGCTTGGGAGCTGACACTGACATTAACAGTGTTGTTGGTAGAATCTACCGGCAAAGAATTCGACATGGCTGAGACTGGATGCGTATGCGTCACTGACGTGGATACAGTCGATGCTCGAGTGGGAATCATAGGTAGAGATGTCTGCGAATGATACACAGCTCGGTACTGTTGCTGTTGTTGGTGCATTGGTAGTGTCTGTTGCATGTGTATTTCCTGCTGTCGCTGGTGGAGTGGCGTACCTTCCATTTGCGATCGGTACACCATCGAGGATGGATTGACTGCAAACATGCATTGCGGACTGTGGTCGGCTGTGCCATTGCTCATCATATCTAGATCAGCCCAGCGCTTGCAGTGAGAGCATCGGTAGATCGGTCGGGAGAGGTTTTGTGTGCCATCGGGATGGATCTCAAAGCCGCCGAGTTTCCATTCCAGGGTACTAGCGGACGAGTTAGTGGCCACATGTGGCTGTTGCTGTTGCTGTGGCGGATGGTGATTGTGGTGCATATGCATCGGTGTGGTCGCAACGTGTGCGGGGTGTGGTTGCACATGGCTGCTCCACGTCCCTGAACCCACCGGCATAGTCACGTCGGTTGTACGGCCAGAGGATGGATGGTGAGGATGGTGACCCATGTAATCTAACACACAAAAACACACACACAATTGTGGTCAGCCTACATTAACCAATGCCCATAAAAACCACAAAATGAAATCAACCGTACTTGGTGTTCCCATCATAACCGGCCCACGCCGTGCACGTTGGCTTGGGGACGGCCCGGCCATCATTTGCGGCTGCATCATCATCATATTGGCGCGCGGTGTACCAGCCACACTGCGTGGTGACGCACGCGGACCGCCACTCACAACCGCAGGCATACCAGCAGCAGTGACAACGCTGTTGTTCAGTTTGCGTTTGTTACGCTTTGAGCGGATGGCGATGATACTCGTCCGTGCGGGCGCGATGTCCTGAAACATCGTGGATGATTCCTGTTTCTCTGGTGCGACCTCAAGCACGAACGACTGGCCCTGGTGATTCTTCGACACGTCGTCAATACGGAACGAGATGGTTACACGACCACGCGACATATTGGGTCGCATATCCGGGAATAACCGCAGGATGCTTTGATTCAGTACAGGGTTGCCTGATTCGTAGAGCAATCGGATCTGCAATGGCACGACGCGGTCTTCCACGAACGCCCCCGGAGCAGGTTCCAGCACAAGCGTTACAGTCATACATTTCTCACGCCCGCCTTCGTCTTTAAACCACACATCTGGTGGCTGCTCTACGATCGCGAGTTTCTCCTTGACGACGAACACGGGTGTGGAAAACACTGATTCAACATCGGAATCCACAGATCGCACTTCGATGCAGAACGACCGGCAATCCCATGACGCAGAAACCGCCTTGAGTGTTATTAGGAACGAACAGCTGCCACTTTCGGGGTTCAGAGTGATCGAATCCGATACGTCGATCTACAATCGTATTACATTTTGAGTCTGTTTAGCTTTCGTTCTATCGAGTTTTTTGTTGCAGGACGGAATTTACCATGGAGGATTGATCTTGTACAACATCGTACGTGTCATGATAACGCAATGTAGCCTGTAAGATCTTGGACACGCTGTGTAGAACAAATACACCACCACAATGCAATAAGAGATTATGTGTAGGAGCAATCATGTCTTCAATCCACTTTACCCTGTGACAATGGCGTTATTTTCGTCCACGAGCTTCACCTTGGCTTCAAAGCTCACATTTTGGAAGACGTATGCCGGCAACGGCGCTGCAAATGCCAGTCTCTATCATAATGGGCGAAATTGGGAGTTGAAGCTAAAGCACCATGTTGGAGCGAGCAGCTACATTCATATCTAACGCACCTCTGGCATCCTCTACCAAATAGCTTCAAACTGTGGCGGCCGCGCGGCCAGTTGACTTGTGCGTTTCTTCCGTGGTCCCAGCCGGATCGTTAGAAGAGCGAGAGAAGACAACACTGTGGCAGTCTGTACTGTAGGAACGGTCCCAGTCGGTTGTTGCTTGAGCTGTCACCGGACGGAAAAAAAAACCCGCTCGTTTGGTCGTCCACTCCCTGGCCTCGCCCAATGGTTGTTGTGTAGGTTTTTATCTCGGTCGTGCTGGTCGCTTTCTTCTAGACAGATATTGTTACAACACCAATATTCAGCGTGGATTGTGAGCGAGGAGAGGGGGGAATAGTGCTGAATTACTGAGTATTTGCCATGATTTTAGCTAATTGCCCATACGCAAGTTGATTCACAACACCAGCTGGCTAAAACACATGTGCCACGCTCGTTGGGATAGAGGAATGGAATGGGATACATTTTAGTGTATAATACGGATAATAAACAATTTGTACCAAAAAATAATGTAGAATTCACCAATTTTGCCGGATAAAAAGAAATTGTATGAGCTGTTTTGGTGATTTGGGAAAGTGGGAGAGGGGTTGGGTTACTGGAGGGGAAGAGGAAGTGAAACCTGCTGTTTTCTTGGCGCTGAAGGTAGTGGCTCCATTGAGATGGAATATGTAGCTCCTCAGATTTGACTTGGACACGGTATGGTCATGATGACGTGTTGAGTTGAAGGTCAAACTCTTGTGAGTGTATTACCAAATTCTGTCTTCATTGCAAGCAAGCGATGCTCTTCTCTGTGTGCTTTGGGTGTCGAGATGGAATGATTGTTCAGCTGTGCTTTCTGTATTAGTAGTATGAGAGTCGCGACAGTTACAACCAAGCGGATCGCAATGCAGATTCCCAAACGTCGCCTTATTCCTTCCAGTCGTGCTTGCTTTGCCACCCATCGCACAAGAACATAGTCCAGCGAGCCACTCTTATCTAAATGATCATCCATCAGCTGGATACGACGAAAGGTCAGTGCAACGAGGATGCAGGTGACGTTTACTTGTATGTTGCATAACTGCAAAGCCAAAAGGATACACTTGTCGCTTCTAATGAACATAAATAACCGCATAGAATGCTTTGAGGGTGCATCATTTCGTCTCTGCGATCCCGCATTGTACTGTCTTATTGATTGCACGCCAGTAGAAATCTAAATCTCTCTCTCTCTCGCTAAAGTTTTGATCATGGTTTACTGGTTCATAAGGAGCATTGACATGAGCAAAATTTCATTAAAAATGCATGCCTCTATTATAGTCGTTTCTTAAATACAGAAGTGTGGCTGTCTTGGCTGTTTTTTTTTTTGTACAGACAATGGCAACGCGTTTGACTTGTAGCGCTTGATTCGATTGCCAAGCGCTTTTCGTCTTCTGGTATATTTTGTCGCTAAATGTTACTTCATTTATGCTCGCTCCACGTAGTAGTAGCCGTTGGCCGGAGGAGGATAACCTTTGTTGTGCTTGTAATCAGGATATCCTTGGTGGACCGCCACAGGCTGGACGTACACAGTCTGTCTTGTCATGTGGCAATGTCGACGGCGATGACGATCGCGATCGTTGGATTCTGAAGCGCTGATGCAGCACAGTGCGCAACATGCACCACACAGGCAGCTAGAAAGGTCGTCAAAGCACATACTTGGTTGTTGATAGCTTGTTGTTCTCTTGGAAAGGATAATTGGTAAATGAAAACACTCGGCGATGTCGTTCTTGATTAAAATGCCTGATGCACCCTGTCACATGGGTCGCTTTTGAAAATATCCAATTTCTTCGGCTGTCCAACGGCAACTTGCTTTTTTTCCTTTTTTAGGAAGAAATTAATGTCACAAGAAATGTGTGACTTGTGCAAACGTGATCTATGTATGATATAGTGACAATATGTGGTCATTTTTCCCAATTTCTGATAACTTTACCAAGTCATGCATCTTTTGATGTGCATAGCAATGTCTTGCAGCTGAGCACTGAGAATGAGTGCACAGCACTTGCAAATTTGACTAGATTTTAATCGATGCCGTTAGAGGCTGGTTGGAGATCCACTTTTGGAAGTTGTGACACCATTGATGATTCAGATAGAGTATTATGTGCACATTGATAGCCACTAACAGCTACATTGCTGCAAATCATCATCCACACATCGCATAGCAATTGCTCACTTTCATCGTTACATCGCAGTGGATAAGGAAGATAGAGAAGGTGAACGCTTAGACGTCATTTTGCTAAGTCCTAGCCTTATAAACTACTAGTAAAGCAATACGTCATGAAAGTCGTCGGCACCTTGTTTGAAGAGAACCCCGTTAGCTTCTGCATAACAGTCGTTGTTAGTAAAACTCACAACGTTAAAACCTAGCAATAGTCGACGTCCCTTGTAGGGTCTAAGAGTGTGACAATATATCGTGGCGGTTGTAATATGTATAATTGACAAACCAACGCGAGTATTCACCATACTGTTATCTACCTTTGTTTGCTGTTGGTCTTTTGTTTTCGCTGTATGTGTGACTATGTAGCTCCTTAAGCCGCCTAATAATGTGTGTTTAGTTGCTCGTAGATCCTGTCATTAATCACTTCTTTGTAGGATGAAAAATCGTAGATATGTTAACATCGCATCTCTTGTACTAAGTCTCGTGTCGAATGGATCCACCTTACAGGATAAGTAAGAAGCAAATCGATGGCGATGGTCTCCTTCTCCACTCGCATAAAATTCCTTTGCATGAAAATCAGATCACAGATAGTTGCACCAAACAGCACTGAAGAAGGCACCACAAAATGGCTAAAGAGCCAGGCAAACAGCCATCAATACAAAATTAAAATTTGCACGTGCCACATTCTACGCGCTTTGGACTTACTGTCAAGTTGATTCAGCAGATCCTGAAGAAATGCATCATGACTGCGATGGTTTCTAGTGGATCAAATGTGTTGGACACCATAATCGACAAGGATGGGTAGACAAAATTGGCGTGTACGTATACACTTGTTGCTGGACGATGGCAAGTAGCATGTTCCAATCGCGCTGTCATTTATCAACATCGTATATCACGGCCAGTCCGTACGCAACCACATGAACTGTGACGATATCATCACCTGCCTCTGTGGCGGCTGTTGCGCAATGTACTGTATTGGCAACAATGAATCTTCAAGTAGAGATCGCCAACAGCGTCGCTACAATCATCCATACTGCTCTGTGAAGGAGAAGATGATACACATTCGACCTGTGGTTGTTGCGCGTATGACCATCAACAGCCTGCAGACGATCAAGACGACGGATCAAAAGAGTTGTATAACACTCGCCGGCGGCTATTACTACAAGGAGCGCCGATCTCGAAGTTAACAACTCCTGCTAGACACAAACACAGAATCCACACAAGTCTTTGTTGTTGGTTATGAATGAGTATATATATATATATATATATATATATATATATATATATATGATTGGAAGTGGTTAGAAAATGAAAAGCTGTATTAACCTTTATTCCCCCATTTCTCCCACCAGTGGGATATACTTTGATCTGCTTTTCTTCTCCCTATCGATAGAAACTTGTTTTCAATCCTCCGCAATG
>BCKE01000065.1:203778-232741 GCA_001600495.1 Pilasporangium apinafurcum
AAGAATGTAGGAAAAGTATCTATGGAGAGTGGGGGAATTAACCGACTTTTCAAATGCATCCACATGGTTAAACCATATTCTGGTAATTGCCAGTAACAATATCGATGCAATGAAGCATGTTTATTCGCACCCTGATTACCCATTGGTATTACCTCTTTACTTTGCTTTATTTGAAATAAGCCATGCTTGTCTCATGTAAGTGCATAAGCAGAATGAAGACGGTAGCATAGAAGAATGCTACTGATCATTTTGTTCCAAAATGTAAAACGCAGCTGGTGGACAGTATCATGCTTCCTCTTTATTGTGTCGCATGAACGGGTGGTAAACATGACAAGAAGGAAGGCACATGGCATTATGTGCTTCAATAGGTTTCGTTTTTAGGTTTTTGTTTTCTCCTAGAAAATCCACCGAATTTTAACCGCAATAGGTCCAATACCATACAGATAGTGGATATCTACACAGACATGAAAGAGAGTGACCACTTGTTGGGTACATTTTTGCGCACAATCCTGCCGCAGCACACGTCGCATATTTCGCTACAAAAGCGAGATGTCATGATTATCACCGAGAAAAATGTTGACGTCGGGCCGATTTATTCGTTTGCTTCTCCATCGCTCATTACAAAAGCTTCTTCCTGAAGACCTAAGCAAGTACAACTTCATAAACCACCACAAAGGAACTCCACCTCGACAACAGTCATGTGCGACGACCTCTCCTCATGCTTCCTAGGTGCCTGCTGTGCTTTGTGTTGCGTCAGCGCCGCTGAAGCTGCCAGCGATGATCGTCGTCGAAATGCAACGACGGAGTACTACACCAGTTCCCCACGCCAGATGTATGTCCAGCCGGTGATGGTTACAACTGTGCGAACCGCTCCGCCGAATGGATACATTTACGTGGACCCGAATAATTCCAATCTTGAACCAGGAACATACGCGGTATACAACAACCCACCAGCGTCACCAGTCCTTGTGGCACAACCGGTTGACCAAGTTGCGTATGTGAAACCAGTGAACCCATCGCAGGTATAGACTCGCACTCCGCGACGAAATATTTAAGCACAACAATGAATGAAGACTGCAAAAAGAACAAAAAATAATAGCTAGCTCCCACCAGCTTTCCATATAAATCATATTTTCGTGCAGTTATGCAAACTCACCTTGCTTAAGTAATGAATGCAACATCTTCTTTCTTTCTTGAATGTAAAATTTCATTTCCTGTGATATAAGTTCTGCGTCTGAACTACCGCAGTCGACACGCTGCAGTTCATCTTGTAACAGTTGAATTTTCCGTTTGGAACCACTCAGGCGTTTTTCGAGGAACTTCGTGTGCTCTATCTCGAACTGCAATTTGGCATTGGCGATACTCTGGAGAACGAGTATATTTTTGTGCCGCCAGAATTCACGCTGTAGCTTCACCGTTTCTTCGTCGCCACTACAAGGAGGCAATTCGGTTTCATTCTGTAGATCTTGACTCATGTCTTCACCCTGCGTCTCATCGTTGCTGGTATCATTGTCACCGTCATCATCCGTTATGAACGCCAGATCAGCATCTCCATTAGGAATTTCCACCACTTGTGGCCGCTGCAGGGACACAATCGGATCGAACGTACTAAAAAAATGTCCGAGTGTGACAACTGCTGCAAGACCCGGACGCTGGTGAAGCATGGTCTGTAAGTATGCTAGTTCTTGTCGTTCCTTTGGGTCTTGGATGGGTTTACTGTCACGTGCCTTGTTGAAAAGCATGCACAGTCGCTTCCACATTTCGAACAGCATTTCTGGTACCATGTACGGTAATGGTTTGTCCAGTGAGGAGCCATACATGGATTGCATATGCAGTCGATTCATGGCAGCAGCAATCTCTTGCCAGAATCTTTCTCCCTCTCCGCCTTGCTTAGGTCCGTAGATATCGATCGAGTTACTAGTTACTGTGTCGCTAAGCATTGATTTATTTTTCTGTGCAACGATATGATGAAGATCGTACAACTTGCGCCAGAATTCATCGGAAAAGAGGACGTTTATCAGCCTAAGCATACTCAAAGAGCATCCCATAAAACCACTAACCTTCATATCTGTACTCATATACGCAAAAGTAGTAGTTGTCAGTGTCTATACCTGATGGTGCTGTCATCATCTCCGCGGTCATTGGGGCTAGTCAAAGGTGCAGGTGCGTTAAGTTGTGTATGTTCAGGCGTCACAGCTTTGCTAATCGTTGTTACTCCGTATGGAACTGCTGCTTGTCGCGCTGGAGATAACTTGGCATTCCCATTACGATACGCCCGCAACAGTGCAATATATCCCCTTTTCTGGTCATTTGCATCGGGCCCTTTTCGCGTGACTTTCAGTTTCAGTCGGTACACTTCCTTACGTAAATCTTTCGCAAGATATTGCTCCAATGGCTCTTGTAGCGGTACCACAACTTCCTTGCTTGGCTGCGATTTACTTATCAAGATGTTATTGTTTCCAGCCAGCAGCAGCGCATTGGTATGACTATAGTTCCCCATATAGCTTTGCATCACCACCGCTATTCTTCTCTTTTGGTTTCCTTTACTTTCCCTTTTGTTTCGTCGATTTTGCAATGGCGCGCAATTCTCCACTAAAAGAAACGTCACTATGTCAACTTCAACCTCGCATTAGTGCCTTTCACTTCTGTACAGTGACTATGCAAATTGAAGACAATTCTATTTTGGTGGCAAAAATTAAAATATGACACACAAAAAAGCAAACTGCATGTAAAGTGTGGCTATGCCTTTCATTCACGAAATCTCTTTATGGGCGTTTCTCTTGATTCGATTCTTCTCTCGCCTAGCTTTCTCTTTCGCCCTGATACTTTTTTTCCTATCCACTCCACCCATCCTCTTCTTTCACGAAAAAAACAAAAGAAAGCTACTTGTACAGAGTGGGAACAAACCATCTAACGCGAGCTCCACAAAACGGATTGCTGCTATTGCTTGAAGTCACTTCGTCTTGCATGAATGGACACGCGTCCCCTGTAGCTCCAATCACGCGCTCGCTGTCCGTGGTTCGATGCTCTGCACTTGCGGCAAGAGTCAATAATTATTCTCACATGAACGCATCTTCATCAAAGTCGTCATCGTCATCATCAAACTCATAATCCATTTCCATGAAGTCCACTTTCCATCGAAGAATGCCACCCATACCACCAAAGCCCTTGCAGAACTGTGAACCTTCTTGGGATTTAGCTGTCACAAACTCCAAGGTCGTACCGAACTGCTTGTAGTTGTTGGCAAACCATTCCACCAGTGGTACGCGCTCGACCGTTTCCAACTTGGCACCTGTATCCGGATCAATGAAATTCGAGGCCACAGTCTCTTCAGAAGGCGACAAGATCTTACTGGTTTCAACACCGGTGGTTTCGTTACGCAACGAAATACGGTGATGCGGCAGATCTTCCCACAAGATCAGCGTTTCCACAGCACCAAGTTCCAACGCTTTCATAGTGTCAGATACACCAAAGCAGTACTTGCCGGAATCTTGAGCAATTTCTTCCATGTATTTGACAATCAACTTCTTTTCCTGCACAAACTTGACATTCGCCAGAGTTTCCGCGGCGAGTTCAATGGCTTGGTTGAAACCGTTTTCACCACCATACGACACATCGACAACCTTCACGACAATATCGGCAAGACGCTTGTCAAACATATCACTCTGGTTCAGCTCGTTCTTGAAATCAGCGGAACCCGCAAGCACCAAATTCGACACGTTTGGCTTGTCGTTCGTAATAAACATCTGTGTCGCAATTTCCGCGACCTTACGGACGTAGTTATGACGCTTTTCCATACGCAGACGCGCAAAACGAAGCGCGGACTGACCACCACGACCGTGTTTCTTGGGCAAATCAACCGAAAAACGATGCAGAATCTCACGGTTGTTGCCTGCGACAGTGCCGTAAAGCGCTCCATTACCATCCATGACAATGAATCCAAAGCGATCATTATCTTGCAGCAATTCATTCAACGCCTCCGTGTGGAACTTATTATCACACATGTAGAGCGACGTGTTGATGGGCTTAAAGGGTTCAAAATCAATGTTTACACGCTTTTCCTTCCCTTCGTCGGTGATGATCGTACCACAGTAAATGATCAATCCGTTCGGTGGACACTTATTGTACAGCTTCAGACGCTGCTGGGTTGAAGTAATCGCACCAAGCACGGAAAGACGGTTCACACGCGACTTGATATTCGATGCTGTGCCCATTTCATCAGCCAGCATTTTCGATACACGCGAGATCTGGTCCTTCGGTGGGATAATCAGCGAAATCATACTCGTACCATTGCTGCATGTCAAGAAAGGGGGAATGGGGGAGGAAGCAAAATAAAAAAAAAAGCATGCAAAAAGAGGGAAAGAAACCATCAGCGACATCAAGTATATCAATCAAAACTTTCACGAAAGCGAACAAGAGCACGCACCCTCTGGCAGCTTGAAGCGACTTGATGAGCTTCTTCACCTTGAAGAGCTCCACTTGATCGTCCGCAGGGTTGGAAGCCATCGTTAATTCTCCTCTTCAGATACTTGTAGAGAAACTCCCCCTTGTCTACTTGTGCGCGCAGCTCCGCTTGTCGATCCTTCTGGCCAATCAGTCTGGGTGGTTTCCCCTCGCCACACCGTCCAATCAAATTCAACCCAAAACTACAAAGATATCCCATTTGTTTATAAAAATTACAAAAATAGCACTATTGATTTTATTTTTGGCCAATCAACATTAAGTATGTTTTGATGGGTGCTGCAATAAGATGCAATCATAGCGCTCTCGAAAATGTATACATGATCGGGCACATCAATTACGTATACAGACTTGATGGATTTGCGCGATGGTGCTCATGTGGCACGTCCTTGACGAGATGCAATGCATGCGGCAGTACTTCCTCAATGGCTGTGAAGTTTTCCACCACAGCCTTGGGTTTACCCGGCAATGTCAAGATCAGCGTGTTGTTGCGGATACCTGCAACTGGACGCGATAGAATCGCCTTGGCAGTGATCTTGAGTGAGCTTTCCAGCATTGCGATCACAAAACCTGGGATCTCTTTGTGCAAGATCGCCTACAGACACCCGTTTGTTGTGTCATTTTTATGGCTTTATGAGTCGCACTTAGCATATATCACATAATCAGATTGCAGTCCACTTACTTTGATGGCTTCAGGCGTGACGTCACGTGGGCTAAATCCGGTACCACCCGAAGTTAAAACCAAATCAACAGCATTAGTGTCAGCCCACTCCTTGACAACGTTCTGGATCTGCTCGACATCATCAGGGACAACCTTTGATGCTACGACATTGATTTTGACACTCTTTACTTGCTGCAGCACATTAGCCATCGCAGGACCGCTAAGATCCTTGGATTCCCCCGCCGACACACGGTCGCTAATCTACCCATACAATTAATTTTATCAGTTACTCGAGCAGATATGACAGCTATTGAGTATGTAGACCGTACCGTTAATAATCCAGCACGAAATTGTTTGACCGGACCCGTCGATTTTTCTTGCAGAGTCGCATGTGAAGCTGTCACAGCAACAGGTTTAGCTGCTACCACAGCTTCTGATCCCACCAAGTTACCAAAGGAACTGTCAAGCATAAAAGCTTGCACGGCATCTCCATCCCGAATTTCTACTCCTGTTGGCAGACAGAGCAATGCATTTGCGTTACGGCAGCTAGAAGCATCAATTTAATATTAGTGCCTGTCATACATAGACTTGTAACAATAAAGACATAAAGCACACCTTAATAGTCGAGAACTGATTTGTCGACCTGTACTAGTCGCCACAAACTTATGCTGTTTGACATCCCACGAAATAATAGCACGATGAAACTCAGGTCGTTCAGGATCTAACTTGATTGGGTGTGCAAGACTTGCGTGCACTTTCGTATGATGGCACTTCGTCACTGGAAATCCTCGGAGTCGCTTGAGTGCCGGATGCACCAACAAGTGGCAGGTAGTAAATGAACTGACCGGATTTCCAGGCAGAGCAAACACCAATTTCTTTTCGCCGTTCACTTCCACAGTTGCAAAGGTTGTGGGCTTACCAGGTTTCATCATCAACCGCCCAAAGTGTACTTCACCGAGCTGCTCCAACAATGGTTTGATTAAGTCGTGATCGCCCTATTGTCACAGGAGACAACGACCAAATAAGGCATGAACACTAAGATTTTCCAGGAAAGCAATGTTTATCGTGTAGTCAACTTACCATGCTAACTCCTCCACTGGTGATAAGCACATCCACTTTCTTGAAAGCGTCCAACAATGTCTTCTCCAACGCGCCTTTATCGTCGCTGCAAATACCCAAATCCAGCGTTTCAACGTCCCAGTTTGCAAGTAGCGATAGAAGCATCGGCCGATTGCTGTCACGAATCTTTCCTGGAGTCGTCGCCGCAAATGCTTCTACCAGTTCACTGCCAGTGGATAGGACACCAACAACTGGTCGACGATAAGCCTTCACGTTCGTGGTACCAGCCTGAAGCAAATAGAAGCCATGACCATATTACGAATACAACGTTAAATACGCATAGCATGGATCAACTTGCTGAATTGCACTCACAGTCGCCAAGAGCCCGATTTCAGCAGCTGTAACTAGCTCCTGGGCACCAACCAACGTTTCCCCAGTCATGATGTCCGAGCCAATAGGACGAATATTTTGACCAGGTGACACTCCCTTAAGAATTTGCACCGCAATTTCGCGAGAATGGGTGTCTTCATCGAAAACTCCCTCCGTATCTTCAATCTTTACGACAGCGTCTGCACCCTCTGGTACTGGCGATCCTGTTGTAATGTACGCTACTTGACCCGATGTGATAGCCATTGTGGGCATATCACCAGCAGCGATACGTTTTACCACAGGAAACTACGCAATACCGATTCCGTAAAATATAAGAGCCGGTGATCTTCATAATCACGTAAGGATCATGAGTTGCAATGTTGTACCTTTCCGGTGCCATCAGCTGCAACGACAGCATATCCATCCATAATGGAAGCGCGAAAAGGAGGTAATGGTTCCTAATTGAACATGTACCCGCATGATATATTCAGAGCCCACATTGCGAAAACTTGTCACTATTGCATCCAGTGGAAATGGTCATTGGTGCCAACGGACCGTACTAAGCGCTGGCTCCGCCAAAATGTATCCATTGGCACGATACGCCTCCACGTCCACCACTGGTAGCGGCACCGTCTGCTGCAACACCAGCTCGATGGCGTCCTCCACGCGGATCATGTCGTACGTGCTCTCGCGTCTTGACGAAGATACGCCTTCGTGGCCGCACTCGCATCCGCCTGCCATTTTCAGCTTTCTTCCCGTGTTTGGGCAATCTCAAATGAATGCAGATATTCGTTTGTACTTATTACACACTAATTTAGGCGTCCAATCCTAGTTTCAAAGCGAAGCCACGACGATTTCTGCATCCACTATCTTACTTTGGCAATATGGGAATAGCGATCGTCCGGAGAATGAAGCGGTTCACGTGGCTACGACTATTGATTACGCTCGCAATTTATCTAATCGCTGTCCCGGGAACAATCCCGCGCACAGGCGGGCGTGGTGTTGGCGCAGCGTTGACAGCCGATGCCGCTGCAGTTCCCGAAGAATCGGCGACCAACGATAGAGAACCAGTAAAGACACGTAACTTCGCGGATGACGAAGTGCGCGTTTTCTACTGCACATCCTGCGGATTCCACCAGAATTTCCAGCAAGTGAAGAATTTTTTAGAAGACAAGTATCCGCACCTCACAGACCGCGTTTATGGTGCGAATTATGACATCGATCCTATGAAGAAGGTGGATATGTGTGGACATATGGTGGAGCCAACACGCAGAGTGTACTAAATTTCTTCATTATCGTGGTTGCATGGTAATAGATGGTGGCACAGTTGCTGGGCTACATGCAGATTGGGTTGATGATTCTGATGATCTGTGGTGAATTCGTAAGTGTGTCCTGGGTGCTGCTTTCCGATGCTTGACAGTATTGACGTGTTGATGGGTGCTTTTGATCTTGAATAGTTGTTCAACTCGATCGGCTTGGACACGACGATGCTAAAGAAGGCGCTAG
Organism: Pilasporangium apinafurcum; assembly: GCA_001600495.1. NCBI lineage: Eukaryota > Oomycota > Peronosporomycetes > Pythiales > Pythiaceae > Pilasporangium > Pilasporangium apinafurcum. The sequence continues at coordinate 211,835 of BCKE01000065.1, forward strand.
ATAACCGTATCGCCTGTTTTGCGGTCATTTTGCTTCTCGGCTCTGTGTCGCAGAGCATGCTCTCGTCTGGCGCGTTTGAAGTATATTTTAACAGTAAGTTTCTCTATGTATATGCAATATGATATGTATGGTGGATGATAAGACGGGATATGTATTTGCTGTAGATGACCTATTATTCTCCAAGCTTCATACTGGACGGTGGCCGACACTGGAGGTAGCTATCGATACTTTTACTTGAGTTTTCAATTCTTTATCATATCTTCTCAATTCCTTCAATGTCATTTCTGTAGGAGCTTGAGAATTTGCTGAATGCGAGAGGAGTGAACCCTCTCTCATAAAAGCATACCAAAGACGATGGAGCAGCTATAGAGTGTGCTCATATGATCGAGAGACAATGGCATCATGTATATAGCCACAATAATTGCTCGTTCTTTGTTTATTCGGTTCAAGTCTTTCTAATTATCTTATATTCATCTACGACATCTTAAGACATCCTAAGTTATTCGTTGTTTCACTGTAAAACCTGCAATCACACGGCCGCGCTCATAGCTTTCGGATCATTAATCGGCTCCACGCGTACGGGCTGAATCGGTATAGGCGCCCGAGGCGTTAAATTCCCATCGAAGGACGATGTGCGCACGTAGTAGCGTTCATTGTTTTTGTCGTCACAGCACGTGCAGAAGCCTCGTTCACCACAGCATTTGTTGCAGGTGCACTTGCAGCATGGCTCGCAGCACACTTCACAGCCTGTGTATATTGTGGCGATGCACGTGATCTCCGCGCAGGTCGTACAGCAGCTGCGGCAACACTCATCCATACGTTGTAATTGCTTTTCTTGGATCAGATATATTCGGCGTCCTGTACACGAATAAGGAAATTTTCGTCTATGAGGATGGTGGTGCTGAAGCTGAATGATATTTCTGTTTAAATATACATGAGCTATCCTATATTTCTGCAAGTCTATAGTTTCTGTAAGCTAGTAAAAAGAGCTGTATACCTAAACGAGTGCTCTAAAAAAAGAACAAGCGACATGCACGATAATCTGGATGTCGTGTTGGACACATGCCCCTCGACCGATCGCTTTGGTCAATTGGCAGTTGTCGCACTGTGTTGTCACCAATAAATCAAAAGAAAAATTTGCTTGATCCTCACAAATATCCATTCATTTACTCATGTCGAATATGTGTGAAGTAGCTAGAGAACTGATTGTCAAGTGTATTTTGCGGCTCTCTCATTAGTGTACGCTAAATGTCCTATTTATAATGAATCGATTCTCTAGTGTATACCCTAATGATGGCTGCATTCCAATGCTATTCTCCAAATCAAATGGGAACTTAATAATTGCATGCTTGTACTGCTACTATCGTTCTTTCCTATCAGCGATAAATGATGTGAGTTCCACTTTGACTGGTGTGACTGCAATAGGTGATGCTGGAGAGATTAGATTGCCACCATCAGACTCTTGAGCGTAGTACACTGTTCCTTCATTTTCGGTCGTCACGCCCTCTTTCGTTTGGAAGCAGCACATGGCGAAGCAGCAGATCCCATCAACGGCATATTCGCCGTCGACACAATCGTCAAACCATCCACAGCATTCTGATGTATCGCACTCGTAAGTCTCGCAGAGGCACTCGAACAGGCAACCGCAACATTCGTCAGCCATTTTGAGTTGGAGAGATGTTTAGTGGTATGGAAGTCTCTTGCAGAGTTACCAAATAATAGTGAAAAATGACTAATCTACGTGCTTTACATATCTTGGTTTGCTACAGATCGATCTTGGAGTAGTATTTGATGCTGAGGTGCATTGTATCAAAGTTCTCATCCTCTGATTCTGTTCTGCTTCTGTTCGATCTATTTTTGCTGGACAGTGTCAACAAAATCAACAATGCAGCGAGCATACCTGGTACAAAGCATAGAGATGACAGCTGCAACTTCAAACATATCCAAACCAAGAGCTAGTGTTATTGGCTGCGGTTTTCATGTATCAACATTATCTCGTAGTAGTGTCATGCTTGGTTTGCGGCTAAATTTGACGTTCTCTGGAATGAACCGTCACGATGATTGATCGATTCTATCCAAAATGACAGAAGAAAAGCAGCAAATCGTTTGTGCCACAGGAGAAGGAAGCATTCCTTCGCTGGTGACCATAACACCCGTCGAACCACTTGCACATAATGGTAGCATGGATGAGGTGAAGGAAGCAGCTGTGATAAAGATTCAGCGAGTTTTTCGATGTCGTCATGCCCGTAAGAAGCTGACGGAATTGCTAATGACGGTGTTTGAGAAGTTTTACGATGAAGATACAGGACTATATTACTATCACAACAAACGCACAGGCGAAACAACCTGGGAGAAACCAAAAGTACTCAAAAGCGATGAAGATTTGCCGTTAGCTGCGATGTATGAACACCAGCAGCAAAGTAAAGCATACGCCGATGAAGAAACGACTGGAGCAGAGAATGAAACTGATATCAAGCTCGAAGACATCGACCATGATGACGAGGAACCACAGAATGATGACGAGGATGAAGAGGAGAGCGAAGGAGAAGATGAAGATGAAGAAGATGAAGACGAAGACGAAGTAAGCGGAGTCGATGATAGGAAGATAACACAGTTTTCGGCACAGGAACGAGCGATTGTTCGTACGCAATTCGATCATTACGATACCGACCACAGCGGCTCCATCAATGCAACAGAACTGCTGAAACTCCTACAGACGTTCGGTGAGCCGGTGACGCTGAGAAACGTCCAAGAAATGATCCGCCAAGTGGATACAAACGGCAACGGTGAGGTCGAATTCGAGGAATTTTTACAGATTTTACAGAAACAGCACGAGAAGAATCAGTACTCGGCGTCTTTGGAACTTGCATTGCTCTTTGGACCAAAAGAGCTCGACAATCTCAAGAAACAGTTCATGAAACTGGATTTAGACGGCAGTGGCTTCATTGACGAGCATGAGATTCAGGAGTTGATCAAGAAACTCGGAAAGAAAGCTGAAGAATACGATTTAAAAGCCATGTTGCGAGAGGTGGACCAGGACGGTAGTGGAACCATTGGCTTCAACGAGTTCTTACAGATCATCGCGAATATGATGAAGGAAGACAGCAATAATAACAGCGCGGGAAGAGCTCGATCTGTCGGGTTTGCGGTTTTACTCGATTTAGGCATTACACAAGGTCTCTTGACTGGTCTAGGCGATGTATTGCAGCAGTCGAAAGCAAAACTCCATGAATGGTGGAATGCCGACATGATTGCTGAGCAAAAGCGGCTCGAGGTTAAGCGCGAGCGCAGACGCAAGCAAGAAGAGGAGCGACGGCGACAGCAGGAAAAAGACCAGGCGATCTATCAAGCACACCAGGAGAAACAGCGCGCCATTGAGGCAGCTCGAAAAGCGCCAATTGAAGGATTGATCCATGTGGTCGAGTTCGCTGGTGATGAACTCAACTACCCAACGGTGGGGCAGTTTGCACGGGTCCATTACTTGGGCACATTTGAAAAGACTGGCGAAGTATTTGAGTCTACAAGGAAGCGAGGTGGTGCTTTGGAGTTTTGTGTGGGTGTGGGTCATTTGATCAAAGGGTTTGACTTGGTGTTGCAGCGCATGAGTGTTGGAGAGACTGCGAAAGTGACGATGGCGCCAATGTTAGCTTACGGAGTAAAAGGTAGACCACCGAGGATTCCACCAAACGCGACGCTCGTGTTCAAGATCGAGTTGATCAGCATTAAAGAGAAATTGCATCTGGCACAAGATATTATGGGCGGCGATGACGATTAGAACACGATACACGCTTGAAATATGAGACATCACTAACGCGCTTTGATATATTTATTATGAACAACAGGGATCTCCTTTTGTCGTTCTCTCACCACACGCATTGAACGCAAATCTTTGCCATCTTTTTCTGCCTTTTATTAATTATCTTAAGGCGCAGCGGTCTTGGTGTAGTTGACAAAGACGTCCCGTAGCTTCGTTGCCAAAACGACTACGCCACCATCGGACTGCACGAATTCATTATTTTCAGGAACAGGCATAAATCCATGCGGACGCCATGCCTTGAACGCCTCTAGAGATGGGAAAATCGCTTGATTCTGGTTGGTAAACGCACTCGCAATCACTGTGCTGTTACCATCATTGAACATCTGCAACGACATGCACGTAATAGCGCACTTCACACCGCCACAGTACGCGATCTCTGTCGGCCAATCGTCTTCCTCGCTGGCGAACACCACGCCAATTCCTTGTGCATAATTCGGATTGATTGGATTTCGGCGCTGCAGAATGGCACGGATCGATGCTTCACTCAACACTTTCGAACGGCGACCCTGCTTGTGGAATAAATCCATGTACCACTTGTGCATGTCCTTGTTCGTAGACCAGAATCCCCCACTGCCACTCACAGCACCGTTGCTGATGTAAGGGCGACATGAGCCAGTGTCGATGTACTTCATCGTAGCGTTCGTGTGGTTTGCTTGCCAGTAGTACTGTACGTATTGATCCACGTACCCTGGATGCACACCGATGATACTATCGTAAGGGTCGTAACTCGTCAATTTGAGACCAACTTTGTCAAAGATATTGGTCTGCAGATACGTCTCGAACGGCAAGCCGCTCAATTTCTCGACCATGTACGACAGAAGCACATAATTCGCATTGGAATACGAGTAATTTGTGCCCGGTTGAAATACTAGTGGCAGATTGATAAATGTGCCTACATGTGCACCAATCGACCCCTTGTAGTACGACAAACTCTCATATGTCCGCATACATTCGTTCGCTGGGGTATTGTCGCAGTTCCAGATGTCAGGGATCCCTGAGCTCATGTCCATGAGCTGCACAAACGTCACATTCTCACAGGGCGCCGCTGCATCTGTAGTATTCACGCGTGGACACCACGTCGTTTGGTTCTTCATGCCAAATCTGGTAAAGTCGTCTCCATTCAAGTATCCATTGATCGGTTCTGAGAGGTTCACGCGATTCTGTTCCTGCAATTGATATAACGAGACGGATGTAAACAGCTTCGAGTTACTGCCAATGGGAAAGATACTGTGTTTCTCCATTGATACACGGAATTCGACGTTTGCAAAACCGTTCCATTGCGCAAATTTCTTTTGTCCATTGTGACTGACGCGCACAACACCAGAGAAATTGCGATACGCTTCATAATCATCCATGATATTCTCCAGATCCAATGACGACGACGTGTTCTGATGCGACGGCGATCGTGTGTACGCCACCAGTATAAGCGTCATGCCCATCGCTACAAGGAACGCGACGGTCGCGCGGCCGATGCGCCGCGTCCGCTCCTCACGCTTCTTGCGTTTCAGTGTGCGGAAGCTCATAACTGGTAGCAGTATCGAGTCCTGAAGCAGCGGTGCTTGCTCTGACATGGTTGGTTGTTGCGCCTATGGGCCAATTAATCGCTCTTTTAATGGTCTCCCGAGGATTCTTTGGTTCTTCTGTACTTTGGAGCTTTTCGAAGAATGGGTCGCTCGTTTTACTTGGTCACCTTAAAAACCTTCGGAGAAATGCATAAGCGATTGCAAGTATAGTCTAGGCTCCTGTCAAAATAGGAGTATAATTTAGGATATGTTGTCTGTAAAGGAGTCTATTGTAAGATTTATGTCAAAATAGGTTTAAGCGTCATCATTTCACTAGGCTGGGGATCTTCTTCACTTGCAACTAGAACTGTATGAATGCTGACGAAATTGAATGGTCTAGCTAACGTGAAGAAGAAGGGGGTAATAGCGTCTTACTGTGAAGTGTCATGTGACACACGAGTGATTGATCACTCATATCAAACTACGAATACACAACCGGATTGGCGAGTGATTATGATAGATAAGTTTACTGTATCACAATAGCAGCAATCTGGCGATTGGAGCCAATCCGACACCGAAATTGTGGCTCACCTCGTAGCTGTATGTCTCTACTCAATGTACCGTAGTTTACTGTTGCTAGCGTAGACGAATCTAGCTAGTACCCCTCAAAAGCTACAGGCTTCATCAAGATATCCTTGCCAAGCATTCTGTAGATACTCAGAAGATACTCTTCGGAATGCCACACACGAAATAATGTCCAGCCATAGATACGAAGGAAGCTTCAGCTTGTCAAATGAAATTTCAACATCTACGAATAGTGTGAAATTTGGTATTGCTGTTGCTACCATAGCGAGTGTAAATCTCGTAAAACTTCAACAGTCGAAAGGCGAGAAGGCGGTTCCTGTTGGAAGAGTGGGACAGCATATATCGCCCATCTAACTGGAATTTTTCGTCTGGGAGTGGATGCACTCACATTCTGCAGCTGCGCGCGTGTCGAAATCGCTATCAGGCTCGACCGATTGGCTTTTGAAACCTTGTCAGCACTTAGGAAACGTTTTCGGTAAGAAATCGAATGATCTCCCCCCCCGCGCTTTCGTCTTAAAAGTTTCACAGGATGTATTCTTTAAACAAATGAGCTTCAACATCAACTTTAATTGTGTCATATTATTCAATCGGCCATAGCAACACTACATTGAATACCGATGTTGGAATGCAGTGACATTGAAGATAGTGGGATGGAGTCAAGCGCGGTCGAATTTTTGCTACAGGTAAACCCATGATAGAATTCCATCTCATTTCGAGTTTGTTGTACCAGGCCACTTCAACACGTATGGGAATCATTATACCTGCCAGATTCCTATAAGTTGTCAAAGCAGAGATCTGCGTAATGACACCTTCTACCGCTCCCATATGCATAGATGCTACAGTCCAAAGCCCTACGCTTAGTCCAGCTCCAATCCTCGATCCATTAAGCTCCATATCTCCTCCTTCAACACAATCCGCTTTGTCTCAGTATGAAAGCACTGATCTCAGTTCATCGTCTCCTGCTGAAGAAAGTGGCAGTCTTGATTCGATAGCAGCATCCAAGTCTAGTTCCTCCGGTGCCGAGAATCTTTCTACCCAGACCACGCTAGCACCACCACAAAATGGCGCATCCTTCAATGCAAGCGATATGTGCATGTGGGAATCTGGAAAGCAGTGCGTGGCGCCTCGCTCGTGCTATGCGTGCCTCAATATGCAGATCACCAACACCAGTGTAAGTGCCTGTCAATCGATTGTTTTCCTTGTTGTCGGTAGAGATTTACCATGACGCTTCATATTAGTGCCTGGTGAACCCATTTGGGCAATGCATCGCCACCTCCAGCTACGTCAAAGACTACCAGACACTCCAGCGGCTAGCGACGTTGTCGCTGATTTCACCCAACACGACCAGTGAGTACTTCTCTCACTCGAACTATCGTTATTGTGAGAAAAACGACAGTGTCTGTAGTACTTGTGGGGATCGATGGCGTCATGAATACAAGTTTTCCACGGTTCCTACCGCTCCACTTAAACCCTCAAACGCGTCGTCGCATTTTTGCTGGGGCGAGAATAACTGCCTCTGCTTTGTGTATTGCGAACTCGAGCCTGAGATAGGCAATACGGTTGGAGTGATGTTACTCGAAAACGCATGCCTCATGTCGACGACCAGTACGCCAGCACCAACGGATACGGTCACTATCGTATCGGATGAAGATCTGATAGTCAGTCTGATCCGCTTTAGCATCGCAGCCATAGTTTTTCTAGGGGTTGCAGCTCGAGTTTACTACAACGATCGACTACGAGGTAGGTCTTGCGCATTGTGGTATTCATATGCGCATACTTTCTCAGGATTTTGGTGTGTCGTATGTTTGTACTTTGCAGATAGGATACTTATAGAGCGACGAGCGCAGCGGAGAGTGAGAATTGGGCCGCTTTTGAATCTCGAAGGCTGGACCGTGGCACGTCAGCAGCTCATTGACAACGAAAATTACCAATTCGTAAATATAGCCACCGATGCAGATGATGTGGTGGTACGAGACCATCTCAGACTCGCACCGCTGAGCTTGGTAAGAACTGACGCCACACGAGAGGTGTCTTCATTGTAGATTGGACACTTCAATATGAACCTACGATATAGCATATACTAGTAAAGTGTGTGATTTGCTTGTTCTCGTTTCCATCAGAAGTTCCATTCATGGAAAAACGAGTGGCCCAATTGGATGCAGAATCGCAACAATATGATGAGTCGCTTGGTGCGCAAACCGCACTGATTCGCGTAGTTTCACGAAATGAAAGTGGAAGTAACAGCAGCAATGGCCTTGTGGAGTACGTGATCACCTACGCATCATTGTTCCAGTGGCTTCATGGCGTTTGGGATTGTGTTCGTAGCTACACAAGGGTAGATGACAAACCCGTTGTGGTAGCGCTCGCCTGTCGATCGTGTTCTATCGAAGAAAGCGCGCTGCTACTTGCTGCAGCAGGAGAAATAAACTGGACATACGTACCTATAGATGTTGATCAACCGCTGACACAGCAGGTGTTTTTTTTGGAGAATGCACACGTGCAAATTATCATCACAGCCCCTACGAGTCCACTCGCAACCTTTCTGCATCACCATCCAGAGTTGCTATCAGCAGAGTTATCACCGAAACGAATCAGCGATTATTTCTCGAATTCATCATTTCCTGATTTGTGTGTTTTCGCGTTAAAGCAGCGACAGTCGTCACTTCCGGCGCCATTGGTTGATAGTCAAGATAGACCATTTTATGTTTTGCACACCTCTGGATCCACTGGAAAGCCGAAAGGCGTTGTTGGCACTCGCATTGGTGCCTGGAATCGAATGCAGTGGATGTGGAAAGCGTATCCTTTTCACGAAACAGAACGTGTTATGAGAGTGACGAAGTTGACATTTGTGGACTCCGTATGGGAGGTACTTGGTGCCATGCTCCAGCGAATTCCTCTCGTACATCTCGATACGTCTGAGAATGATCGTAACGAAAGTTTTAACGTGATTATAGACGATAGTGAACGATTCTTACGGGTAACCGAGCGGTGTGAAGTGACAAGACTCACTGTTGTCCCGAGTGTCTTGGAGGTTTTTCTACTGAACTCATCTATTGTCAGGGAACTTCATCAAGCATGGTTCAGATTGCGCACCCTGCTAATGAGTGGCGAGGTTCTCCCGTACAACCTCGTCTCGCACCTTATAAGTGAATTGCCTCATGTCACGATCCTCAATCTGTACGGTATGAATCCATTAAGCCCCTTCTTTTTGCATGCTTGCTCCTATACGTAACAGAAGCTGAGTCACGACTTGCTCGTTTCGATAGGAAGCACCGAAGTGAGTGGTGATGTTACATGTATGGAAATCAAGGCACCATTATCCGAACATCAGTTGTATACGTGGAAGGAACAGGGAGTCCCGATTGGAAACTTACTCCAGCCTATTTCAGAAACATCACTCATGATTGTAAACGGATCAAAATGCGATATTATTTCCAGGGATACTACCGAAAGCTGTGCCTCGTCAATTGAAGGAGAACTATATCTATCTGGACTCTGTCTGGCGCGGGGATATCTAAGTGAAGACAACAGCAATGACGGCACCGATACGCGATCGTGGTGGATAATGAAAAATGGCATCAAATGGTTTCGTACAGGCGATATTTGCAAAATTATTGACAACTACATCTACTTTTGTGGGCGAATGGATCAACTAGTCAAGATCCGCGGTCAGCGCATTCAGTTAAATGCCGTGGAGCGCTTCGTATCGATGGCAATCGAAGAAGAAAGCCGTAATAACAAAATCTCAAAAGAGATCTATGAGGTCATTGCGATAGCTGTAAAGGATCAGAGCGTCTATGAACTCCAGCAGCAGTCATTGGTAGTGTTCCTTGTTGTGAGCGAGAATTCTGTTGATTTGGAATACAAGAGGAAGCAACACGGTTATCTACTTAATGAACTGGCTGTGTTCGCTTCGCAAGCAAAGATCGTTCGCTGGATTAAGGAACAATACGGTCAGTCACATGTTCCTCAGCGAATTCTTATTGCCCCGACGAATGCTATCCAGCGGCTATCTAATGGGAAAATTGATAAGAAGGCACTGAAAGAATGGTATCTTACCTGCCTTGCTCAAGAATCCAACAAAAATCAACGTAGTTATCAACGTTTAGATCATCCTGAAAAGGTTCCAGTTCAAGCATTTGTGCAGAACCTTGTAGCTAATCTATTGCCTCATGAGAATTCAGAAGACTGGCAAAGAATTCAACTGTGGTCATTCCAGGAACTCGGAGGTAATTCACTACTGTCGGTACTGTTCTCATGGGAGATACAGCAGCGATTCAACATACAACTGTCACAACAAGACATGGTAGGTTATTGTTTTTGTTGCTGCTTTGCTACAAATACTCCATCCCGTTCTGATGACGTGTTTATGGTACTTTCAGGCGAATATGACACTCAGAGACATCATCTTAAAGCTGAGCAATGAACAGCCTCATAAGTATTTCATCCGTTCTGATTCGTCTGTCCTCCGCACTCAATATGCACCAAGTAAACGCCAAAAAACAATTCTAGATGCTAATATCAATGGCCGTCAGTCAAACAAGCTCTGGACTCTTTCACGCTTTAACCAGTCATCAGAAGGACTGTATATTCCTTGCAGTCATTTCTTCGAGTTGTTTGCACCAGGTCAATTTTCATGCCGACCTGTTTGGAAGGCAAATTTAGGCAAGTGCATTGATGCGTCTCCACTCGTTGTCAAACGAAGACATTTTGATGCAGACTCCACTGTCGCTACCTGGGTGATTATTGGGTCGCATTCTTCTGAACTTGTGTGCACTGATTTGAATGATCATGGACGGATAATCTGGAGGGCTATGTTAGATGGTCGGATTGAGGCGTGTGCGGCACTCAGCACGTTGCATGAACTTGTATTTGTTGGAACGTACGGTGGATCGTTATATGCTATACAACTTGCCGATGGTAAAACGAAGTGGACGTTCCGCGCGGCCGATATGATCAAAGCGACTGCTCTTGTTGTGGATAAATTCCAACTTGTAATTTGTTGTGCCTATGATCACAAGATGTACGGATTGGATGTAGTTACTGGTACGAACGAGTGGGAATTTGACATGCATGGAAGCATCTTTTCCACGCCTGTATACGTGGAAGCCACAAGTCAACTGTTTTGTGCGACTACTAAGGGATACCTCATGTGCGCTTCACTGATGAAGCATACCATTAAAAAGCATTGGGATCATCACTTTCCCGCTCCTGTGTTTTCCAGCTTGAACGCCGATACGTTGTCTCAACTTTTAATTGTCGGTTGTGCAGATGGAGTTGTATACGCCGTTGATATGCCTACTGGCGAAATTCGATGGCGAGTCTCCACCGAAAAGCCCATTTTCAGTTCGCCATGTATCTATGCATCTGAATCTATGATAATCGGGTCCCATGATGGAATACTTCGCAAAATCAATATTGAGACCGGCGGTCTCGTCTGGTTTAAGGATCTTCAAGGTCCGATTTTCTCGTCTCCAACGATTTTCCTGCTTGCGACGTCGAATAAATTAGTTTGTTGCACGGCCACAATCAAAGGCGAGATTTTCTTTTGTGACGAAGCCACAGGTGATGTACTTCTTCAAGTGAGTTCCAAATCTGGGACACCTTCCAGTGATAGTAACGAGAAAGACTTTGGGGATATCTTTTCTTCTCCGGTCGTTATCGACAATTATTGTCTGATTGGGACACGGAAGAATTATCTGTACGCGTTCCAATCCACCAAGCTCGACATAACGGAATAAACAGGTTATTGGTTGATGGGTTCTCGTGGAGCGCATTCCTTCTGTGTATAATAGTAAAGCTCAGTTGATTATAGTCGTCAAGAACATTCATGATGGAAAGCTGAAGACTTACCTCGTACTGCATCAATTGCTGATGGAAGCTTGGATGTAATTGCAATGCCGGCAGTTTTGCTTGAACTGACTGCAGAGCGTCCTCATATTTATACTTCTTGCTGGCAATTAAATATGCGATTGCAAATGCTGGAGCGAGTGTGATTCCTTTGGCACAATGCAGTAGAACTCGACCATGCACAGCCTCACAGGCATCGATGAACTGATTCACACCTTGAAAATGCGGTAGCAAGTTTTCCTCAGCTGAATCTAGCAGGTTAAAATTAACGTAGATGAATTTGCCTTCGAAATAATTGCGGGATTTGAAGTCAACGTTGCAGATATGCGTGACACCAAGACCATATATCTCGTTGTATTTGGCAGCAAGGCGTTCGCTACCGATGACTAGAAAGGGAAGAAGTATAATTGGGTCGATCTGAACTAGATTGGTTTTGAAGAAGCCGTAGATGATGGTCAAGAGTTGAGTAGGGAGACGACGGCGTGTAGATCGCTGGCTCGAAGTTGTGTGAATACGATATTGAGCACTAGCAACCAACGTGCGTTCCTCTGGATTGTTGGCTTGTGTATTCCCCATCACAACGGTAGACACCTGGCTTTTGACATACACGGATTTCGTCGGTGATGGCGCCATGTCTGATAAAAAAATTTGCGACTCCTTGAAGCAATATGTGCTAGTCTGGTCATGATGCTCGACCGACTGGTTAAGAACTAGTGTGATTAAATATGCTAACGGATCACAAAAATAGATGCCTAAAAAAATAATCGCCAGTATGCTGTATTTAGCTGTCAACGCGTACTATTATACTTGGCAGGAAGAGGTTCGAAGATGACAACCCAGTTTGGTAGATTTGATTTCATTCCATGCATAAAAGTTCCAGTCTCTGTCTGGCGTTGTAGCAACAGATGATGCACCAAAAAGCATTAGCTAAAGGGAATAAAAATGTATTGCGTTAAACGATATACTCGAAACGAAGGAAGAATGGTGGGTGTATGAAACATACCTCGTACTTTGCCAATTGAAGACGAAATGACTGGTTTGGTTGAACGCATCTTCGCTTTCTTCGAACAAAGTTGTACGCGTCTAAGAGTCGCATTCGCTTGGCGATCATCATATATGCAATCAGAAGAGCTGCTGAGCGAGATATTCCTACATAGAAGCGATAGGAACACCGGGATATCCAGGATGAGCACCTCGATATATTTCATCGGTGCAGAACGTTGTTACCAGCCACGCAGTGGATGAGTGCTCGTCCGTGAAGCTGTTCGACTCGTTTCAAGAACTTGGTGACAGTCTGGAAGTGTGGAATGAGCTCTTCGTGGGTTGAGTCATACAAGTTGAGCTTTAAATAAATGTAATCGCCTTCGAAGCGATTTTCCACCTGCACTGCGCAATTGCAAATGTGTGTGATACCAGAAGAGTACAGTAAGTCACGATTGGTGGCGTTTTCGCTATTGCCCAATAGGATGTGGTCGAAAATGACAGTTGGCTCTATCGTAGAGCACGATGAACCCAGTATGCTGTTGAAAAATCTCGACCAACGTATAAGTATCGATCGCTCTCGTGCAAGTGCTTGGTGGATTTGCCACTAAATGCACAATTACGAAAGCAAATGAGAATATTGGTATCGGAAGTCTGCTGTAGTCACAATAATTCACTTGCTTTGAAGGGTTACCTGTGCCTTCATAACCGTATCGTCTTCGTCCGGGTTGCACTTTGAAAACACGACAATGTCGCTGCTATATACGTGATGCTCCCGCTGAAGATCGTGCCATCTGCCATACTTCTTCGCCGAGCTATACCGCTTGATAGTATTTTCTTTTGTGGACATATTCATGTACGAAATCGAACACACGATGGATCGTCGGCGTTAAACGTAGGTGGACGCTATAGAGGTATTGTGGTGCAAATGTTTGGTGATACGATCATTTTAGACTCCTATTAATAGTATGCTGATTCGAACATCGTGCCAATCAACGGCTCAAACAACGATACCACGCATCATCATGGGGAGAATGATAAAACACAATCAGAATTTTATATTGCAGCTGCAGCATTTATGTATAAATCAAAATTGCACAGTTGCTGATAGCAAAATTGCAAAAACTAGAGCTTCTGAACATGCCTACTCCACCATCAACAGGCTTGTTGTGATACCTTCTACACCGAGGTATCTCGCGATGGCTGCTTCGATTTTCGCATGAGCCCATTGCAACTGCGGAGAATCGTTTTTGCTTGGATAGTACATATCCGCACAATGTGCAGTGCCTTCGATGAACACCGACGCAGCGGTTTGCGAGTGCAACACCGTGGAATTTTGGACGGCCAAAACATGCCACGGGTCAATGGTTCCACTAGGAAAAGTCACGTTCTCAACAGTAATCTGCAATGCACCGTAGTCAATATTAGTACTTTCAATATCCGGATCGACGTCAATGTTGTAAACACGCTTGCAGATCTCGGCGCCAACGTTCTGCTCGGTGACAGTAGTCAACGCCGCAAAGGGAGAGTGCTTGCTGGTTGTGGTCTGGAAGTACCCAAACTCGTTGCAGCTCTGGTAAATCCACTGCCGTGAGCTACTCTTGCCATCAAACTTTGATTCACGGAGCACATCCACCGTTGCGTTCACTTCGCCTTCGAATTTTGAGTCCAAACAGGGTGCGTCGCGGGTTTTTGCGAGGAACGAGGCCAATCGATGCAAAGGGTCTTCTTTGGACGATGTATTCGTGAAATGGTCGCAGACTTCCTGCAACGTCATCTGCCCTTCATGCAGCCCATTGTATTGCGCGATATCCTGAAATGCACCCATGACTGATGACTCAAAGACCGAATCATCAAACTCGTTCACCATCGGGTAGCAAGGCAAAAAGAGCTCGTCGACTAGCTTGCGTGCCTGGGCGTCTCCTCGCATGAGCTTAGCGAGAGCTTGGATTGATGTTTCGACGGCATCATAACACGCACCGCCGCCGAAATACCGGAGCCCGTCCCCGACAACTTCCATGTATTGTTTAAAATCAATTTCGGCCAGCAATGGGGCTGAACTTGCGATGGTTCCAGCAAACAGCGCCGGGTACTTGAGTTTCACCCACGCCGCGAGATTGCCTGGGTAACTTCCACCAAATCCGATCCATTTGGACTCACTTAGCTGGTGCTTGTCACTCAGAAACGCATGAAACCGTGCTAAATCGGCCAGCGCTTGTTCGCTCGAGAGAAACCGTAGGTTGGATGTGCTCATGTCTTCCGTTGGGTACGAAATGCCATAATATCGATGCTCCAGTGCTACCAGCAACGCGCGGTGTTTCTCTGCCATAGCATAAATGAACGTGCGGTTCGTCAACGAAGAAGCAGTCAGTGGACCCTCCCCTCCGATGTAGAGGAACACTGGGTACCCGTGGCCAGCCCAGAACTCTTCGTTGATAAAGTACCGCTGCTTCCAGTACTTGCGTTCGGCGAGTGGCGCGAAATGGTCGACCACTGCGTTCGCGTAAAACTCTTCATGTACAGGTCCGATAGGCTCCGCATCATCTCCCCTGGGGTCAAAATGCACGTGAAAACTCTGCCCGCGGAAGTTGCGCAGGCGGTGATGCGTGGATGATGCACCCTCCACTGCTATCGACGAAAAGAAGCAGCTCCACGTGGCAGTAACGATTGCAAGCGCTACAGCAAATAGTCGAACATGCATGGCGCCGAGCTCTCTGCGATGCACTTCTCGTATTATTGATTAGTGATCAGCTAGGAAGGACATAGGGTGGTAGCAGCTTCATTGCCCATTTGCTTCACATCCAACTTACAATGTGCCCATCACTCTCTCGATAAATTTCATACTTCAACAGGTGGGTAAGAAAACCCGAACACGCCCGAACCGATCGGGTAAGATTGGTTGGATTACTCAATTCAATTGTGTAAACTTTCAAAGTCATAGGGTACAATAATTGAACAAAAGTTGAATTAAACGATTATAATTAAACCTGTTCCGCTTAGCCTTTATTCTCTAGGTGTTCTGTACCACGCGTGGTAGAGAACACCTGGGGAATAAAGGCTACACTCATCCGTTTCCGGAATCATATCAGTGAGGCCGTTTATCACCTCGGTTTTTGATTTCGAGTACCAATTCACTCTTTTTCCTTGTGAACGCCTCAAGTCTCTTCTTTTTCTTTACTTGGTCGATGAATAGTCTCAAAATATTTATTGCAGCGTTGATGTCACGGTCCCACAATGTGCGATGGCATTCACTATTTTTGCAGTGTTGCACACCATAAAGACCGTCATTGATAACTTTTCCGCCAAGAACGAACCCTTTTATCTTCTTATGACAAGCACAACACAGCTTACTCGACCTGAACTCGTCCACACCAACAACACGACACCTGGAACCAATTTTCTTCCGTAGGGTCGTTGTTGGAACAGCAATGTTGCCTTTAGCTGAGCTTTGAAACTTGCGTTTCCATACGCGAGCATCTGGCCGAATAAGCTATGCTGAGTTCGGGTGCTTACACGGACCAGCAGTGAAACAGCACCCTTGGTTATCTTGCCTTGGTGCTTTTCGAAATAGTCACTGTTGTGAAGACGTATCTGAAGGCGCATCCACTTACATAACCGGGAGTAGAACGCCAATCGGTTGCTGACTTGAAAATTCTGTCTTGCTTGTTGAGCGATCATAACCAACATCTGACTCATATAGGATTGCTTCTCTGTCGGTTCATAAACTGAAGGGCGCTGGACCATGTAAATATTCCGACTGGTCTCCAAGTCAGAATGAACCTCTCCGCTGCAGCCCAAGTTGGTTATTGCAGATGTGCAGCGATTGAAGAAGTTATTATCCAATGGAGGAAGTTTTTCGCCAGCTTTCAATAGTCGCCGAACATGGACGGATACCAGCATAGATGCCTCACATACTATTCTTGAACAAAGTCGCACAGTCTCATCAATCTTTTCCGCCATTCTTTTGTCTTTGCAAAACTTTCGCCACCCAATCTTCACAGCGGTGTATACACTTTACTTTTGTCGAACCTTCCATTCCGCAAAATCCGGGCGGGTTCTCCGCTTTTTAGTGGTGTTCTCTTCAGTACCGTCGCTCGTTGATGCCATTTTATCACAACGTTCAAAAACAAGGACACCTCGTAGTTGGTTTGATTTTTTGATTATACTGTTTCTCAAAGCTGCGGTTCTTTCTATCTTGGCAAATAATGTTGAAGCAACACTTAATAAATGTCCGCTAGAACGTGAGGTGGTAAATACTTGAACTCAATACGCTTCGCTATTGAGAAGCCCGAAACGATTCATTCAAAAGATGCCACCGAAATGAGAAACTCTCAAACTCCTGAGAAGTACCTTGTGGTGTATACTTGATTTTTCTAACTCTATATATCTTAACCTTTTTTTCCCACCCAAGGTGTATAATTTCATTTTTCTGGAAACGCGATTGATCGTCAACATAGCCTTTCAAGATGATTGCACACGCAGCAAGAGCCACCAAGGAGTCTCTCCATCCAATGAATCCTAAAGTCTACTCTCAAGGCAATCTTAGTTTTAATCTTTATTCTCCACATCATTTGTACAACGCGTTGTACAAGTGATGTGGAGAATAAAGATTAATACGTCACCCGAAAATTACCAAAACTTATAGTGGTCGACAGCATCGAGGGTAAAAACTCAAATGGGCATTGCATTATGTTACTGTTAAAGTACACATTTTTTGAGTCAGACAAGCACACACTCGACTATAAGCACAATTCAAACGCAAAAAAACGAGACGAAATTTAAACTTGCTTTCACTATGCTAGTCGTCTAGTTCATCCTCCACAGACGAATCGAGATCAACATCCGAGTTACTATATCCATCATCTTCATCATCGGTTGACCTCGTCTAAAGTGCGATATGATTGGCCAAAAAAATCCCAATTAGTCATGTCAATAAAATGAGAGCTACTGTCCCGGAAATAATGATAAAGGCACCGAGTGTTATATACGGATTTGCACATCTGTGAGCGCGTCTAATGGTGTATTTGCTGATCATATGCACTAACATGAATCCTAGTGTGTCATTTGTTGCCATCTGATCGCATAGGCAATTGTTGCACATGGGAAGAGGCAAAGCGCTTAGCTCCGAGCAGCAACGTCTGATATTGAATGCAAAAAAGGAGCAAATGAGCAATCGAGAGATTGATCGGCTGCTAAATCGCTCTCCTGGTGTCATAGATGCGTTTATAAAGCAACCAGATGGTTATGGCAAGAAAAAATCCACTGGAAGGCCGCCCAAAATGACCATCAAGGCAACTCGACTGCTATTTCGAGAGGCTTCGAAGACCGGTAAGTCATCATCCAAGCTCGTTAATGACCTGGACTTGCCTGTAACGAGCACGCCAGTTATTGTCAAGAAGCGGGAAATTCAAGTTTCAAAAGCGAAAAGGTGCACCGATGCTGACGGAGGCACATAAGGWGAAACGGCTGAGCTGGGCAGTGGATCACGTCGACATGGGACAGAAATGGGACGACGTTGTGTTCAGCGATGAGAAGAAATTTAACTTAGACGGCCCAGATGGCTTCAARTTCTACTGGAGAGACCTCCGGAAGCAACCAGAGATCTTTTCAAGACGACAGATGAGCGGGGGCTCTGTCATGATCTGGGCTGCCTTCAGCAGCAAAGGTCAATCTGTTTTGGTGACGCTCGAGGGTACCCAAGACACCAGTAAGTACATCCAAACACTGGAAAACAGCCCGGTACCGTTTGCACAGATCGTGCATCCAGCCGGTTATGTGTTTCAGCAAGATGGCGCGTCTATTCACCGAGCCAAGTGTACGAAACAGTGGTTCGAGAGCCAACAAATCGCGGTCATGGACTGGCCAGCCAAGTCTCCAGACCTCAATCCCATTGAAAATGTTTGGGGGAAGCTAGCGCGCACTGTCTATGACAACGGGATGCAATATGGCACCAAGGAAGAGCTTAAAAAAGCAATTGAAGATGCTTGGTACGATCTGGATCCCAATTACCTGAAGCAGCTAGTGAAGTCAATGAAAAAAAGGTGCATCCAGGTGATTGAGCGTAAAGGATCTGTTACGGATTACTAATGTCGAGTTTGAACGTCTCTGAGCTGTTGTACACGTTCGCATTTTGAATAGAACACTCGGTGCCTTTATCATTATTTCCAGCCTTTAGATATTTACCTGATATATTTTTGGCAATTTGCACGGTGTACTTTGTCGTTTCGCGCGCAAAAAGCACGAGCAGAAAGCTTGTGTTATTGGCTATAATCCACAATAATTTTATTTAAAACGGCGCAATAATACTCGCAAAAAGTCAGAAAAACAAGGTGCCTTTATCATTATTTCCGGGACTGTAATACAAGAGAGCAGCTATCAACGGTGTGAACCAACATAAGATGATTTAAAAAATCTAGTGGTAAATTTCTAGTTCAAAACATTTTGAGCTGAAGGCGCTACAGCGAGTTATCATCCTCGATGCTGTTGCGCACTGTTAGATATTTTTTTGAAACTTCAAAAGCCCACATAAATTCGTTTTTCACCTCACTAATAACATTGGTCAAAAATAGAGATAAAGAACTTTCATTCAAGCCCTCATTTGCAAAATTTGAATAAGCCATAAACGAGCAACGAAGGGCTGGCCATGGAGGACCAGAACGCACAAAACGCGCCAAGTATGAGAAAACGCAAGTACTGCGTGCTATCAGAAGAGATGGCCAACGCGATTGATGAGTTTAGAAGCCTTTTTAAGCATGAAGTCTCTCAGAAAAAGTCGCGTATGCTAATGCATCCCGTGAACCGAACAGCGAAGTGCTTTGGCATCAGTACTCGCAGCGTCCTACGGGTACGGGAGAAGGTTAATGGGGGGGGGGGGGGGGTAGAAATTTTGACGATGCTGATTCCCGCGAACGTGCCATGGTGATACCAGAATCCTTCGTTCTTGTGATTCGAAAAGCAATTACTGATATGTGTGCGACCAAAGAGCATGTGACGTTGAGAAAACTGTTGCACAACCTGGAGGACCAGTCAGTGACGCGAGTCTCCCAGTGGAAGTGGTTTCGAACCACGCTCTACCGTTTCTTGACTACCCAGATGAACTACAGCTACGTAAAGCGTCACTTTCGTTACCAAGAAATTAAAGATGCGTCAATTACCGCACAGCGTATTCGTTACGTCAAAAGGATCCAAGGCTTTCGAGCCGCGGGACGACCAAGTTTCTACCAAGATGAAAAATGGGTCAATAAAAATATGACCCTGTTAAAGAGGTAAAGCTGATTTTTCGTGGAGTTAAACCTCTGAAAAACTCGAACTACCATACAAAAATGAACACGGATGTTTTTCTTGACTGGATGGGGAAAAAAGTCCTACCGAATATTCCATCAGGATCTGTACTCGTCTTAGACAAATCTACATATCACACGACGCTAACCGAAGAGTCCAAGCCTGCTCGCTCGAATTTCAGAAAAGAAGAACTTACTCGATAGCTGGTCGAAAAGAGAATTCATTACAAAGGCATTACAACGAAAGAAGAATATTTGCAGCTGACGCGAGTTGAGTTAGTTACCATTTCCAAAAAGAACAAGCCGAACCCAGTATATCGAGCGAGTGTGTTGGAGAAACGTTTTGATTGCGATGTATTGTACGACCCCGTTGTGCATCCAGAGCTGAATCCTATTGAGATGATATGATCATTTGTGAAGGGATATATCGCAAAACACAATGCCAATTTCACCCTGAATGATTTAAAGGCGTGTGCCCATCGATGTTTGAATTCTTTCGACGAATCCCAGCGGCATAAGTACATTCAACATTGTATCAAAGTTGGAGACGAGTATACATCAGTGGTTGATGACATCCCCGTAGAGTAGGCAGCAGGAGAATCCGTATAACTTCGTAAATATGGAGCCTTTTCATTTACTTTTTGTTGTAATAGACTTGGAACATCTTTGCTTATATTCAATAATAATTTCATAATAAATGGCCGATATTTGGCGAGAAAACAAAACAAAATAAAAATGCGTAATTAAGTGGAATAGGGTTTAGTCACAATAACCTGAATCCGAAAAAAACATTACTATTGTGGCTTCGATCGGCCCGACATGTAGGCAAAAAGGCGCAAAAGCACGTAGTAAAACGACACAAAAATACTCCGAGCGACCGGAATCGAACCAG
>BCKE01000066.1:0-51939 GCA_001600495.1 Pilasporangium apinafurcum
ACAGAACCGTCTTGTAGTCTTGTTCACTACCAGCACTATGAGGGGAGCTGCATTGAGTACAAATAAAGAAGAGAGTGTAAGTGTGAGAGGTCTGCGTGAATAAAAGAAGACCACAATCCTTCAATATTTCCTGGTGTATACCTAGCATATGCGTGAAGGTATTCCTTCATATTGTCACGATTGACATTGGCGATAAAACTCTTCTCAACTTCACTAAGCAAACTGACCGGAACATCATGCTTAGCTGATCGAGCATGAAACCCACCAGTTGAGGTCAAATACACAGCACCAGCAGCAAGTAACACTCCTGTAATGCCTGCTATTCGCAGAAGTGAGCCTCCATATCGACGGAAACTTGTAGTAGATTGTTGCTGGTTGCTTTGCACGTCGAACGTGCCGTAGGGATTACTGGAGTTCGTGTCAGCTGCGGGCGCCATTGGCTTAAGACATCCAGAGACAATCGAGATGAGAAATGAATGCGTGAATGGCCGGATCGGTGAGAGCAGAAGAGCTCTTTCTTCTTAGGTTCACGATCTCCAGGATGTGTCATCATGGTGGATCACCTTGTGATGAGCATTGTGATGAGTGTATGTTGTCCTGCACCATTTCAGCCAATGAAATCTTCTTATCAATATGTCTCCAAACAGTCAGACTTTTAGTACACGGGATTGAGTGAAATTTTTTTAAAATAAATTCGACCATACCATCATAGCTCACCAGTCGCCTCACAAAAACAAGTTGTTTCTCGAGCATACACAGCAGATCGATGAACTAGGGCTCCTGCCATGCTCTTCACTACAACAACAGCGAGTGCAGAATCATCTGGGAGCGAGCCGTCAACGCGTCAAAAAATATTTTTATACTCGCTATATGTCTCCAACATAAGCTTCCAAGATCATTATAGTTACAACGACGAGGAGGAGAATATGAGGGTAGCGGGAGAGACTAGCAATCTCTCAAACGCGCCCACATGGCTTAAGTCTGTATTCTAGCAATTGCCTGCCTACACCAAGCGGTTTCAACACAAAAATAACTTCGCTCATGTAAAATACGCACAACGAATTATATATCGTATTTTACTGTTTTAGTATATTTTTCTTTCTGAGTCCTGTGATTGGCTTCCTAGAGGATACGATGTACCCATGTGGTCAAGAAAACTAGATGGATCCTTTACGGTACTTTTTTTCGAACGTTTATTACCAAAGTCACTGTAAATACCCTGCTGCCAAGACGTGAATTCTACGATGACATTCTCGATGCCCTTGGTAATAATATGGAGGGCCCCGAGAATTGAACTTCCTCGCAATCAATGGAATACTTTGCGAAGGGATATGATTATCTCCTACGAAAAGACTAATAAGGAATACATTATAAAGTAAAGCTCAATATGGTTAATCCATAAGTAAACAGGCTTTACTACATGGAATAAATAGTAAAAGTTACTATTTGCATGTCATTTAATGAGAAAAGACTTTTTAGGTATAGGAATTTGTATGATTAGCTTTATTCGAACTGGACACTCGAATACTAACCATTCATCTTTCTAGATAGCTTCATTAAATGTGATACTTCAGTTCCTAAATTTCCTCCAAAAGAGTGAGTCTCTTTCGGTCCTTCTCTTTCTTTCATATGCCTCCTTGTACGTCTATACAGCGTAAGTTAGTAAAGAGAGTTACCCCTTTACAGCCCCGGTGTAGTAATACACTGTCGAGGCTCGTTACAATCCCCGTAGGATAGCCATACCAAACTATTGGCATTATGGCAAACCCGGGAAGAAGAATGGGGGCCACCGTAGGATTTTTAGAATCCTTAGGGTGACATTCTCGGTGACTTTGGTAATAATGGATCTTTTTTTCACGGCAGTCATTCATCTAGGAAGCAATTGCATTTTTTTCTTGGATATGTTGGTATGCTTTGCAGCACTTAGAGATGCGCATTAAGGAATATGATGGCTGATCCAAATTGCACGACTGTGCACAATGTTGTGTGAACATGGGAAGCTTTGGGTTCATGTTCATCAAGGTTTGAGCTTATTGTCTACCCTTGCTAAATCCCTTGAAATAAGCAGCATTGAATGACTAATGAAAATATCTATTTAGATTGTGATAAAAGTCGAAGCACTTTCAATAGTGCGAGCGATCACATCTACATGGTGTTGGATAGTAGCGCCATCGTCCTGGAAGAGAATGCTGTCGGCAATACCAGGGAAAGCAGCAGCAAGGTACCCTTCATAGAAGCCAGGGCCAAAGATCATATGCTTGTACCATGGACGGTGTGGAAGACCATCTTCCGACAAAAAGTAGCGTTCCAAGTGCATCAGCCTGTCGTTCCAAGGGCGAACAGTCTCGTCCGTAAGGTTGCCACTCTTGATGAACAAACTAAGCGCAGCATGGAATGCAGTCGCCTTCTCGCCAAACTTCTTAATGGCAGCATGCAGTTTAGAAAAATCCACGATGATATGCAGGGCAGCGAGCTGGGTCTCAAACTTGACCAATTTCTGCTCCATAGCAACACTATACGTAGAGTAATCGAATGGTAAGATCTTGGCATCCGCCAAGCGCAGCGTGATGAGCCCCCACCACTGCGCCATTGTCTCATGGGTACTGTAGTTCGGGTCCGCGAATTTCTCAGAGTACATGATGCTATCCATCGTGCTATGGTAAACCCCATATGCCTCATCGGTAAGGCCAAACGCGATATTCGCAGATACAATGCCCAAGAACTGGTAAAACGGCGTATAGTCTGTACCTGATCCCAATAGAGTAATCATGTAATCTGGAGCAAGTGTGCCTTGTGTGATATCGACGTTTCTCGCCACTCGATCCACTTGTTGAGCTGTCCATTGCTCATACAGCGTTGTTTCAGTTTCATTTCCATAGAACTGGTTGACAGGAATTGCCTTGGCGGTATCTTGGAGAAATTTGGCGATAGCTGGAGCCCCACCAGCAGACACAAGTGGACCCAAAAACGCATCAACATTAATATAAGCAACAGCTTGTTCGGTTAAGATCGCCGCATGGTCCTCCGCGTACTCGGTACTCCCGAGCAGTGCATACTCTTCCCCATCCCATGACCCCAATTTGATCGTGCGTCGTGGCTTCCAACCGTGTTGCAGTAATTCACCAAAGCCACGTGCGACTTCCAGCAAGACAGAGGAGCCGCTGTTCGGATCAATGGCGCCGCATACCCAAGCATCACGGTGGTTTCCGATAATCACTTGTTGTTCAGGCTCTATAGCACCCTCGATTGTACCAATGACATTCCAGATCGGGCCGATGCTGTTATCGATTTCGATATCCATATTCACCACAGTTGTTTCGTCATCGCCGATATGGTAACCTCTATCAACTGACACACCACCCTGCCAATTCTCAGGCGCCTTCTTACCACCAAGTGCTCGCAAGATGTACTTGGCTTGGCCATACGACAATGGAATAGCTGGGATATGCGGAATGCAGGTGACATCATCGATATCGAGGTATGCTGCACCAGGATTCGACGGATAACCTGGCGTGAGCGGATCACCTGCCGCGACTGAAAGATAGTCAATTGCTCCACGTTGAAACGAGTCTTCTGGTCGCCACGGACCGTCCGGGTATACTGCTCCTTTGCCAAATCCATCGTCGTTCGGATCCGAGTAGATCAGCACACCTGTCATACCGTGTTGCTCAGCGATCATCACTTTTGTGCCGCGGTCATTGCCTCCGTAACGTACGAGTGCGATTTTTCCCTTGAGGGTGACATTTTGGTCAATCAACCATCTATAATCAGTCGGCGTGCCGAAGTTTGTGTACACGACCGACGCCGTCACGTTGCCTGATGCAGCGTAGGCGAGAAATGGAGGCAGCGCGTCTTCTGCTGTAGTGCAAGAATCACCACTGACGGTCCCTTCCGTCAGATTCAGCTCACGAGCAGAGGACGCTGGCTTTACGATCGCCAGACGCTGACGAACGGGTGTAGACAATAGCGTGTAGTATTCATTGATTTCAGCGTGGATGCCAAAGGATTCCAACATCTCAGCCGTGTATAATGCAGTCTTGTAGTCTTCTTCGCTACCACAAGGATGGGGTGTGCTGAACATAACACGAACAGTGAGCGAAAGCTAACAGCGCCATGCAAGTTGAAATGTCTTTATTCCTACCTGGCGTATTTGTGAAGGTACTCGCGCATGTTGGTGCGGTTGATGTTGGACAGAAAGCGTTGTTCCACATCGAACACAGCCATTTTCGTTGTTGTCTCCTTCTTGACCAATTCGATATGGATGGAGCTAGTCGTGAAGGTGGTTGTCACGTATGCTGCTGTTGCAAACAGCAGGAAAGCAGTAGCGACAACGACAGCTCGACGCATTGGTCCATGGGAATTATCTGCATGGTTTGAAACCGTGGGAGCGCTTGAGGACTGGAAAGTTCCGTAAACGTCTTGTTCGTCATCGACATCTCCAACAGGGAATACTGGTTCATAGAACTTCCGTGCATTGGTGCTAAGCAGCATCGCTTAATGATGAACAGCGTGTTTCACTGCCAGTTGCAGAATGATTAGCCGGTGAAATGTTCTTAGGAGCTTCCACTGTTCCTTGTGGTTTATCATGTTTGGCTCTTGAAGCATCTCAGTCAGATGGTTTTGATGAGTGTCACCCTTGAGTTGTTGTGTGTATCTCTCCTGCACCATTTCAGCCAATGAAATCTTCTTGTCAACATATCCACAAACAGTCAGACTTTTAGCGTGGGGATTGGCAAGAAATGAGTTGTTAGGAAGCTTTTAGATGAATTCGACGATGTTTCACAAGAACAAGTCGTGCCTTGACCATGGACACCAGATCGATAAACTAGGATTCCCACCATATTCTTCGCTGCAACAACAGCGAGTGCAGAATCACGT
Organism: Pilasporangium apinafurcum; assembly: GCA_001600495.1. Taxonomy (NCBI): domain Eukaryota; phylum Oomycota; class Peronosporomycetes; order Pythiales; family Pythiaceae; genus Pilasporangium; species Pilasporangium apinafurcum. The sequence continues at coordinate 4,879 of BCKE01000066.1, forward strand.
GAGAGCGAGACGTCAGCGGATCGAAAAACATTCTTACACTCATCATGTGTCTCCTACATGGACTTCCAAGATCACTAGAGTTACAACGAGCAGAATAGAGTGTAGGAAGAGTATGTATGGGGAGCGGAAGAGTCTAACAGCCTTTCAAACGTGCTCACACGGTTCAAGTCCGTATTCTAGCGACTGCCTGCCTACAATAGGCACGTATCGCCGGCCAATGCATTGTTTTGGCGGGAAATAAATTACACTGTGGCCAAGTGAGCCGGATCGTAAAATAACTTTTCCCCGTAAAATACAATATTATTTGTATTGTCCAATAATATATTACAGTTCAGTCCATTAGGGTTTATTATTTTTCACCATAAATAGGAGCAATATATTACAAATAAATACTTAATAATTTATACCGTTAGTAAATTTGGCATTTTAACAGATCTGTTATGCTAGTTAGGAGGATGGAGGTACGTTAAGTGAGCGAGGCGTCATTTTACATGTTGAAGAGTTACTTCGTGCGACTAAATCACCAAGCAAATGGATTTGCTTCTCTCCTCCTCGTCATTCTGCAAGTAGCAATCAAGTCTCTTTTCGATGGCGCTCCTCCAACTGAACGAGATGAAAGTCGCCTCTAGCGATCCAGTGCTCTCAACTGGCATCATGGATGATGATAATGACATCTATGGCACATTTCAATCGCAACCTGCTGACAGAGATATCAGTAGAAGCAAATATGGAACACTTTTACGTGCAGTGGGAATCACTGTGCTTATGTTTGCCACAGGAGCGTACGTGTCGTCAACCGGTAGTCTCAGCTACGATACTACAAATATAACACTTGCCAAAAGTGCCCCGAGTCCATTGAGTGAGATCCATCAGCGCTTTTTGGATAATGTCAATCGTGACAATATGAAGGAATACCTTCACGCATATGCTAGGTATACACCAGGAAATATTGAAGGATTGTGGTCTTCTTTTATTCATGCAGACCTCTCACACTTACACTCTCTTCTTTATTTGTACTCAATGCAGCTCCCCTCATAGTGCTGGTAGTGAACAAGACTACAAGACGGTTCTGTACACAGCCCAGCAATTCGAATCCTTTGGCATAAAAACAGAAATCAAAGAGTACTACACGCTGCTCTCCTTGCCTGTTCACCGTCGTGTGGCGATTGTGAAACCCACTGCTGCGACACAAGAACTGAATCTGACAGAAGCAACAGTCGTAGGAGATGCATGCACCACCAATGACGAAGCATTGCCTCCGTTTCTCGCGTATGCAGCCTCTGGTAACATTACGTCGTCCATCGTGTACGTGAATTTCGCTACACCTACCGATTTCCAGTGGCTACTGGACCAAAATGTGACGTTGAAGGGGAAAATCGCACTCATTCGCTATGGAGGGAATGACCGTGGGACCAAGACCATGATTGCCGAACAGCACGGTATGTCGGGKGTGCTGATCTATTCAGATCCAAATGAAGATGGATTCGTGCAAGGAGCAACATACCCGAATGGTCCCTTCCGTCCAGAGGATTCTTTCCAGCGTGGGTCTATCCAGTATGGATCTATCGCTAATGGAGATCCTCTCACACCAGGTTGGGCATCAAACTATGGTACAGAGTATCTTAGCATGGAGGAATGTGATTCGATCCCGCACATTCCAGCGCTGGCTTTATCATATGGTCAAGCCAAGCACATCCTACGTACTCTTGGCGGCAAGAAAGCACCAGCATCTTGGCAGGGTGGACTGGTACTTGATGGTGGCTATCATGTAGGAGATGACGAAGCGACAGTGGTGAACTTGGATTTGGAAATGGACAACCATATTGCTCCAATCTGGGACGTCATCGGTACGATTGAAGGCTCGGAAGAACCTGATCAGCAGGTTTTGATCGGTAATCACCGTGACGCGTGGGTGTGTGGCGCCATTGACCCAAACAGTGGATCATCGGTCATGTTAGAATTAGCGCGTGGATTTGGTGAACTGTTGAAGACAGGATGGAAACCAAAGCGGACGATCAAACTGGGGTCATGGGATGGTGAAGAGTATTCGCTTCTTGGGAGTACAGAGTACGCGGAAGACAACGCTGCAATCCTGAAAGAACAGGCTGTGGCATATCTTAACGTTGATGCGTTCCTCGGTCCATTGGTAAATGGTGGTGGTACACCTGCCATTGCTGCTTTCCTGCAGGAGACTGCTAAGGCGATTCCAGCCAATCGGTTTTATGGCAATGAAACTGAAGCCACGCTGTACGAACAGTGGACTTCTCAGCAGAATGCTCGAAAGGAGCGGGGTGTGGATGTGACTGTCGGTACACTTGCTCCCGAGTATTTAGTCACGCAATTGGGAGCAGGGACTGATTTTACACCATTTTATCAATTCCTTGGTATTGTCTCGGCAAATGTCGCGTTTGGTCTTACCGATGGGGCATATGGAGTCTATCATAGCACGATGGATAGCATCATGTACTCTGAGAAATTCGCGGACCCGAACTACAGTACTCACGCTGCTGTTGCGCAATGGTGGGGGTTGATGACGTTACGTTTGGCAGATGCTGAGATTTTGCCATTTGATTTCTCTACCTACGGTCTCGTCATGGCTGATACGCTTTCTACATTCGAGAAGCAAATTGCTGCAATGGATCGAAATGTGGATTTCTCGAAGCTTCACGATGCAATCCAAACTTTCACTGAGAACGCCAACACATTCCACGCTGGTCTTGCTAAGTTTGCAGCGAGTGAGAGTACCACACTAGAAGCACGTCGTCAATGGAACAAAAAGCTGGTATTTTTGGAGCGATATCTCATCAATGATGATGGTCTACCACATCGAAAATGGTTCAAGCATGTCATTTTTGGTCCTGGTTTCTACGAAGGGTATGCAGCTACGGCATTCCCTGGCATCGCGGATAGCATTCTCTTCGCGGACAATGCAGCCACGATGCAAGAACATGTGGACGTAGTTGCTGGTATTGTTGACAATGCAGCAGCGTTCCTTAAGGCTCCGTAATTGCTCCTATCATCTCAAGAGATTATATGAGATACCAAAGTACGAGGAAATCAGAGAAGATTTCCTATCTTTGCTTGAGTCTGACTTGGCTACCAAAAGCTAACTGAGGCTGGACAACTGCGGAGTACCCATCTCCGATACTTGAATTCGATGAGTCTAGACGAATAGGTATTCATCCTTGAGAAGGATGTTTCTAGCAGCCTTGACATATATCAAGAACGAACTTGCAGTAAGGGCACTTTAAGACTTTCTGGTACTTCATTCCGTGGTTGATTCTCCCGCACTTAATGTCATGCCATGAAGGTCGCATAAAGTTACAATATTTCGGACTCCTGGATCGGTTGCGCACATTCGAATAGCCTGTCTGCTGGAATTCTTTCAATACCGGAACGCAGACATCGCAGCGATCTTCTCGTGCTTTTTCTCATTTGCCAATACAGCTCTGTACTAAAACTTTATCATGGAAACAACAGATGTAACGATAGTGCTTCAAAAGTCAGTTCTATTAACCTGACTAGCTGTCCATTTAGAATGAGCCTTCCTTTCTTCCTTCTTATGAAGTTAGAAGGCACTTTTAACCAAAGATTTTCTATGGACCCACTAAGAATTTGACAGCTTCTTTCACAGCATTCGCCACGTCATCCACATGCGCCTGTATCGTCTCTGAGTCATCCGAGAATGCAATACTGTCGGCAATACCCGGGAACGAAGTACCAGCGTACCCTTCATAGAAGCCAGGACCAAACACAACGTGCTTGTACCACGGGCGATGAGGAAGCCCTTCTTCCAAGATGAGGTAACGTTCCAACCGCACAAGCTTTTCGTTCCACTCACGCAGCGAGGCATCGGTGATGTTGTCGCTCTCCGCAAATGCCGTCACCTGTGCTTGGAACTCATCAGCGGTCTCCGTGAAGAGCTGAATAGCTGTTTCGAGATCCGTAAAGTTAACTGAGCGATTCATGGCGACGATCTTGGTTTCCAATGTCTGCAATTGTTCAGCCATAACGACGCCATAGGTCGAGTAATCAAGCGGCAAAATCTCACCCTCGGCCATACGGAGCGCCAGCAAACCCCACCACTTGGCCAACGTCACATGAGTAATGTATTCAGGGTCTCCAATCGTCTCGGAGAACATGATGCTATCCATGGTGCTATGGTAAGTGCCATAAACAGCATCGCTATTCATCAACAGGATATTGGCCGAAATGACGCCCAAGTGCGAGTAGAATGGTGTGTAATCCGAACCAGAACCGATCAACGTAACCAAATGATCTGGCGCCAACGTTCCATCGGTCGTGAGGTTACCATACGCCGAACGACGAGCAGTTTGTTGTTTGAACCATTGCTGGTAAAGAGTCGTCTCCGTCTCGTTACCGAAGAAGCGGTTCGCCGGGACAGCCTTAGCAGTGTCCTGCAAGAACTGAGCGATCGCCGGACTGCCGTGCGCGAACACGAGGTGACCAAGAAATGCATCGACATTAATGTACGCCACGGCCTGCTCTTCCAAGAGATCACGCTGATCTTCAGCATATTCAGTGCTACCCAACAAGCCAAACTCTTCGCCATCCCAGGACGCAAATGTGATAGTTCTGCGTGGTTTCCAGCCTTGCTTTAAGAGCTCACCAAACCCACGAGCCAATTCCAACAGCACCGACGATCCACTGTTTGGGTCAATCGCACCGCATGTCCAGGCATCTCGATGATTGCCAATAATCACTTGCTTATCCGGCTCAACTTCACCTTCAATCGTACCAATGACGTCCCAAATCGGCGTGATGTGGTTGTCAATATCCAAGTACAAGTTCAAGACCGTCGCTTCATCATCACCGATGTGGTACCCGTCGTCAAAGGTCAAACCACCTTGCCAAGCAGTAGGCGCCTTGGAGCCTGACAAACTCGCGAGAATATATTTCGCTTGACCGTAAGAAAGCGCCAATGCAGGGATGTGGGGGATGCTGTTGACCTCATTAATGTCGAGGTAATCCGCGTCTTTCGTCGATGGGAATCCCGGAGTCAGTGGGTCACCACTAGCAATCGAGAGATATTGAAGCGACCCACGTTGGAAAGAATCTTCTGGTCGCCATGTGCCGTTTGGGTAGACTGCACCCTTACCAAAGCCATCGTCTTTTGGGTCCGAGTAGATCAGCACACCGGCCATCTCGTACTGTTCGGCAAGCTGGACTTTTAAGCCACGGAAATTGCCACCGTAGCGGATGAGCGCGATCTTGTCCTTGAGCGTGACGTTGTTGGCCGCGAGGTACTGGAAATCTGCTTGACGACCGTAGTTCAGGTAAACCACGGAAGCAGTGACGTTGCCACTGGCAGCATATGCCAAGAACGAACCAGGTAGCACATCCTCACTTGTTGTGCAGGTATCTCCTGCGACAGTACCCTCAGTCAGATTCAGCTCACGGGCATGGACAGCTGGTTCGAGGATAGACAAGCTTTGTGCGATTGGTGAGGAAATGAGTGTGTAGTACTCCTTGATCTCAGCGCTCACACCAAAAGACTCAAACATTTCAGCCGTGTACAATGCCGTTCGGTAGTCCTGTTGACTCCCACAGACGTGAGGCGTGCTAGAGTACGCATGGAGATAATCGCGAATGTTGTCTTTGTCGATGTTATCAAACAGCTGCTGCTCAATGTCGGTCAGTTGACTCACATCGGCCATGCGAGTAAGCTGACGCCCGGTGTCAACAGCAGTAAAGGAAGCGACAAACGTGGTGGAGGCTGCCAGCAGCAAACTCGCAACGCCAGCGAGACGGGCAAAGTCCGTGACTACCATGGTACCTTGGCGGTATTTACTTATGATTCTGTCTCGGCAAGTTCGAGAGTGATCTTGAGAAGCGAGAAAGAGATTCGAGTTAGGTGGCTTTACGGCCATGGGTGACCAAAGAGCGTAGTTTTAAGTCAGGCATAATGGATTGTAGATACGTGAGGGATACATTGAAGTGACATAAGGACGAGATTGATGTGTCACCGAAAGAGAGTGGCATCCAGCATGCGTGCCTTTAGACAGACAGGCGAGCTGGGCGAATCAAAATGTCACGGATGGGTGAGATGAGAAACGCTAAAATTCTTTTTCGATGGAGTTGACATATGAGTTTCTAAGAATTAACAATCCATTGATGTAGAGAAACAGCTGGTTGACGGTTGAAAGTTCCAGCGATGGCACTGTTTTTTGCAAAGACTTAACCATCCTGCAGCGAGCAACCCGCAAGTAAAGGACTCTTTTTCATCACCTTCTTTGAAATCACTGATCACGTCGTGCAAATGCTAAACACTGCTTACTTTTAGTATTTTTCATTAGTCTAGTGACTAAATAGTTGGATTGAGGAGACTCTGGAAAATCGCTTCATCGTATGCTTGTAGTAGGGGAAAAGATCCCGAAGATCTGCTGCTCATCCTTGGATGCGTCGCCTTATCATGTCAACGCAAACAATGAACACATTGGCTTAACTACTTCTGTTTTTATCGATGATTTATGGGAAGGGCGGTCTTCGCTTTGGCAATCAAAGAGCAACTGAGGGCGTAAGTTACATATGACTAGCTCAGGGTAAACTCTTAGCTACCTGTTCGTCCGCCAAGAGTATGCATCTCAGAAGAGCCAAGTGACGATGTGCCTATAAAGAACTTCCAAAGCAACAACAGGCCATCTGTCCATTCTATAGAGTGATCGCGTCGTCTTGAAAGAGAATTTAATCCAATTATGTGGCATTCACGAACGGGAAAATGGACTGCTACCATCCGTGTCGCATGACTATGAGGAACAAGATCAGACATTTTTAAGTGCTTTTTGCTGCAGCTTACAAATGGACTTGTTTTGCAGAGATTATTTTCTTCGTTTAGCAGTACGGATGAGACGAGTGTGAGTGGATATTCATTGTTGTTCTATTGCCCGAGTTAAGTAATGACCGCATACAAATGACCACCTCAAGAGATCATATGAGATACCAAAGTACGAGGAAATCAGAGAAGATTTCCTATCTTTGTTTGAGTCTGACTTGACTACCAAAAGCTAACTGAGGCTGGACAACTGCGGAGTACCCATCTCCGATACTTGAATTCGATGAGTCTAGACGAATAGGTGTTCATCCTTGAGAAAGATGTTCCTGACAGTGTTGATCTCTCAATTGCGCGTCTTTCCTCATACATGCGAATGAATGAGGGAGATGTGATGATCACTTTCTTCAATTGTGCAGTCGACTGACACCTGAATATTTTTTCACATTTGCCAATACAGCTCTGTACTAAAACTTTATCATGGAAACAACAGATGTAACGATAGTGCTTCAAAAGTCAGTTCTATTAACCTGACTAGCTGTCCATTTAGAATGAGCCTTCCTTTCTTCCTTCTTATGAAGTTAGAAGGCACTTTTAACCAAAAATTTTCTATGGACTCACTAAGAATTTGGCAGCTTCCTTTACGACATTCGCCACGTCATCCACATGCGCCTGCATCGTAGCGGTATCATCACCAAACACAATGCTATCAGAGATACCCGGAAAGGCGGTGCCACCGTAGCCCAAATAAAATCCAGGACCAAAGATCAAGTGCTTGAACCAAGGACGGTGAGGCAAGCCAACATCGCTCAAGAGATAGCGCTCGGCTCTCACCAGTTTTTGGTTCCAATAACGGCGTTCCTCAGCGTCCGCTTCGGTCGATCGCTCAGCAAAAGCACTAACACGCGCCTGGAACAGCTCCGCACTACCACTGAACTCATTGATTGCGTCCCGCAGACTTGAATAGTCGACATCACGCCCCATCTCAATCGTCTGTCCTTCAAATACAGTCAAATCCTCATTCATCACCAATCCGTAGGTGGAGAAATCGAAAGGCACAATGGCATCATCCGCCAAACGGAGTGAGATCAATCCCCACCATTTCGCCATAGCAGCATGTGTAGCGTAGTGCGGATCACCAAATTTTTCCATGTACGGGATGCTATCCATCGTACTATGGTAGACACCATAGGCACTGGTCTGCGAGGTCACAAACCCCAGATTCGCCGAGATAATACCCAGATGCTGATAGAATGCTGTGAAGTCCGTACCTGAGCCCATAAACCCAATCAAATGATCTGGAGCGAGTGTGCTCGCATCAACCGTACTGTTCAATTTGACACGAAGATCGGCGTATTGTGAGGTCCATTGCTCATAGAGACTTGACTCAATTTCATCGCCGACAAAGCGATTGGAAGGCACAGCCTTGGCAGTTTCAAGTAAAAAGCCAGCGATTGACGGTGAGCTGGACGCCTGCACGAAAGGCCCCACAACAAGGTCAACGTTCACGTACGCGACTGCCTTCTCCTTCAAGACCGCCGCCTGATCTTCTGCGTACTCCGTACTACCCAACAAACCGACTTCTTCTCCATCCCACGAGTGCAGGACGATCGTGCGACGAGGTTTCCAGCCGTTTTTGAGCAATTCACCAAAACCGCGTGCGATTTCAAGCATCACAGCCGACCCACTGGATGGATCCACAGCACCACACACCCATGCGTCGCGATGGTTGCCGATCAGGACAAGCTCGTCGGGCTCTTCGGCGCCTTCAATCGTCCCGACAACGTCCCAAATCGGTCCAATTTTGTTGTCCATTTGCACATCTAAATGCAGTACCGTCACCTCATCGTCGCCAATATGATACCCATCAGTAAACGAGAGTCCGCCCTGCCAAGAAGCAGGCGCCTTCTTGCCACCAAGTGACGCCAGGATGTGCTTCGCTTGACCATAGGACAATGGCAACGTTGGAATGTGTGGAATCAGCTTGCAGTCATCGACATCAGAGTAAGGAGCACCAGGTAATGAGGCAAAGCCTGGTGTCAATGGGTCTCCACCCGCGAGTGAGTTGTACTGCACCGACCCACGTTGGAAAGAGTCTTCTGGGCGCCACCACCCGTCTGGGTACGTTGCGCCTTGCGTAAATCCGTCTTCACGTGGATCCGAATAGATCAACACCCCTGCCATACCATGCTGCTCAGCGAGCATCACCTTGAGACCACGGAATTGGCCACCATAGCGCACCAACGCGATTTTGCCCTCTAAGGTTACATTGTTGTCCTTTAACCACTTGAAATCCGCCTGTGTGCCGAAATTCACGTATACGACCGACGCTGTGACGTTACCCGAATCGGAATATGCAAGAAATGGTGGCAGCGCATCTGGGTTGCTCGTGCAGGCATCTCCTGGTACCGACGCTTCGGTCAAATTGAGTTCCTGGGCTGCAGATTCAGGCGCGACGATCGCCAGCTTACGATGCACTGGCCACGAGAGTAATGGATAGTACTCTTTGATCTCAGCCTTGATTCCAAACGATTCAAACTGTTGGGCGGTGTACACTGCAGTCTTGTAGTCTTGTTGGCTGCCTGCAGGATGGGGGACACTCGCATATGCGTGTAAGTACTTGCGCAGGTTCTCAGTCTTGACGTTATTGAGGAACGCCAATTCGATGTTGCTGAGTTCGTCTTGCGTGTCCATATTTACCACTTGGTCCAGTACGTCATGTACAGGCGGCAACACAGCCTTGCGATTCGAAGGTAAACCCATCTTGGAAGCAGTGGATTGACTGGACGACACAGCAGATGATGAAGGCACTGGAGTCGATTGGTCTTGTGTTAGCATATAAGCAGCCGCAAAGATCAGTAGTCCAGCAATCCCTACACCACGCAGCACCATCGCGTAGTTTCTATTCCCATTCCGATTGTTGGTGTTTGCTCGAAGTGGGTTAGCACTACTACTCGAGTTGGCGCCAAACGTGCCGTAGATGTCGTTGTCACTCGCGATCGATGTGAAAGCTGCATTTTTGCGCTTGTTTTGTGGTGAATTGAGCGCCATCATCGTCGTTAATGTATGTCTTTCGTGGCCAATTCCCAACTGAGCGCTTCTGCTTTTCTTTCTTTCTTTCTTCCTTCTCTGCTCTTATCAACACTCGAAGAGCGACTCAGATCAATGAGAAGCGATGTAAAATACGGATGATATTCGTAAATTACGTGATCGACCACACATCAGGGTTGTGCTGCCACAAAATATAAGGGGTAGGATAAAAAATAATAATTTTTATTGGTAGATATGTTGATAAAATATTTCATTGGCTAAAAATAGCAGTGGAGAGGATTAGTTGAGTACACACAACAGCTCAAGGCTGATTGCGATCCGAGACACACATCAACTGTGGTCGTCACCTTCACCAAACAAGCAGCCAATAACGTTATAAGAGAGCTGCATGTTCCCATTTTGTTGAAACGATGGATACGCACTTGACCACATGCTGTGTCTACCTGTTCCCATGTATACAACTGAGTGGTACTTGCAGCGATGATGCTCATGATTTGCAATAATGATGTGAATGATACCCATCGTTTTCCACCATGAACGCACATCTTCCACAAAGGCGATACGCGCCTATTGCAGGCAGGCAGTCGCTAGGACGAAAGATGTCGGCACTGACAGCAACAATAACACACGATATCCCACCAGCTTTGCTTCCTCCGACACTCGAAACTCCATGTAATGCAGCATCTCGTACATCTTGCTCAGAAAGTGACAGAGATTTCCTTTTATTGTCGATTGAAATAGTGGATACACCTCCAGCCACTCGCGAAGCTCGATGTCTTCACTCGTAAGCTCTCCATCTTTGCGAAAACAGCTTTCTCTACATAATCTCACCATTATCACATGCCATTCTTTCCATATCGAAGTTTGATATAACGATAGAGTTGTCGCGCAAAGTTCAGCACGATATAATTTTTCGTGTTCAAAGCCATAGTATTTGCCAGTTCAAGGAGAGAGTTGATGACATTGGACATTTGTGGAGCCGAGTACTCGTCCGCAAGCAACAGTCGCTGCGCTCGGTAGAGCAGAAGTGTGTCGTTAAGATTTGTATCGCTGCACGCTTTTGGTGGCTTGTCATTCGCTTTTAAGAGTATCCCAGTACAGCATATGTAAAAAATCATCTGGATGAGTTCCGGCAGCGAAACATTGTCCTTGAGATAGCAAAGCACATGCAGGTTCGCGATGTGCCAGGCTTCGATCTGGACTTTCTTCATCGTCAGCACTTGCTCATTCCTTTCTTTCTGGATGACGGGATTGTGCTTTTGCGCATCGCATCCATTTCGTAAATGGAGTTTGCTTCAGTCCAGATTTAGTCGAAAGCCGTTGGTATGTTTGACGAGGGGGTTGGTACCCACACCGAGTCCTCAGGTTTGCATTGCTCTCAGTGACTGAAGACACCATTCCCGACAAAAAAGGCTGATGGAAGCGCGGACGTCGAGATTTCCGACCAGGTTCTTCACTATAATAGCGAGCGTAGAATCACATGAGAACAAAACATCAATGCATCGAAGAATATTCTTACACTCATCATGTGTCTCCTACATGGATTTTTAAGATCACTTGAGTTATAATGACAAGCAGAATAGAGTGTAGTAGGAGTGTGCGTGGACAGTGAGAGAGACTAACAACCTCTCAAACGCTTCCACACGGTATCCTTGTGACCGCCTGTTATAGACTGGGGCGTATCTTCAGCATTCAAAATTTATGTACTGATATATGATATTTATACAAAATATGTGGACCACTTCACTACCATTGTCTTGACTGTGTTGACCACACCAAGAGCTTCATCAACACCAAAATGGTGTCGTGGCCGGCGGCATCATCGACTGGCAGCGGCGCTGAGGACGAAACGAACGCAAAGTTGGGGATCCATGTGGAGGACTTGAATGCACCGACGCCTCCAAACCCGTTCTTGTTTCCTCGATCGTTTCTAAATATGCACTTGCTGCACGACAAAGTGGGCATTTATCCCTTCTTGCCGACATATCCGCCGCAAATGCTGGCGAATTTGCAACCAAACCCAATTCTCGAGTCTTGCGCAGGCAAATTCTTCCTCTCAGCCATTATGGGTGCGTTAATGCTTTTCTCTTTTTCCATTTAGGAAGCGTCGTACGCTGTTTATCTCATTTTTCTGGTGGATGAATCAAGGTTATGGCATGGGGAACCTCTTTGGATTGGTATTGGGCAGCTACGAAGGCATCACTCCACCAGTGCCAATTCCAGGTCAACGGGAACTCCCAAAAGTTCCGTGGAGAGAATCCGTACGTGAATGCTCGCTTTGCATCAGCCAAAGAAAATAATGATCCTTGCTTTCATGTATTGTACTGACATGATTGGTATGGCTAAATCTGACGGCTTAGATGACTGGTGCGTGGCGAGTCACGCAAGGCAAGTGTCGTTACTGGGGGAATAATTTCTTGGTAATCTCTGGTAAGCCTTTAAGTGTGTGTCTATTTGTCTGTTGTGGATAATAATGGACTAAGTACTGGCATTTCGTAGCGATGTTTTCTGGACTGGAGTGTGCAGTTGAGAAGGCACGCGGCCGTCACGACGTGGGTAACGAGTTACTCGCAGGCTGTGCAACTGGCGCAGCATTAGCGGCTGGCCAGGGCTACCAGGCGCAATGTTTGGGCTGCGCTGGGTTTGCCGCGTTTTCATATGCGATCCACTATTTCACAGACGGACGTTATTAATTGTGCAACAATAGACGGAGCCAAGCATTTTCTTTTTTTGTTTTTTGAATGTTAATTATGTGTCTGTATTTCTAAGTGGCGAGCGCACCACCATCAACCAAGAGGTTCGTGCCGTGAATGTATCGCGTCTCATCCGAGACCAAGAAAACCACAGCGTTTGCTACATCCATCACTTTTCCTGGTGTATCAGCTGGAATCCGGTTATTCGACGCCGGCGCGAGACAATCTTCGGGGCTGATCGAATCATCAATAAATCCCGGTGCAACAGCATTGCAGATAATCCCACTCGCCGCATACTCAGCCGCGATCTGGCGCGTCAATTGCACAACAGCTGATTTGCTCACACCAAATGTGAAATGACCCTTGCGAGCAACCATCCCATACATGGATGACAGGTTCACGATCCGACCGCGGATAGCGCTGTTGTCCTGCGCAAGCATCTGTAAAATCGCGCGTTTGCAGCTGAGGAACACGGCTTTTGCTGAAACTCCCATGGCTTCGTCCCACGCTTTGTCGTCAATATCGATCAGTGCTGTGGTTTTTCCGTTTGAGGGTGACACAGGCACACAGTTCACGACAAAATCAATGCGACCGTGTTGCTTCACAATGTCTGCATAAGTAGTGTCAATGAACGTCCAATCCTGTAGCGCACCTTCATACAATTTGGGTGGAGCTGTTGCACTCCCTGTTTGCGCTGTGATTTGCTCGATGACTTCGCTTTTTGAGCCTTTCGCGCCAATAATCGCAAGTTTTGCGCCTTCCTTTGCTAATCGCACGGCTATCAATTGACCTAATCCGGTGTTACCGCCGACAATGATGCCGATCCGGTCTTTCAATCGTTCACCACTCTTCGCGCTTGTCTATTCGATTCGATAACATTGCAAATATGGATCAGTACAATTACCTCAAGCTCGCTCATAATATAAAAAAAATATATACTAAAGCTGCTGTGTAAGCCATGCAGATGAGGAACTTACGATTGACTCCACGGCCATGGCCGCTTTCTTCGCGTTCTGTTCGTCGTTGAGCTTGAGCGCCTTGGCGATTTCCTGGGGTGTGAGCCCTTTCTTCTCCAGGAACAGCAGTCGCTCAGATAACGGGGTGTCTTGTACTTTCGGATGCTGTAGAAAGCGCACGCCCTGCTGTACGAGATCGTCTCGAATTGTCGCCATTTGTAGTGTTTATCGATTGGTTCGAGCGAGCGAGAGCGTCTTCCTCTTTTTCTGCTTGTGGGAACTTGAGCAATAGAGCTCTTCTTGAGTTGGTTTTCGGAATAGCGAAAGTGTTGACGTGTGAGTTTTGGCAAATTATAACGGCATTTTATTGGTTTAAAATAAACTTCAATATTGTATTATCATCCAATAAAAATTCATTAAATATGTGTATAGTAATATACATAAATTAATGTACACAAATATATCTTAAATAACATAATTATGAGCCCACAAAAAAAATATGTTGATGGCAACTTTTGAGATAGATGTAGCTTGCGGGTTATAGCAATGATCGTATACTTGCATCATGCTTAATATCAGGATCACACCAGAATAGTCGCATAATGCCACAGATAATAAAATACCACTGTCAACGCCGAATCGTTTGAGTAAAGCTGGTCATGAATGACACTGCTCTTGGCAGCATCTCTGTGGATCGGGTATGCAGTAATTTTGCTACCATTTGCTCTTGTCATAATGGCTCCCCGACGAGCTCGCTAGTAAGAGCAGTGATGAAGCCCAAATCATATTTCATCCCTTTTGATGGAGAGTGTGAGATTGATGTTGCCATGGCTGTGATCCATTTGCCTAGCACACGTAATGGTAGTTTCACCACCAGCATCTTCAGCGTGTGTATCGCAATAAGGAAAGCCACAAAGGAACACTGATAGATGAGCATTTGCTGCTATCCAGACTGGTAGCTCTTAAGTTCGAGTTTTCTCCAGGTTAAGTGACGCAATCACCATTTCTGCGTCTAGTTACTTTGGAAGCTCTACAATGGGATTCATATCCGAGGATAAGGCGTAAAAGTAGCGATTTCTGAGACCTCAAACGCTGGAAGACGGTATTTGATTATCTATATGCGATAGATCTTGCACAGGTAGACATCAAAGCGTCTCTAGGAGCTCAGTGAGTTGGATGCGCTCCACATATAAAATGGTCAATCGGCCCCATTTCTCATGCAAATCAGCAGGCAGAGAGGCAGGTTTGTCGCGGATAACACGATAATTTTGAGTTTCAACGAGAGTGGCTGTGTGGTCTCCAGTATACCGCTTGCCCTTATGTTGATATTCACGGACTGATCCAGATTGTCTTGATACAAAAGAACAGATTTACCAGAACCTTGATACACAGCAACGGAAGAAGGCATTGCCGTCATTTACGGATTAGCGGTTAAGTGTGTAAATCCACAACAGTCAAACATCGCCGATTCGTTTCCGAGTGGTGTATAGCTTTCCTTGACTTGGTTGCTTGTGAAGATGTTCTCCGCCACCACACCCAATAGGATAAAAAAATTGCTGGCCAAAAAAGTGTCTTATATGATTCATGAGGCAATCTGAATAGCCTCTCACATGATGCAAATAATGCCAAAATACTCATTTTCCACGCCCAAGGCACTAAACAGCCTCCTCCAACAGAGAATGGCATGTGATAATGGTGAGATTATGTAGAGAAAGCTGTTTTCGCAAAGATGGAGAGCTTACGAATGAAGACATCGAGCTTCGCGAGTGGCTGGAGGTGTATCCACCATTTCAATCGACAATAAAAAGAAATCTCTGTCACTTTCTGAGCAAGATGTACGAGATGCTGCATTACATGGAGTTTCGAGTGTCGGAGGAAGCAAAGCTGGTGGGATATCGTGTGTTATTGTTGCTGTCAGTGCCGACATCTTTCGTCCTAGCGCACATCAAGATCAATACGACCATCTTACATGAGATGAGTACGCGCATCCTGCGAACGCAAAAGATTGATGTCTTCTTCATTACCTCAAGCGATAAGACCGAGTCTCATCCAATCGACAAAGATTTTCAAGTCATACAAGACGATGAATCGCAAGTTTGCGTACCAGATCACGAGGAGCGGCTACAGTGTATCTTTACTCCCGCAGTGTCTCACGAAAGAGAAACACATAATGATACCTCCTGAGAGTTACGTTCCCGATACAGCCGTTTGGGATGCCTTCGTTCAAGGAGAGAGTTGATGACATTGGACATTTGTGGAGCCGAGTACTCGTCCGCAAGCAACAGTCGCTGCGCTCGGTAGAGCAGAAGTGTGTCGTTAAGATTTGTATCGCTGCACGCTTTTGGTGGCTTGTCATTCGCTTTTAAGAGTATCCCAGTACAGCATATGTAAAAAATCATCTGGATGAGTTCCGGCAGCGAAACATTGTCCTTGAGATAGCAAAGCACATGCAGGTTCGCGATGTGCCAGGCTTCGATCTGGACTTTCTTCATCGTCAGCACTTGCTCATTCCTTTCTTTCTGGATGACGGGATTGTGCTTTTGCGCATCGCATCCATTTCGTAAATGGAGTTTGCTTCAGTCCAGATTTAGTCGAAAGCCGTTGGTATGTTTGACGAGGGGGTTGGTACCCACACCGAGTCCTCAGGTTTGCATTGCTCTCAGTGACTGAAGACACCATTCCCGACAAAAAAGGCTGATGGAAGCGCGGACGTCGAGATTTCCGACCAGGTTCTTCACTATAATAGCGAGCGTAGAATCACATGAGAACAAAACATCAATGCATCGAAGAATATTCTTACACTCATCATGTGTCTCCTACATGGCTTTCCAAGACCACTTGAGTTATAATGACAAGTAGAATAGAGAGTAGTAGGAGTGTGCGTGGACAGTGAGAGAGACTAACAACCTCTCAAACGTGTTCACACAGTTAGTGCGTACATTGTGAAATCTTCCAAGAAGAGGACAGTGTCGATAGCTTTAGAACGATCAATGGAGAATAAAGTGCTTGAAGAGAAGAAGAAAATATAAACAAGTAGTGTCATGAATTGGTATAACATGCACACATCCCAAGAATTATAGTTACCTTCCAAAGAAGATCTCTGTACAACCTCTTCACATAAATTCTTCAAGAGTTTACAATCCAAACCGTGGTTTATATTGACAAACAATGTTACCAAAACTCAAACGAAGACACAGAAACTCAAGCAGAAGAAGAAGCGGAAGGATCAACTTTCACTAGCTAGGGAAGCTTTGAAAGAAACGCGAGAGAGAGAAGACATGAATGATAAGAAATCGTCTCTAAACAGCATGATTAGATTGAAGTTTTATCTTACCAAAGAACAGCGAGTACTATTGAACAAGATCTTTGGCACGCATCGAGTGATTTACAACAAGTTGGTTGAGACCGTGAACAAGAAAAGCGAAGAAGCAAAATATGATGCTATCAAGAAGGTACATACTCCATTCAAGGGAGAATTGCGTGATGAGTACCGATCTATTTGTCAAAAAACGCTAATGAAACATCTTCTTCCCCGAAAAGCTGAAAGTCACCTCAAAGTCCCAGAAGAAGTCATGGACTCTACCTTTCGAGATTTTACAAAAGCTACTAAATCGTCGAGAGGTTTGTTTTCCTCTAAAAGAGAAGAAAAGAAAATGTCGTTTCCTGAAATGAAGTTCAAGTCAAGAAACGATAATGCGACGTCAATCAAGATTCCTTCTCGATCGATTGCATCCCCTCAAAAATATGTCGTCCGCTTTTTCCCAAGATATTTTGGTAAGGTGCATCATGAGCTTAAGATCAAGGATCCTCTTCCAGAAATGCAATATTCGATTCAATTGCAGAGAACGCGAGAAGGATGGTTTTATCTTTGTATCCCGCGAGTAAAAGAGTTTGCATTGACTGCCAAGAAGCGATTGATCCTAGAGTTTGTAATTTTATCAYGATATACGACCCCAAGGGTTAACATTGAGTGTTAATGATCTCAAGGATAAAAACAAGATTTTCACGCATTGTCTTTTGATAGATCGTCTCAAGTCAAAGTTGACAAATCAAAAGTCCAAGCACAAACGTTATCGTACAAGACAATTGATTGTTCGATTACACAATCGAATGAAAGCAATGATATTATATATGCATCACAAGGCTTCAAAGTGGTTATCGGACAACTATAATTAAGTTCTACTTCCAACATTTGCTACATCTGAGATGACTTGGAAACAAAAACGAATTGTCAGCAAGGCTTTGAGAGCAATGCTCGCGTTATGCCATTACACATTCAAGAAAACGCTGGAGTACAAGATGGAGCGATCAGGAGGACGTGTAATTGAATATAAAGAAGACTATACTTCGAAAATACGTTTCTGGTGTGGGAAAACCAACGAGAGTATCCAAACACAGAGACAATTTTTGTGCTCATCGTGCAATTTGATTACAGATTGCGATATCAACGCAGCTAAAAACATCTTTCTGAAGAATGAATGTTTAGTCGTGGACCAATCTGGTTCAGGTATCGAGATCATCTCCCTTGAGGTAGCTGCTCGTCCAAGTGCTTGTCAGACTCAAGTTGACTAATCGGAAAACAAAAAGCAGGAACCATCATTTGATACTTTCGTATCTCTTGAGAACTGTGATCTCCTGAGGTGGTACTAATAAAGATGGCTACATCTTCTCTATATTGATTCGATGAAAATAAATATAAGACGAATATTATTGGCGAAAATAAACAATGATAATCAACCAATAATAGAAGATTATATGTGCTTTGTGCCAAACAACGAATTTTCATTGGTTATAAATATTGCTGTCGCTCATTGCCAGTCAAAGAAAAACAATCAATCCATCAATCGCTCAATAGAGGAAGCGACGTCCCAATTGCGAGCTTGGCGATCGATTCTAGACATTCCACGATGCGTGTGCTGGTGGGTGACGAGACTGGATTGCTCAAGTCCATTGAGCTGGAGAAAAACGAACAGCGTGTGATCTCGAGCAGCAAGTATCCACAGGCGCGTGTTCATGGCATCCAGCGCATGTGCTGGTATGCGGATGAGACGCAGTCCGCTCAATCCCAAAAAAATATTGTCGTTAGTCGATGCAATGGCATCGTAGAGAGCTACGCTGCGCACCACGGCGGTAGTGGGTCGATTTCCCATCGTGAAGCAAACTGGTCGTTTACAGCGCCGGAGGGGAAAAGTGTCGGATTGGACTTGCTACAGCAGTTTGGCTCGGTCGTGCGATGCACCGACAAAGGTGATGTGTTCATCAAGAGCACCGTGAGCGAAGCAGGCAAACCAGCAACGTTTAATGTCGGTGAGAGTGTCGAACGTATGCGTGTGGAACCGGTACAACAGACTACACTCGGTGTGGGTGGTAAAGAACACGATCTGCAGATCTGGTCACTGGAACGTCAGGAAGCGCTCTTCAAGGCAAAGAACGTAACACACGACAAATTGGATATGCGTGTACCCGTATGGGTGAAAGATTTTCGATTTCTATCTTCGGGAAACAGCAATGGCTATCGTATGGTGGTCGGTACAGGTTATCATCACGTGCGGATTTACGATACCAACACGAAACGTCGACCGGTTCAACAAATTGAGTTTGGTGAGTATCCGATCAATGCGATCTGCGTATCTCCGGATGAAACACAAGTGTTTATCGCTGACACAACAGGAAATCTCGATATTTTGGATCTGCGAACGCTCAAGCATATGGGACGCTGTACTGGGCCCGTAGGCGCGATCAGAGACCTGGCAATGCATCCTACACTGCCATACATTGCCGCGGTGGGACTGGACCGCATGGTCCATGTGTTTAATGTGAACACACGCAAGTATCAGCACATGATCTACGCCAAGCAGCGACTGAATACTGTGTTGTTCTGTAATGAAGGCATAAAGGACATTCCGCAAGCAACAGAGGAACCAGCAGCGAAGAAACGGAAGCAGGTTGATGAAGAGTATGAGTTCAATGACGACGATGATGATGAAGACGAAGAAGAAGCATATGAAGGATTAGAGATTAGCGATGAGGAAGAAGATGATGAGGAGGACGAAGATGAGGATGATGATGATGATGGTGATGATGATGAAGAAGATGAAGATGAGCAAGACGGTCCAGAAGATGATAGCGACTAGATCTATGGACTGTAGAGTATATTATAGAAGCGAATAGACGAGTTTTGATTATTTGCGTTGTCCAGTTCGAGATGAGCTTTAGCATTGTTGTCAAGTCTAACGCTAATTGCAATGAATCACACGGAATAAAGTACATGAAGTCTCGCTCTACCAATGTGTTTATATTGCTTTTTTTAATTGTCATTTTCCTCCATATCTGCCTGGAATTCTGAGGCAGTTTATGATACAATTCGCTTGTGTAAAGCCTTGCCCCTGTGGTTAAACACGTGGAACTCTGGACTCGAAATGACCGTGGACAATGACCTAGTAAAAGTAAAAGCACATATCAATATTACATACTTGCGCACATACTCTCTTGTGTAAACCAGAGGAGCTGCATACCGTGAATGCAGCGCGCTATTGGACCGAATGGGTAAGAGTTCGCCCGCGGTGAGCAACACGCCCACTAACGAGATCAAAAACGACAGTACCAGCTCCACCACCACCTGATCAAAAACACAGCAAAAATAAAAAAGATAGTTAATACATCATCGTGGGACCAGAATAAGAGAAACGATCGAGTTGGTGGGTCTTACAGCCATTGGTGGCATTTGAGCATCAGCCACTTCGGTCAATTTCACGTATTCAGCATCTGCAAAGACAACCAATACACGAGTGAAACAGCAGCTAAACAAAGCGTCTATAGGATAAGCGAACACACAACGTACACTGAACAGAGTAATAGCCCGCGTGTAGCAACAGCAGCGCACCGATCGCGACCAGCAACTTGCCAAAGAACCCCATGTCGTTAACTTCCCCCTCGTCACTTGAATACGGGCTCCTCACAATATAGATCACCAACCCAATTAACCATCCAACCCGACCCATTTATAGTGTTACACCTCATTAGGATTATTTACATCATATTAGGTAAAATCCTAATAATATGGTTGATGTTTCCTAATTATTTCCCTGCCAAAGTGAAGAAAAAGGTGAGCAAGATGATGTTCTGGAGCAGAAGCAGCAGCAGTTCAGCGGATGGAACGTCAACCAACAAACCGTCAAAGGCGGCGAATGGGATATCGACTGCACCGTTTTCAATGTCGATGCCACCACCACCGCCTTCATTTGTGCTCTCAGACCAGCGACGACAGGAATTACTGGCTGCAGCACGCGCGAATCGTGTCTCCTGGATAGACGGTGTGGATGAAACGCATGCACCAGAAGATGGGAGTGAGGTGGCTTCTCCACTGGAATTAATGCAGAAACTGGAAGCGAGTGGTCGTGGAGCTGTACCAAGCCATTGTCAAGAGGCATTAAAGAATTTTACAAGTGAGTTGCAATCGTTTTTTGTAAGTTTGGACGAGTTGAAGCAGCGGATCATCCCCAACGATATTCGTCTAGAAGATCCGGCTGGAGATGATTCCAACAATATTAGCAGCAACAACAACAATAATGCGGATGCTCGGATAAAATATCGGACGATTTCACAGGATCTACGCGAACAAGAGACCCAATTAGAGAAATGGCGGCGCACAGGTGGCCATGGTATCTTATCCCCTGTCCGTCGAAAACGACTGACTGCTGAAGAGAAAGAGATGGTGTTTTTACTAGCGTTCCGTGAGTTGCTACATGTATTGAAACATCCGCAGGCGGCGGAAATCGTTTACCAGGTTCAGTCATTCGTGAAAAAAATTGACCATTGGGACCTTCACAAGATGTTACAGCAACGTGCAACACGAGATCGACCCGGAGGACATGTGCAAACATTTATCCAGCGATTGGTGCAGCGATTCAAACATGATGGCAAATTGGTGGCGCTTTTGGATGAAAATATGGAGTTTTTACGGTTTGATGACGAATCGGGTGGCGATTTACTACATGAAGTACTGGAGGCGTTTGTGATGGAGAAGATTTATTTAAGGACACTTACTCCATCTGAAAACACCAAGAAAGAGGACGATGCACTTCACGAACGGCTCAAGGCACTTGCATTTGTGGAATTTCACCATTTGGATCTTCCTGAACCGCGTGAAGAAGCAGCACGTCAGTCTTGGACAGATTTGGTACAGCAATTGCGTGATTTACCGCTTTACATGTCACCACGGCGAAAGATGGACTGCATTTTACGCATTTGCCAAGCACTTACAAC
This sequence comes from Pilasporangium apinafurcum, assembly GCA_001600495.1. Lineage (NCBI taxonomy): Eukaryota > Oomycota > Peronosporomycetes > Pythiales > Pythiaceae > Pilasporangium > Pilasporangium apinafurcum. The sequence continues at coordinate 26,634 of BCKE01000066.1, forward strand.
AGTGTTGGCGAAGCAAAATGCAAACAGCCGATTCCCTTCGGCTGACGAATTTTTGCCAGCGTTGATCTACTTGTTGCTTAAGGCCAATCCACCAGAGCTAAAGCGCAATGTGAATTACATTTTGGAATATCGGAATCCAAGTAAATTGGTGTCAGAGCCTGGTTATTTCTTTACGCATCTGGTGTCGAGTGTCGCGTTCCTGGAGCAAGTGAACGGGTCCTTACTGACAATCACACCGGAGGAGTTTGAGGAAGGACTACGAAGAAGTAAGCAAGTGCTTGTGAAGGAGATTAAGTCCAAGACCGAAGAACATCAGGACGAAGATGAAGACAAAGAACAATACCGAGATACAAAGAGACGTAGTAGAGTAAATGGGAGCAAAGAGATTACTGGCTGCAATAGTAGCGGCAGCAAGAACGAGCCATTGCTTCCTGATGTCTTAGAAATTCGAGCAAGGCGATTGGCGCTAGTGAACGCAGTACGGTAATAGTTGATTGGTGTGGCGATACTGTTCTAACTGGTTCATGTATACCGAATGCCTATTCCAGCAAACGTAGCCCATTTGGTCCTCCCGAGCTGAGCTGTTTTGGTCGCTACGTAATGAGAAAGGCTCAACTGAAGCGGCTCTTCCGGTGCATCTTATTTCATTTGTGTTTTCCCCAACATATATTTGTGGTCGTCCCCCTATCATTTCGCAAATTCTCTTCTTCGACGCAAGCAAGATGGGTCGACACAAACGTGGTGACAGCGAAGATAATCAAGCACACGGGCTTTTCCTTTTCCCATGCATCCGGCGTCAGATAGTAAATGAATGTGCGTACTCGTACCCACCAGCAAGTCCACGCGAAGACGAAGATTGCAATGTGTTACAGACTGACAACACAGACAATACCTCGAATGGGTCAACTGGTGGGATGAAAGGATCGATGCTCGCGTCATGGGAAGCAAAGGCGAGAGATGCTGCTGCAATGATCCGAACATTCTGGAAATATCACTTTTTCACCAGAAAACACCGTCACAAGACCCACGGTGTGGAGAGAGAAACGGGAGTGAATAATGATGAGCAATTGAGCAGAAATACTACACAGCTAGTTTGCCTTGATCAACAACAGTCGATTTCGAGATTTTCCCGGCGCGAAAGCAGTATTCGTCGTGTGTCTCGCATGAATAGTTACGATTCTGTTGCTTCGATTGATGATGACATGGGTGGTCATCGCTCTATTTTAGCAAGTCGATTTGATTCCACAATCAGTCGCTCAACTAGCAGCATCAATGAACGTCTGACCGATCGTTTCCTGGAACGAGACTCGTCTGCAATCACAAGTTTCAATAGCAGCTTTGAAGGTGCAGATGATGGTGATAATTTGAACGATGCAAATGTGTCGTACATCCTCAAAGACGGCAAGTGGTATCGCATTCGTAGCCAGTGGTTTTAGCAGATGATGAAGAGACAAGAAGAGAGCATATTGCGCAGACCTATAAAGAGCATTTCATAAGGTAAAAAAAACATGTGTAGAATACCGAGCTTAGCTAATAAACCTTCACTAAGAGGAACATTGTTCGCACCAAAATTGAAGTGATTTCATCAGCACGCTACAAGAATTTCGTGTGACTTCACAGGAACAAAAGTAAAAAGAGAGAGAATGCGTTTGCATACAGCGATTGGCCCATTCAAATAAATAACAAAACATTTGCATCCACTACAGCAGATCCAACAACGATGTTATTTAATCAAAACTTGTCTGGACCACGGAGCGTGCATTCTGCTGGAGTCATTCTCCCATTCTTCGATGCAGCATCTCGGTGTTGATCAAGCACTTGGACCACCTGCCGTAACATGACCACTTCCTGCAGCAGTTTGAACAATGTAGCTTGCAGAATGCGTTCTTGGCGACGCCATGCCTGGAGATTTTTCCTCTGGTTGGCGCAATTCTTGGATCGTCGGCGATAAAATTTGTTTAGACATGGTACTTGGCGCAGATACGAAGTATTATAAGGAAACAATATCCACCAGTTCAGCATCATTGATCAGTCCAATTTTTTTATCAAACTCGAGTGTGTGAGTGCGTTGCAATGCCATTGGGTTATGCTGATGCGTTTCGCTGAGAAACTTGAGCGCAAAAAATGACAGAAAGATGAGAACATTTGTTATTCACCAATCCAACTGCTTACGTATAATTTTTTATCCAATCATAATGCTTAAAAGCGTATTTTAACAGTTTTTAGCCAATCATAAACTCCCAAATGCAACTTCAACATTGAAATGGGAGCATGGCAATCAGCATACAGAAATACTCGCATCGTCTTCCTTTGGTACGAGGCGGTAACCGTATCAGTCTAGCTATGAATAGAACGCGGATTATATGGTGTCTACATGTAGGTCGCTAAGGCATCTCATTCGTGCTAGTGATTGCGTCCGCAGAGATATTGCAAGGTAGCAACATTAATCTCATTTGCGGCTACATCGTTCACTAATGTGTGATGCAGGTTGAGTGCTTTGATCTCCTCTCGCATTGCTGCGATTTCGGCGCGTAAACCTAATTCGGTCGCTTTCAACTGCTTCCGTTGCATGCTCAAAGCTCTCATATACTTCCTCCAATTCGCACAATTCTTGGAATGCTTTCGCTTCATCATACGTCGACGACTGAGGGAAATACGCTCATAATTACGATTCTCCAGTTCAGTCAATGGCAAAGAAGAACCTGAGCCGCTTGCTTTTTTTTGGGCTTCTGGATGCAACAGTAGCCACGCGTTCAGCATATCACTCCTGCGCTGCCGTGATCTATGATCGGTCTAGCGTTTTGTGAAATGAGTGCCGATTGCTTCAATAGCGGGAAGAAACGATCTTGTCGCAATTTTCAGTTCAAACGGCATGCGGCAAATTGAGTATGTAGATTTTTTTTTTTTCTCATTGGAATGTGCGAAGCCATTCACTAATGGCTGGTTTTGTCATGTCTCGTCTCTCCATTTGGCTTTTTTTTGTGTTGTCACACGTTCACGTCTTGAGTTTCGTCACCAAAAGTCAATAGACTGCACATAAAACCTCTACGCGAAAGAGAGGGAGAGGAACCTGCGTTTCAGCTTCGTGAATCTTCTTCCTAGCAGTTGTGGGATTTTTGTACGACGAGCCACAAAGAGAGCAACTTTATGGAACAATTTAATTTCCAAGTCGTATATTTAACAGTATGGAAGAACAGTTTTTCCCACTTGAACTTGTGAATGAGTAAGAAGTAACAACAACAAGAACAAAGAAAAAATGAAATATACTTGTACTAGCGTATCAAAAACGAATCAACGCCAATTTTAACGTCGTTAATAAGAAAGAACCAGTGAGAACAGTGTGAAGATGGAACGGTTCTGCAACCATTCCACTGTGGTTGTTGATGCTTGGAAGTTACCCACTTGTGTGATGCTTCAAGTATTTGGCATCCATTAACATATATTTTTGGGAGGAAAAGCGATCTATAAATCATATTTTATGCTGCTCTTCACACGTGCAAGGTGATGTGGCGCTTTTTTTGTTGTGGTTGTGGAACATTTGAAAAAAATTACTCATTCTTTTTTTCTGTTATGGTCAAATCGTGAACGTCAATTTCATTTTCGTATCTATATCTTGCTAATGAGCTGTAATGAGAGGGGACAGCTGCATATCTAATATATCCCTTATTGAACTTGATAGGCTATAAAAATTTGTTCTCGAGCCTGTTCTGAGCTTCCTGAACTTCTTGCTGCACCAATACATTTCCGTGGCTCGTGAATTTCGATGCTTCAAGCATTTCAAGTGTGCGAAATGGATCCTTGATCGTGTCCAAGAGCCCCGCTGTCATGTCCACCTTTGATTCTATCTGGAAAATCTGGTTCTGGGAATTCACGTGTGCCACAAACACGAACGCTAGACTGTAAGTTTTCCCAATGAGATGCTGCACGAGCGGTTCTATGGTCAAGATTTGAGGAAACAATTGTTCGATCGTCTTTCTAGAGATCCTGAACGTTGTGATGCCTTCACTTTTGACCACATACACGTCTTCACTTTGCTGTCTTAATTGACTAAAGCACGTCTCAATGGGCAATACCTGGTAGTCAACCACATTGACCACGTGCATGCTGGTATGACACCGCGAGAGATGGCACCATTGTTGCAACATCACATCCACACCAGTGTAATCAGGCGTGCGGATATTAGGATCGAAGATTGAACGTAGAAAGAATTCTGCCTCGGGGCGCAACGATATAAATCCTCGGCATATGATGTCTTGATATTTGTGCATCATACATAATATTGATGCCTGCGCATTTTGACGCGACACCACCGCTATTGACTCTAGCAACGACAGCTGTCGGTCGATTGCATCGATCTGTTCGCGCATGACAGCCACCTGGGTTGCTGAACCATTCACTGTCGCTGGTCCCTGAATACGTCTTTTGCGTGACATGCGCTGTTTCTCCTTCTTCTGCTTTGCACAATTTTTGGACTGCGGGCGGCGCGTTCGCTTTGACTTGTGGGGTCTTCTTTTTAGTATCTCGAAATCTTCAGCTACAGCAGTACATGGGTACAAAGGATACGCTCGTTCCGCTCTTGGTGCGGCATTCAAAACCATAGGGCGTAACGTGACCCATGCGGGATGCAGCATCGCCTCTTCTTTCTCCGTGGGGGCGCGTTGATGACGAATGGATGAGTAGCAAATGACGAGGTTTAAACCAGGCGACATTGTTCGTGAAATGAGCTCTTCGGTACGTACCCATTCGGTTCTCGTCGCTTCGTTTCAACGAATTCAACGATTTCAGAAATTTTAACATCAACGAGAATCTTGCGTTTCTGTTTGCTTGCACTTCATGATAAAGTCACACGCTCTGCCAACCTTCCATATTCCCCAACAACTTTCTCTCAGTATCGGTGAAGTAGATCTAATATTGGTGAAGCGACTGCACAAATTATCAGGCGTTTTGTTTTTCTCGTCACTTTCCAGTGTGTGGAAAACAATGAACACATCTTTTATGAATGGAAATGATGCTTTGAAACAAACTGAACCATATGAAACGATATGGTTGTATTTACAGCACAGAGGTAAATTGCAGGTGCACCATGTGTCCCTATCCAACTTTTAAGCATGATGCACCAACGCTTCTGATTTCTCCCACAATGCACTGACAACTGCTGCGTTCTTGGCAAGTAACGACGACTCCCACATTTTTTTACACGAATATAATCACCGCTCTTTGCGTCAAACAGCAGGAGTTTCTCAACAATCTGCATAAGTTGGCCACTTAATCCTTCTGGTACCTTCTCAAGCATAAAATTTAGTATTAAAGCTATTAGCTCTGGTGTATGACAAAACAATTTGGTGTCTATCTCGATGGCAGTGGTACATCACTGGTGAGACGAGCGATGTGTACTTACTCGATGGTGTTGTGACAACTTTGCTTATCTCGACTGAAATGTCCACATTTTTGCTACCGTAGCCTGGGAGGATCACGTGCATGTTTTCTTGTCTGACAAGCGCCAGGTACCATTCAAAGCCAAGCCCATGGCCTCTGTCAATAACCAGTATGACTTCTTGGAGTCGTAATATTTGTCTTAGTTCCTTTGGTTAGTTGTGTAATTGCTGGAAGTTTCCAAATGAACACTGTATCAAGTGTGATTTCTGTGCAAAAGGCGCCAATGATGAGCGTATCATGGATTCCGCAGACTCTGGCACCTTTCAAGTGCTGCATGTGTGTGAGGATGCTTTCACAAAGTGGTAAAAAATCACGCGATTCGAAAATCAGTTGCTCGGCTTATATCTGACGATGATTCATCTTCTTCTAGGAGTGTTGGCCACATCCACTCATCCAGCAGCATTGCTACGGGTGGCTTCGTTTTAAAGGGCTTTGCACTGCCATCTGGAACTTAGCCAGGATCTGACCTATTTATGACAATAATTACTATGACAGGTCAACCCTCCGACAGTACACAGCGAAGACAATTTCAGCTCCTTTACAATCAGCTGGCGTAAACATATAACCAGCCGTTCCCTACGTCCACTGCCGTGTTCGATAACGTGGCTGCTCATCCTTTGCCCCGTCCATGTTTTCCATGGTTTGTACCGGTGAGAAAATGCTTCGCTTTCCGCAAATACTATCGAAACCATTACAGAGGGCATTACCTGTTCATTGTTTGCTTTTGGTTCAGGCAAAACCAAAGAGTTCTACTTGTATATCATCCCATTCTCGATCGACAATGAATCATGCTTGTTATTTATTTCCCTGTCTTGTGTCACAGTTATCTAGTTTAAGCTTTGGGTACTTTGACAAAATAAAACAAATTCTTATTTTTACAAAGTAAGGCAACCGTTGCCCTTCACAACTAGCGCGAATGTAGTAACTTCGAATTTTTATCATGTTGAAAGTGATTTATCATCGTCAACATTGAGCGTGGGACAGCCTCATGAATGTGTGTTAACTACATAGTTCAGACCAGGCTGATATGTTATACACCCATTAGCTGCTCTTTTAAATATTAAGAATTCAATGGATGGATTTTCAGTAATTTCCTAGATGTTATTGCTTCATTGTTTTTATGGTGGGGGATTTACTCTGCCATTATAGTCAAAGCTGTTCTCAGTGGCTAATCTTCCGCTTATTAGATTTCGTGGTAAGCGATATTATGATGACGTTGTTGATTTATGTGATGCTGGTATCTACATCTAAAAGTCGCCAATGTATTCAAACATAATCCATTACGCATGATGTGAACGAAGTGTACCCATGTTTACACGTTTGCATCAGAATGATGATCAATATGGTGAATGTTGGTGATTATACATGTAGGCTGTTTAGTCCCACTTTAAAAACCTTTATAAGGCTTTGGTATCCCTTAATAAACCGCTTGTACCCTTATTAGTGGGTAGGACAGCAGATAACGCCGTACTTGTCGCACACGTCACACATTTTGTGAATGAATGTCGCAAGTATCTTTTTCTGATCGTTGCGTAGCCAGTTCATTGGCACTCACCGAACGGATTTTTTTACCTGCCGCTCTGATTCTTGTAAGATGAAAGAAGAGCTCACGGTAAAGAAAAACAGATGCTTACGCTTTGAAGAAAAGTTGGCCAACGTTGTACCGATTACGGGTCCTATAACGATTGCGTGATTCTTTTCTTTTGTGGGTGCATTATTAAGGGGAGCGAGGGGTCATAATTGAATTTGCGTTCTGGTGAAAACATTAAAAAGGAACCAAGTTAACCCAGCAAGAACAGAAAGAAAGCGAACAATTCCATAAACTAGTAGATGGAGTTTATCATCGAGACACATGGCGACAACGACATTGCTCAGAGCAAGACGAAACACGTCGATAGATTCTCTGTAGTGTCTGTACTACCAGATAAATTACGTTGTCAATACGCAAGCAAACACTGTGCGAACCCACGTACTACTAAGAAAAGTGGTGAGCTACACAAATTCTGCGCAGAGCATCGTGAGAGGGCGAACAGAAACCAAATGCGACTTGATCAGCGGAGAAGGGTGATGAAGAAAAGAATCAGGCAAATGCAGGAACACCAGACGGTGCTGGAATCCCCAGTAACGAGTAACAGATACAAGCACAACAAGCGATCAGGGGAGGGTGATTTGTACCCAAGTGTGGCGACGCGTCAGGTAGATGTCTACTCCGATGGACATCTGGTGCCGAGAGTGGAGAGCCTCTTCAACCCCGACGATTTGCAGATCTTAGAAGTGCTGTTGTTCACTGACGAAGAGCGCGCGCAGATAGCCCGAACGACTACAATAACAGGCAAAGACAACAATGTATATTCACCTTCGGCGGATTGTACACCTTCTTCAGGGTCAACACCAAAGTGAAATTTCTAGGCATGAAAACAAATGATATTAGTAGATAAATAGACGACACGCTAGCCAGTGATGATTATTTTAATGAGAAAAGCAGACATTGCTATTCATCTGTAACAAAGAAAAAAAATAAAATGATTGGAAAGATCTGAAAAAGCATGCTACTACTGGCGATACACACGTATTGTAGGCAGGCACTCGCTAGAATACAAACCTAAACTCTGTGGACGTGTTTGAGAAGTTATTAGTCGTTTCGACTGCCACGCATACTTTACTACACTCTATTCTCTTTATTGTCATAACTCGAGTGGTCTTGAAAGTCTATGTAGGAAACACATTATGAGTGTAAGAATATTCTTCGATGCGTTGACGTTTCGTTCTCACGTAATTCTGCATCTGAAGACACGCAGTAATATTAGTGCGCCAAGTATAAGTATGGGGGTTTTCTGTGGAGCATTGTAGTTCACATATTCCACACATATCTAACTATTATGGCCCACACTCCCTCATTCTCAAGATACTTTGAAACTTAGGATTCATTCAAGTCAGGCTCCAGGGCAAGTATTCAATACAACGCCTATACCGACTTCATGAGTATCAGATCAAGAGGAGTTTCGGCCATGTGCTGTTGGTTTTGATTATCACGTCACTACCAATACTTGCAGTTGTTCCGCTTATGGATGCGGTGACAATGAAGCCAACCAGCGTACGACTCGAGAATTGGGTTTGGTTGCAGATTCGCCAGCATTTGCGGCGGATATGTCGGCAAGAAGGGATAAATGCCCACTTTGTCGTGCAGCAAGTGCATATTTAGAAACGATCGAGGAAACAAGAACGGGTTTGGAGGCGTCGATGCATTCAAGTCCTCCACATGGATCCCCAACTTTGCGTTCGTTTCGTCCTCAGCGCCGCTGCCAGTCGATGATGCCGCCGGCCACGACACCATTTTGGTGTTGATGAAGCTCTTGGTGTGGTCAACACAGTCAAGACAATGGTAGTGAAGTGGTCCACATATTTTGTATAAATATCATATATCAGTACAGTGGCTTTGGGTATTGACCCACCGGATCGTCAGGTAGATTATTTAGGGGAAACGCAGGCGAAGCAGATGGCGTCAAGTGGCGCGGTAGACAATGACAGCACCGACGCCGTGGCTTCTTCTTCTGCGTCCACATTATCGTCGATAGAACTTCTGGCGAACAGTGCGATCGCTGCGGGCTGCTTGCAGGCGGTCATGAGTCTCGTGCATCCAGAATTGACCAAGTATGTCGATTTCCAACGTGAGCGGGTGAATGTGACAGAGCGCCGACAGAGCGCGGCTGGTAATAGTAAAAACAGCGCGCGAGCGAATAGGATGGTGGATATTTCTTCTACTTCTCCTTCTAGTGAAGCAGTCGTGGATGACGATCCTGACCGACAAACAGATCTGTCGATGCAACTGAAGTTTCTGCGTGACCATTGGCATTCACACTTACGGTTCTATGGAGGCGATCCTCAGTTACCGGTGGTCGTGAAGCGCGCGTTAATGTATCGGAACAAAGTGTCGCATCAAAGCCAACTGACACTCGACCAGTACGAAGATGCGATTGAGACGTTTGAGACATTGGCGGAATTAATTGAATGCAATGCACTCATTCGACGACAAATTCGGGATTTGGTCACAAAATTATTGTCGTTTTCATCGTCAGCTACTGCACCACCTGCGACTTTGAAACCATGTGCGCCTGTGATTATGCCATTGAATGCTGGTGCAAGTGATAAAGATGATGAGAGTATGAGAGAAATGACCTGGGAAGACCTGAAGATCAAAGGCAATGAATGTTTCAAAGCTGGTGAGATGGATAAAGCAATCGAAAGATATAGCAAAGCCATCGAATTGGCTCCACGGGAAGCTGTACTCTACGGAAATCGTGCAACCTGTCGGTTAAGGCTGAAGGAGTTTGAATTAGCAAGAGAGGATGCAGAGGAGGCGTTGGACGAAGACTGTGATAATGTCAAGTACTACCGCTTGTTATCTGAAGCTTTGATCGGTCTCCATGAATACGAAGAGGCCAAGGAAGTATGTGGAGAAGGATTGGCTTTGAGTCCGGAAGACAAAGTCTTGATTACCAGATCGAAAAACTTGGAGGCGAAGATCGCCAACTTGGTGAAAGAACGAGAGAAAATCCGAAAGCTTGAAGAAGAAGAAAAAGAAAAGGAGAAGAAAGCAAGTCAACGAGAAACAACATCACCCATAATTTCCTTTCGAAAAAAAAAAGAATCGATCAGACAGCAAAAGTTAAAACAAGAGGTGCAAGATAAGAAGAGCAATAAAAAGAAGAAGCAAAAGGATAAGCAGCAAGAATGGTCACAATTCCACATCCATCATGGAGCGAAACCATCGATTCCAGCGAATCTTGTTCCGATGATCAACTATGAGAAAGACATTCCAGCCAATGAGGTGGAGGTGTTTAGCCCTGGGTCGAAGAAGTTAATTATTTATGGGAAAGGTATGGAGTTTATGTCGGCCGCGGCAAAGGTATTCATGAAATCCAACGCCGGATCGCAGGACCCTTGGAAGCCACGCGATAGTAAGACAGTCCAACTTGCGGTGGAGCACTTTCGTCAGGCAGCAGACGCTGGGGTGGCCGAGGCTTGGTATCGCTTGGCGATGCTGTATGGTACAGCAAGTGAGGATGAACCAATTGATGGTATTAAATTTGATCCGAAGAAGCAAGCCGAGTATTTCTATCGTGCGGCAAATTGCAAACCGTTCCTAAAGCATCCGGGGAGCAGTCGCATCATTCTGCACAGGGGTGTCGCAGAATCGGAAAACGAACTGGGTATCTGCTTCCGTCATGGGAACTCTGTGTTTACTATCGATTTAAAAAAGGCATTTACATTTTTTCTGAAATCGGCACAGCATGACTATCCACCTGGACAGTACCACGTCGCGAACGCGTACATGAACGGTGAAGGTACAGCCACGAATTTAGAAGCCGCTCGGTTTTGGACAGCTCGAGCAGCGCAACATGGACTGCCCGAAGCACAGGCGAATCTCGCAGATATGCTACGAAGAGGTATTGGTGGAGTGCAAGATGTGAACGCAGCGGGGCAATGGTTTCAAATCGCAAATCACAATAGTGTCACGGCCATGATGTCGCGATTGTCGATGGATGGCATACAGTCACTTAAACCGGGAAGTGAGGATGATTTTGATGCTTACTGGAACATGTACGACGACTTTGAGGATGATCTTTATGATTATGATTCCGATGTTGAAGAAGGTATTCCTTCGTGCATCAAGTTGAGCTCGTATACACCTACACGAACTAATGTTTGCCGACCGCCATCAAGTGTCATCAAAGCTCAGGTAGTGGCGCGACGTAAGGCAGGAGGACTGGTAGCTGCCCAGTTTTGTCTCTCCGAGCGAAAAGTGAACAACGCGTGGTCACTATTGCAGAATGAAAACCAAGTGGCAGAGGCGATTCGTGAGCTGATGGCAGCTGATATGTTATGGGATCGATGTTACCTCTTCTGGCCGCCTTCACTGCTGGGAACGGCACTACCACTTGCAAGAAAACTATACGAAAGCAATCGAAAGCACCTTGAGGCAGCGTATTTTGTGGGTCGATGGGATATGCTGAGCGATCAAGACCGAGTTCAACATTGGAAACAGTGTGTCAAAGCTCATCCATCAGTGGCTATTTTCCATTTTTACCTTGGGGTGTCGTATGCCAACGTTCGTAATTATCATGCCGCAATTACGGCGTATGAAAAAGCACTTGAGTTGGAGCACCATACATTCTGGTTGTATTATCTGGCGTCGTCGATGATCTCGTTAGGTATGGCTGACGCCGCGATGGTGGCATATCAAGAATATATCGCCAAGACTCCACCAGATGCATGTTATGTTCCTGACGTCTACTACGCGCTTGGCGTTTTGCATTTAAAGAAACAGGATGTGAACGCGGCCATTATCCACAATGAATTGGGGAAAATGGCAGAGTCTACTACCATTCGCTTCCCAGCGCTCTATCCGTTTGTCGAAGATGAAGCCCCAAAAGAAGCTCTGCATGAAGTGATGAAGGTCCATGGACTACTAAATCCCACACGCACAGCGGAAACGATGGCACCCACGATGCTGGCCTGTGATTTTTGCGACTCGTCTGTCAAAGCAGCTCAATTATTGATGCATAAACTATCAAAGTGTCCACGTCGGCCAGTAATGTGCCAGGTATGTGACGCTCAAATGGTATTCGACAGTCTTTATTCGCATCAACAACGAGAGCATCCAGAATTGCGAAGTGAATTGACTAGCTCAAACTTGCATACTCTTAAAAAACAGAACTATCTGACAGCACCCAAATTGCACTTTATGGGTGAGATCAAGCAAATCATAGCACCGAAAGGATCGACGAAATCGACTGTCTTCATGTCAAAGGTACTCGCTGGAGAGTCGTGGACGATTCGTGTGGATCAAAATCTAATGTCTTACGTGTCAGAGGCTGCTATTGGTAGCACTCTTCTCATTTTCTGGCGAGATTCGCCATCACTGGAATCGATCGATAACCGATCACTTCATCTCACGAGTAAAGCCGGCGATGGGGAAGTTTATGGAGTAAAGCTTACACTTCATGTCGTAAAGTGTTCGCTGCAACAGATAATGTACGAGGTCACACAACTGAGACACCTAAAGCACATTGAAACTGAGGCATTATGTTCAAATTGCTGCAGCCCGACGAAAGGCGGCCTCGCATCCTGCAGTGCGTGCAAAAGAGTCCAGTACTGTTCTCGAGACTGTCAACGAATTCACTGGAAACGCATACATCGTCATCTTTGCAAGAATACACTGATGCAGGACCAGTTGCTCTCATTGAGTGAAGACATCACACCTCCCAACCAGACTTCGGATGTGTTCGCTCGATTGGCCCCGGAGGAAGTGAATTACTTTCCTGCTAGTGCAGCGAATCCTGGGAATACGCTCGAAATCATCGAGGCTTTAGTGCGATCGCTAGGTCATGGAGCGACTTTGAAAGAGTCAAAGACAGAACATTTGACGCTACCTCCAACATCTGGCCAACCACATGAGATCTCAGCCAGTATTCGAGTTTATCGGAAAGCAGGGAGTAAGGAATCATGGGCTCAATACCGTGTCGGGTACTTGCAAAATACGCCCACTCCGGCGCAGCAATGCCAACTCCGATTTTTCTTTCAGCTGCCGCCACATAATCCACTGTGCTTAAACTTCAATAGCGCAAAGGTGTATCTCCTGAAATGTGAATCATTCGTTGATGATTCATTGGGCAAAGGCTTCCGTATGGGATCCGACGTTTCGTTATCACGCCTGCCTGCTCCGGCATTGGCGGAGCTTTTGGATTATCTCCTCGTCAATAGCAACATTTACCTCAACTAAGCAGGAAGGAGAAGGAAAACTGTAGCTGATGAGACAATATAAGCTTTTCACACGTCGCATATATAATTTTTCAATAGCTACATCATTTTGTGCAGCGATTGAAGGTAGCTATGCGATATGTGAAACCGTTGGAGCTGTCAGCATTCTAACACCCAGAAACACTAAGCAACTGATAAGATGCCAAAATAGCCATTAACTGCTTAAAAGCTCATCATCCCTTCGATTTCCCCCTATGTAACCACAATTGCATGTTTCTACACTCAGAAATACCAAAATCTAGCACAAATAAAATTACTTTTAGTCACAGAATGGCTTCACATGTCCGCTTGATTGTATCACGAGTTTTATATCAATTGCTCTTGTGGCCATTCACCCACAACTCCGATCTCTCCCATACAGCACGAGCGAGCGAAGCGTCTTTCGCGAGTTCTGATGATTTCTTGACCGTGTCCACTTGAACATACAAGCCATTCTTCCATTTCGGTGGCAAGGGCTCCTCGCTGGTTAGACAAGCAAGATAACCATCAGAGATGGCGGACGTGTTATTCACACTCCCAATGCGCCACAGATAAAAAACAATCTGTTGCTTTAGCAATGCCCGTACTACCTGGTTATCCGCGATTAGCTCTGTGTCCCTCATGAAACCGGGGTCAAACGATAACATCTCTGGTCCATTCGTGCATCGGCGGAGAAATTGCTTCGCAAATAGGATGTTGCAGAGTTTGCTAGTTGAGTAAGCTTTCAAGTAATTGAACGGCTCTAGATCACGTTCCAATTGGTCAAGGTGCTTTACATTTGGAGCCACCAGTCAGGTTTTCTCGGCTGGATCGTGGGTGCCGGATGATGCCATGACGATGCGATGTACTTGGTCCTTTAGCAGCGTCGCCATTAAAAAATGGTCAGGGTGGTTGGTTACAAACATGACTTCGAAACAGTCAACCGTAGTCAGTTTCTGTTGAGACTGGATACCGGCGTTGCACACTAATGCAAACAGTTGGGAGTTGCATGTCTGGAGAGACTAACAGTACTTACGCATTGACGAAAGATCAGTGAGATCCATGGTGCCTCCCTCCAGGATGGTGGAAGAACTGGCGCTCTTAATTTTGCTGGCTGCTGCATTCACACGTTCAGTGTTACGGCCCGTGACGATCACATGCATGCTTCCTTGCTTGATGAGTGCGAGGCAACAGGCGAAACCAAGGCCATTATTGCTACCAGTGACCAATACGATCTTCTTTGCAGTTGTGACCGCCATCTTCAAGATTATTGTTGCGTTGCTTGGAGTATTCAAAAATGAAAGATTAGTAGTTATGGGAATGAATCAAACTGAGGTAAAGCTATTGGTATCTTCAGTGTTTGCAAGGCAGAGTGTTGGTGATTAGTCGCAACAGCTCTGTTTGATTAGACCTCCTACCGCTTCCCCTTATTACCAAAGGCACCGAAAATGTCACCCTAAAAAATGCTAAGATGTTCCCTCACATTTGCTTTCGGGCTTTATTCTAATGCCATAGCGTATAGCTATCCTAAAAGAGGGACGAGCTTCCTTGTAGGCACTCGTGGACACTTGTTATTCTTTCTACGCTCTTCTTCCGTCTCTGGAAAACACTTGAGGCCATGGTAAACCCTGAAGCTGATACTGGAGAAGTAAAAGGATATTTTTGGATGCATTGTCATCTCGGTTCACAGTTATACCATGCCAGCTATTGTTTTTGCAATGGAGTACACTGTGAACCTTTATGCGACGAATGATACCGTCCTTGCATCTCCGATCAGAGAACTGGTAGGCCAGTTCCCGATGACAATTACCCTGAAGTTTGCTTGTGCAATACTCATCAATTGAAATCACCTTGCAATATCGCTTCAATTGATGTTAAAGTCGCTTGACTGGACTCGCCGGTGATTTCTTGGAGCTTTTTTGCATAAATCGAAACCGTCTAAACTGCATTGATCTACTCGTTTATCGCTAGCGATTGCACATAAGAATGAACCTAAATTGGCATAAGAACACTCTCATTGATACGAAGCAACATCTCCTTCACAATTACACATGATAGTGGTCATCTTTGTTATCTCACTGACAACAACCGGCATGAGATGAACAAATAGATACTGATCTGGATAAGCTATCATTTTAAACAGATAGGTGTATTTAGGTTAGTAAATGTAACGCTGTCATCCTATCAATGACTGCACTTCAGCTGGTTCTGGTTGATAGAAAGGAAAGTCAATGTAGCCAACGTCAGCATCCTTGCCAAGCTGACGAGAGCTGTAGTACGTTTCAAAGCCGGCGGGCGGATTTAATGGCCAATTATTCTGGAAACGTTCTGCCAAATCCGGGTTCGAGATATACGCGCGGCCAAAACCAACGAGATCAGCCGCACCACTTCGGATAGCACCCTCAGCGATATCACGAGTGTACGAGTTGTTGGCAATAACGGTGCCCTTGAACGCTTGCTTGGTATCGAATGCTGTGACGAGACGCCCTTTATCGTGATAACCAAAGCTAGGACCGTCCAGAATCGCCAAGTATGCGAGGCCATGAGTACTTAGACGTTCAATGACATAAGTGTACATATCAAAGTTGTCTTCACTACCCATGCCACCAAAACCACCATTAGGAGACAAGCGCACACCAATGCGGTCAGCTGGGTAGACTGTCTTGATTGCCTCGACAATTTCGAAGAGGAAGCGGGCACGGTTTTCAAAGGATCCTCCGTATTTATCGGTACGCTTGTTGGTGACCGATTGCAAGAACTGATCGATCAAGTAGCCATTCGCACCATGGATCTCAACACCATCGAAACCCGCTTGCTTGGCAAGTTCTGCGCTGCGGCGGTAGTCATCGACAATACCAGGGATTTCGTCCGTTTCCAACGCTCGAGGTGTTTCATACTCAGAATGTTCGCCGTTTGCCGTACGGGTATGTCCTTGTTCAAGACGAAGCGCCGATGCCGAAACAATCTCCTTCTTTTCATGGAAACTTGAGTGTGATTGGCGTCCCATATGCCACAATTGGACAAAGATTTTACCTCCTTTTTTGTGCACACGATCAACGACCTTCTTCCAGCCCGTGGCTTGCGCTTCATTATACAACGCAGGCGCATGGAACCAGCCAAAGCCCTGTTCGGAGATGGCAGTCGCTTCGGTGATGATTAAACCCGCGCCCGCACGTTGCTCGTAATAGATCTCATTGATTTCCGTAGGCACACGTGTCTGAAAATCGGATCGACCACGGGTAAGTGGTCCAAGGACGACGCGATTCTTGAGTTCAAGGTCTTTGCCAATTGTGTACGTCGTGAAGAGCTTGTAGTCGGCAGTTGCCATTGTGTTGTTTCTTGGTTGTTATTGTTTGCTTTGGTTGGAAAATGAAAAATGAGGACAGCACTCAAGGTGAACACGATGAGATAGGATGGCGAACAGCATTGCGTAGATACAGGAAGAGGAATGAGCGTCGCCAAAGGAAAACAATACTAGTTCAACGTCGTGGACATTGTGTTGACGCCTTAATTATCTTTTATCAGTATATTTGAACTCCAGTGCAGTATATCCATGCTCACATATACTGAATTAATGATAATACAATGCCACCACAAGCGAATCTGCTCACACGATTGGTCAAGAAAATCGAACAAAGATTAGTGGATTGGCTCAAGCGATTACGTGAGCCACTGAGAAAAATGAACGATTTGACACGATTTCTGGTGGAACGAGTTGATTTTCACGAGGTCATGTGAGATACCAAAGTACGAGGAACTCAGAGAGAAGCTCCTGTTTTTTCTTTGGGTTCGACTTGACTAGCAAAAGCTGATTAAGATTAGACAACCACAGAGTAGACATCTTCGACACCTGAACTCTAAGAACAAGTTTTTGTTGTATACTGTTCCACACATTCGACCATCCTTCCTCCAATCCTTTCCATCTTGTACTTGAATAGCCGCTTGAACTTGCAGTGAGACCACGTGACCATTGGTCTTGATGCCTTGGTTAAAATCCTTTTTTGCTTGGACGTCATCTCTGAAGTTCCGAAAGATAGAAGATCACCCAACAGACAGTGGTTGAATATTGTGTCCTTGGTGTCATTCACGCTTAACATCATGCCATGAGGGTTGTACAGCGTGATAAAGTTACGGAATGCTTGATTTCTTCTATACACTAATATGTGTAACAATGGAGAGAAAGCTAATTCATAGATGGGAGCTAAATAGGATCAAAAAGCCACTCATATTGCTCCGAACGGTTGGGCACTGGACTCGCTGGTTCTTTTCGCCGCGTTCTATATCTCCCGCAGCTTCGTCAGGTGATTGATGAGGGATACACTACCTTCCCTATGTACCATCCAGAGATAGCCGAGAGAAATGCGTCAACTATGTCGAAGAATGTTTGCAAGTTTGAGAACTACCAGTAAAAATCATCGAAATTACTCATGATTTGCATGCTACTTGGATATTCTACCACTTCTGTTCGTCTTAGCAAATTACTCCTGAATACAGTGAGTTACCATGGGACGACAGAACCATCCCAGCTGATAAATTTTCCGCTGTCTTCTGCCTTCAAGTTATCCAGTATCTTCGTGAGACCGGCGACGCTTGTCTCGGTGTTGATTGCGCCATTACCTCCAGTCATACGCGTGGCAACGTAACCTGGATGCAGCGCCACCGTCAGGATCTTCTCGTTTTTTAAATCCTTTGCCAAGCTTGCGTTGATCATATTCAGCGCTGCTTTCGACGCACGATAGCCGTACATACCACCCGAACCGTTGTCATCGATGCTGCCCATGCGAGACGAGACCTGGCCCACAACCGCCGAGCCTCGGAGAGCTACTGCCTGTTTGAGGTTCGGCAGCAACGCCCGCGTGACAAGGAATGGACCCACAGCGTTGATCTCGAACTGCTGCATCAGGTCTTCTTTGGTGGTCTTGTCGATCCCACCACCGGTCCCGATACCAGCGTTGTTGATCAGCAAATCAATGGGTTCGCCTCGAAGGTGGCTGGCGGCATTCGTGATCGACTTTTCATCACTCGTATCTAGTTCGATAACCTTGACAGCCAATGCATTCAGCTAAGAACATAAGAACAAGGAAACCATAAGACACGCTATTTAGTGATGAATAAAGCAGTGTGCAATTACTATCATACCTCCTCAGCGGATGAAGGATTGCGTACACCAGCAATGACATTCCATCCTTGCTGCGCGTAATGCGTGGCGAATTGCAGGCCAATACCGCGGTTGCTGCCTGTGATCAAGACCGTCTTGACGCTCATGTTGGGCTTGCTTGGATTGTTTGTTGTGCACTCAATGAGGAAAATTAAGAATGAGATCCGACCGTTGAAGATTCCTTTCCAAAAGACATTCTTGCATTTGGTCCTTCTCAGCAACATTCACGCTCTGATTGGCCAAAGATATCTATGTTGACGTGGCTCCAAGCAGCTACGCAAATCATGTCACAGACTCCCTATTACGTTTTTGATGTTTTCATCAATTTTGAAATGGTTTGTATTTACTTTTTATATTAAAGTATTATTTTATTTAATAAATGATAAAAATATAACACTATTTTTAAATTTATGTGAAATATAAGAATGGAGACACAATGAATGATCAAAATACGTAAGCTCTATGAGTGACGATACACGCCTATTGTACCCAGACAGTCGCTAGAATATGGATTTGAACCGTGTGGACACGTTTGAGCGATTGCTAGCTCTCCCGGTGTCCATGTATACTCTTCCTACACTCTATTCTCCTCATCGTCGTAACTCTAGTGATAGTGAAAGTCTACATAGGAGACACATGGCGAATGTAAGAATATTTTTCGATCCGTTAGCGCCTCGCTCCCACGTGATTCTGCATTCGCTGTTGTTGCAGTAGAAAGCATGCTGAGACCCCTGGCTCATCGAGCTGGTTTGTGCTTGACGTACGACTTGTTCTTGTGAAGCGACTGATGAACAGAATAGAGTGTAGAAGGAGTATACGTGGACAGTAGGAGAGTATAGCAATCTCTCAAACGTATCCACACTGTTCAAATCCGTATTCTAGTAACTGTCTGCTATAGGCAGGCACATATCGCCACCCAATCTTGCCTGCTTTAAACAGCTACAAAGCGAGCGTTTAGCTCTCCAGCCCACACAGTTTTGGCACAATAGCAAAGTCGAGTTATTATAATGTGTGGGAAACAATAGGAGCAATTATATTTTTAATTCATTAGAATGCCAAACTGACTTCTGGGCTACATATAATGGCGCTTATGTTTTGGCTTCGTAGATATAGCTCGCAAATCGAGCCATGCCGAAAAGTCTTACCAGGGGAGGATCGTACCGTCGTACTGGTAGAATTTGTTGGTGTCTTCGATCGTGACATCGGCCAAGACCTTGGTCATCCCCGCAACACTCTCGCTCGGTTGGATTTGCCCATTGTTACTAGTGAGCTCCGTCGAGACGTACCCTGGATGGATTGAAATGGCAATGATGTTGTCCTTTTTGACATCTTGCGCCAGGCACGCGTTAATCATGTTCAGTGCCGTCTTGGACGCACGGTAGCCATACTGACGACCCAGTAAATTGGCCCTGGGGCCAGCGTTGAGAGTAATGCTCCCCATATAGGAACCCACATGTGCGACAATGGCAGAACCATTCTTGGCAGCAGCAAGCTTGAGGTTGGGAATGAAAGCGCGCGTCACCAAGAAGGGTCCCACGGCGTTCACCTCGAATTGACGTAGGAGACTGGCTTTCGTCGTGGCGGCCAAATCGCCCTTTTCCAAGATGCCAGCGTTGTTGATGAGCAAATCAATTGGTACGCCCTCAAGCGCCTTGGCAGCGTTTAAGATTGAGTCTTCGTCCGCTGAATCGAGCTGGATGATTTTTGAAGGCGAAAGTGCTTGCAGCTACGCGATGGTTCATACAAAAGATTACGACCCATCATACAATATTAATATAGTGTGTGAGCGTATGTAGAAAGGTTGAGGGTTTACCTTGTCGGCGGCGCTGAGATTGCGAGCAGTGCCGATGACGTTCCATCCCGCCTTAATGTAGTGCTCGGCCAACGTGAGTCCGATGCCACGAGTGCTCCCAGTGATAAGAACTGTCTTCGTCGTCATTGGTGATCTTGGTGGTGATTTCGCTTGAGTGTTAGAATGCAAATTCAAAAATGAGCATCGGTTGGTACCAATACACTTCCGCGCAGTTCTGCACTCTAAATGATATCAACTAGTCCTTCCACATGCGTTTTGAATTTGGTGGATCACGAAATCACATGCTGACCATATTTGTGAACAGGTTAATAGAGTTTCGTAATCGGCGACTCTTAGTTCCAAATCTTTGCTGTATCCTTCATAAAATTACTCCAAACTGTGCAAAAATGGTTCTTCGCATCAGGATTGACTACGATACTTGATGCACAACGTTTGGTGATGTCAAGTGTGTTGAAATGAAATGTTTCACATGGCACTAAGAACAAAGACAAGTGCTACCACATGACTTCTCGAATGATTCCCCTTATTGCTTTAGTTCTTCGGTACCATACGACCTTTTATTGTGTTCCAGAGGGCATGTACGTGATATACTGGCGATACGTGATCTTTTTCATCAAACTCTCCGACATCATCGTCGAACTGACTAATGGGCGATGAGGTGAACCGTTGCAACTTTGCCATTTTATTCAAACTCCAAGTCATCTTCTTTGTACATCAACGCTTGCGTACAGGATGCGCTCGATGTCCACTGTATCATCCATAATATCCAACCGCTTCTTTGAGCCCGACGCATCACTGCATGTCGCGTTGCTACCACTGGCTCAATTGCAATTGTTAGCCCATTAACGATAGCGCCGCGCCATCAAACCCAAGGAATTGTGAGCCCATTCTACGTCAACATATCAATTTAGCCAATTTTTACAGTACTTGTATCTGTTCCCATAAAAGAGAATGAATATCTCGATAAAGTATACGCAAAAGTGGATTTTATCCAATCATATCTCTTTAACCAATCTGAATTTAGCAAAGTGGTCACAACCAGCGATATGCGCTTATTGTAGGCACGCGGTCGCTAGCACATCTGGCGAAGCACTTGGTACTCACACCAAATACTCAGGTTTGCATTGCTTTTGGTGGCTGGAGTTAACAGAACTTCATCAAGGGTCACGTGCACGGACTCGTGAAGTGATTCGCACGTAAGTTGGCAATGCGCGCGATCGTACTGCACATCGACGAGTATTGCACGAGCCAATAGTAATCCGAGTGCTACCGGCAGCTCGAGAAGATACCATTCCCGACAAAGAAAACTGATGGAAACGCGGGAGCCAAGCTCTCCTGCCATGTTCTTCGTTGTAACAATAGAGAGTGCAGAATCATTTGGGAGCGAGACATCAATACATCGAAAAGCATTCTTACGCTCACCATGTGTCTCCTACGTACACTTCCAAGACCACAAGAGTTACGATGACAAGGAGAATAGAGTGTAGTAGGAGTATATGTGGACAGTGAGAGAGTCTACCAGCCTCTCGAACACGTTCACACGATTCAAGTCCGTATTCTAGCAATCGTCTGCTTACAATATTGCTAGTTGGATGTCATTCCATTTTTATCTCGTGACGATTGGATGAAAAGACAAAGTCTCTGGTGATCTGATTGGGAAGACAGGTAGCTCCACATTATAAGCCATTTGATTGGATATTTTCAAATTGCTCCACTGATTCGAATATATGATTGGTGTATTCCAGATTGGCTACACTGCAGACAGAATTGAAATCCTCATTCTTCAAAACTTCGTCCAAGACACAAGCACAAGCTCCAACAACCAAAAGCTATCAATGGCGGAGAAAACCGTGCTAATCAGCGGTAGTACGCGTGGTATTGGGCTCGCTTTTGCTGAGTATTACGTGAAAGCAGGTTGGCGCGTCATTGGAGCTGCCCGTGATATGAACACGGCTGACAAGGTAAGATCGCTCGGCTTACTTTATCCATGGAGCAATATGAGGCTAACACTCCTCTTCTTTATGCCACTACAGCTGAAGGCACTGTCCCCCTACAGGGTTGTGCAGTTGGACACTAGTGATGAAGCATCAGTGTTACAGGTAAGTGAAGAGCTCAAGGATGAGCCGATCGACTTGCTGATCAACAATGCTGGTGCCTACGAAGGCGGACGGTTCTACGACACGACGAAAGCCGACCTAATGCGCTCATTTGAGGTAAACACGGTGGGACCATTTCTCGTAACGCGTGCATTTGTTTCGAATTTGAAACTGGCGGCCAAGAACCACGGCAGTGGGATAGTCGTCCAAATCACATCGTACCTAGGCAGCGTCAGTTGGAACACGGGGGTCTATGGACTACCCGCTGCTGATGACCCATTCACGCGCGGTAAACACTGGGGATATTCTGCGTCGAAGGCTGCTGTCAACATGATTAACGCCTGCCTCGCGGTGGAGTTGAAAGATGACAGCATCACGTCCATTGTGCTTCATCCTGGGTTCGTTAAAACCGATATGACTCAAGGTCACGGTGACCTCACCGCTGAAGAGAGCGTGGTGTCAATGGCAAATCTACTGGGCGGGATTACTATCAACGACACCGGTAAATTCTACGCGTACGACGGTAGTATCATTCCATGGTAAGGGTACTGTACTTGTCAAGTCGATTTCACCTTCAGATGCAAGCATCACGAAACTACTATGGATAAACGTTGCATCCTGCTTTAAGTGAAGATTCATGCTTCATGATATAACACGACTATCATTGATGCGGTGTATTCATCTATGTAATCTCTAAATCATGGACTTAACAATATGTGATTGTAATGAATGGGAGAGGTTTAACCTTTATTCCCCACTTGTACAACGCGTTGCACAAATGATGTTGGGAATAAAGATTGCCTTGAGAGCAGACTTTAGGATTCATCGGATGGAGAGGTTCCTTGGTGGCTGTTGCTGCATGCGCAATTATCTTGAAAGGCCATGTTGACGATCAATCGCGTTTCCAGAAAAATGAAATTATACACTTTGGGTGGGAAAAAAAGGTTAAGATATATGGAGTTGGAAAAATCAAGTATACACCACAGGGTACTTCTCAGGAGTTTGAGAGTTTCTCATTCCGGTGGCGTGTCTTGAATTAATCGTTTCTGACTTCTCAATAGCGAAGCATATTAAATTGAAGTATTTACCACCTCACGTCCATCTATTGAGTGTCGCTTCAACACCATTTGCTAAGTTAGAAAGAACTACAGCTTTGAGAAACAGCATAATCAAAGGTATCGAAAAAATCAAACCAACTACGAGGCGTCCTTGTTTTTGAAGCAACCGATTGACGTTCTACTCCCGGTTGTGTAAGTGGATGCGCCTGTAGATACGTCTTCACAGCAGTGACTATTTTGAAAAGCACCAAGACAAGATAATCAAGAGTGCTGTTTCACTACTGGTCCGTGCAAGCACCCAAACTCAGTATAGCTTATTCGGCCAGGTGCGCGCGTATGGAAACGCAATTTTTGCAAGCTCAGCTAAAGGCAACATTGCTGTTCCCATAACGACCCTACGGAAGCAAATTGGTTCCAGATGTCGTGTTGTTGATGTGGACGAGTTCAGGACGAGCAAGCTGTGTTGTGCTTGTCACAAGAAAGGATATGTGCCTGACGAAGAAATTATCAGTGACGGTCTTTATGGCGTGCGACACTGCAAAAATAGTGAATGTCATCGCACATTGTGGGATCGTGACATCAACGCCGCAATCAAAATTATTAGGTTATTCATCGACGAAATGAAGGAAAAGAGGAGACTTAAGGGCTTCACGAGGGGTAAAGGATGAATTGGTACTCGAAATCAAAAACTGAGGTGATAAACGACCTCACTGCTATGATTCCGGGAACGGATGAGTGTAACCTGGGGAATAAAGGTTAAAGGTATAATAGTCGTGGACACCATACTTAAAACATTCGACTATAACTTTCTCAATTCTTTGGTATACGCGACAAGGATAGTTGTGTTTGAAAGCATTTTTTGCTGGCTTTCCAATGATGTATTCARCWGYTGAATACATCATTGGAAAGCCAGCAAAAAATGCTTTCAAACACAACTATCCTTGTCGCGTATACCAAAGAATTGAGAAAGTTATAGTCGAATGTTTTAAGTATGGTGTCCACGACTATAATTGTGTTTTCTGAGTGGGACAGGTCTCAACAGTCGTTTCCATTTTGCTCGAAGTGTTGGCGCATTTATTGGCCGCCAGCGGGAAGCTTATGTTCAAAGACAAGCCTAGCGAAAAACCACGAAATCTTCCTTTTTTCGGCAATTAGCAACTATGGTGTTCAATTGATGGGTTCGGTCTAAGAGACAAAGAATGCAACTCGTGGTACCGTTGACTGTGAAGTGCCGCATGGATTGATCACAAGTAAAATTCCGGACATTGTCGTGGAGATCTGTAAAAGCATTTAACTGCCCAAGTAGTCGGTCTCTGATTGTGTGAAAATTCATGTGCACATCATTATTTAGTTGACCAATTTCTTTAGTCAATCACGAATAAATGGATCGATCAGTACAGTAGAGTATTGAGAATTGCGCCCGTTTTTATTGGAATGTGAAGACAATATTTCCACTACATCCCATCGGTACGTGGATGTGCCCAAATAGTGTATATGATGGCCTGGACAGCTACTACGACCCAGGAATGGTCATGTACGTGATAGAGCAGTTGAGCACCCACAATCTCGATTATTTGGTCATTTTAGGCCACCTTGGCTTTGAATACTACTACAGATCTCGCCTCCTCATGGTGTTCGATCCCAAGAAGGTATTTATGAGCCTGCGTTAGTCAAACGACATCTACACTAGAGATATCGTGCAGATCTTGATTCGAAGCTGTGTAGCTGAGTTTATCTTTTGGTCGCCTTTTTCTAGAATCCAGATTTAATGTAGTGGTTCGAGAACGACTGGCCAATAAATACAAGTATTCCTTATGAGCTTACTGGTACGCTAGAGCTGGAGTGAAAGGGTGTATCAATTTCTCATTCTATTCGCCTGATAAAGCGTATGAGATGCTCGATGACGGCGCCGCTACGAAGAAGATATTTGCTTTTTCGAGGACTAATACTAGAGGGTTTTTAGGAT
>BCKE01000066.1:62198-75569 GCA_001600495.1 Pilasporangium apinafurcum
GATGCGATGCGCAAAAGCTCACTAAGAAGTCGAGGTATCTCCACATGTACTTGTCGCTTGTCATATACTGGTTGTATGATGTCATCTTGAACGAAGATATCGCCTGGATGATTCTGGTGTACTCGGGCTGGCAACGCGTGCGATCGTGCTGCACATTGACGAGTATCGCAAGAGCCAGTGATATTCCGAGTGCTACCAGCGGCTCGAGAAGACACCATTCCCCGACAAAAAAAGCTGATGGAAGCGCGGACGTCGAGATTTCCGACCAGGTTCTTCACTATAATAGCGAGCGTAGAATCATGTGAGAATAAAACATCAATGCATCGAAGAATATCCTTACGCTCATCATGTGTCTCCTACATGGATTTTCAAGATCACTTGAGTTATAATGACAAGTAGAATAGAGTGTAGTAGGAGTGTGCATGGACAGCATGAGAGTATACCAACCTCTCTAGTGTATCTACACGGTTCAAGTCTGTATTCTAGCAACCATCTGCTGTAGGAAACGCCGAAGAAGTTTTGCATTGGTCTTAATCGTGAAAAATGAGTATATAATGGCTACTTGACTCAAATTATGACAGTAACCGAGACACTAAATTCAGCTAGCGTATATACACTACTGGTAAGCGTGACCGAGATATGCCTCCCGTCTTGATCACCAAGCAATTGTCGTCCCGTCGTACGAGTAAAACTTGCCTGTGTCTTCGATGCTCAAGTCGTCGAAAACCTTGGCCATACCTTCAGCGCTCTCACTTGGTTGGATAAGCCCGCCTGCATTCATATCAGTCGCCACAAGCCCAGGATGAATCACGATTGACACGATTTTGTCCTTCTTTAAGTGAATGGCAAGATGTGTGTTAAACATATTTATGGCAGCCTTCGACGTCGAATACCCAGGCAGACACCCACGCGGCACCGGAAAGTCGGGGGCACCGAATGTACCGCTGTGAAAGCTAAGACTCCCCAAAATGGACGATACTTGGGCAACGACAGCATTTCCATTCGCCGATACTGCCAGTCGCAGATTCGGAGTAAACGCTTGTGTGACAAGTAGCGGGCCGATTGCATTCACCTCAAATTGATGCATCAATTCAGCCTTGTTGATGGTTTCCAACTCACCACCTTCAGAGATACCGGCATTATTGATCAATAGATCGATAGGCTCGCCCTGAAGTTCCTTGGCAGCATTGAAGATGGACGCTTCGTCCCCGGTATCCAGTTGTACTGTTTTGTAGGGGGCAAGCGCTTTCACCTACAGAACACCAGTAACTTCCAATGATATAATCACTTTTTTCCAAAACAACCGCAATAATATGAACAAAAAAACAGTACCTTGTCTGCCGAGTTGAGATTACGAGCTGCACCAATGACATTCCAACCCTTCGCAATGTAATATTCCACGAAGGCAAGGCCAATGCCACGCGTACATCCAGTGATGAGCACCGTCTTCTTTGTCATCTCTTGTTGTTCTTGCTGGTAGTGGTTCTGTGCGACTTAGAAATTTGAGGAATGAACAAAGTTGTGAGGGGTGATGTCTGTCATTCCAGTGTTGCATCTATGCAGTTGTAAATGATCTCTAAGATGTGTTGCATCATAGCGAGCACCGATCAGCGAAAAATAATGAATAGGATTTTTTCTGCACGCCTCGTCGACGGGCATCATTTGATTAGCACTTCACGTATGATCGATCGCATGTTGAATATGGACAATCGATTTGTTAATTACGGATGAATGGGGCAAGATGACCTTCACTCAAACGCCGCCAACATCTTGTTTAGCCAAACACCTCTCATCCATTTCCTACCAGTCTTCTTGGTCTATACCAAAGTTGTTGCCATGCAAAATCGCTACAGTTTACCCAACACTGTTTTTTTTAATAGATAACTGTAGATTCAATGCAGTAGACAGGATTCGCAATACCCAGCTGTTCAAATCATTTACACTTATTGGTTTCATGATGACGGAAGCACATGACTGGCAACTTGGAATCCTTTCATTGGTGAGATCGACAGATTTGCTAGTTGTTTACAAATGTTGCCGTTGGAATATCATTCACAGTGTTTACGCGCAAGTAGATCGCTGCTCAGCATGGGCAACATTTGTGCAACAATAGCATTTCCATTTATCGGCATTGCCAACTGCAGGCTTGGGGTGAACTCACGCATGAAAAGGAACGAATCCGCTGCATTCACTTCCAAATGGCGCATCAATTTCGGCTTCGTGATAGTTGGCACCTCGTAGAACTCGTTGATATCAGTACTGTTGATCAACAGATATATTGGGCTCCTTAACATTCTTCGGCTCTGTTTCGAATCGATTCCTTATCACCCCTATCCAGATGCACGATCTTGTAAGTGGTGAGTGTCTTCGCCTCTAAGTGCATTAAAGAAAGAAGGTGACTAGTTGGCATAGCCACCATGGGGTCAATTCTTTCTTGTCAATCAAAGTCAAAAAGGCCGAAGGTTTCGCCTTCATAATCAGCGGAAAGCATGGTAGTATAACACGGTATAGCTGAAGGATAGGTGCCATTGTTAATTTTCTAGAGGCTACTTCATGCTTCTCCTCCTTTGCTATTGCAACTGCTATAGGTAGATCTCTCGGCGTACTGGGTTGATTTTACTGAAACTACCACTAGCCGATAGTCCACGATTTTTTCGTTGATCATTGTATTGCTTAGAATTCGTTTTCTGGAAAAAATAAGAGCCAAATGGCTCATGGATGGTGCTGTGTACTGTAAATAAATTCGACCATGCCATCATAGCACACCACTCACTTCACAACAGCCCGATGAACTAGGGCTTCCCCCTATGTTCTCTGCTGAAACAACAACGAGTGCAGAATCACGTGGGAACGAGATGTCAACACATCGAAGAATATTCTTACACTCGTCATGTGTCTCCTACGTAGACTTCCAATATCACTAGAATTACGACGATAAGGAGAATAAAGTGTAGTAAGAGTATGCATGGACAATGAGAGAGACTAATAACCTCTCAAACGCGCCCACACGGTTTAAGTCTGTATTCTAGCGAGTACCTATCTACGATATGCGTGCATCGCCAGTACCAAAACGTCGTGCAAGTGGGATAATGATTCCACTGTCTCGTATCACATTATTGACACACTACCGCATGCTGTGGCACTATGCGAGATTTTTTACTGTTGCTGTGTTTATTGCTATTTGCATTTAAGTGTGCGCATAATGATGTTTGTGGTACCGATACAGGTCTTTGCAGCCTCTTCACAATGTTTTTTTGTCCTGTTCGAAGTTATTCTCATCCATCTTGTGGTGCTTGGTGGAGATGGGACATAAATGTGACAGGTCGAGTACAATACACACATTTGCATAGTTGAAGGAGCCCGCCTACAACAAACTCGAGAAGATCGCTACTATGTCTGCATTCCTCGAGTAGAAGGGTTCCCGCAGATAGACTCCATTCAAACGTGTGCAATCGACCCCGGATTCTGTAGCTTCGTCACGCTGTACAACCCTCATGGCATGATGTTAAGCGTGAACGACACCAAGGACACAATCTTCAACCGCTCTCTGTTGGGTGATCTTCTATCTTTCGGAACTTCAGAGATGACGTCCAAGCAAAAAAAGGATTTTAACCAAGGCATCAAGACCAATGGTCACGTGGTCTCACTGCAAGTTCAAGAGACTATTCAAGTACAAGATGGAAAGGATTGGAGGAAGGATGGTCGAATGTGTGGAACAGTATACAACAAAAACTTGTTCTTAGAGTTCAGGTGTCGAAGATGTCTACTCCGTGATTGTCTAATCTTAATCAGCTTTTGCTAGTCAAGTCGAACCCAAACAATAACGGTTATTACATTCGGCAGTGAGAATGTCACCCTTTTGCCAGGACGTAAATCCTACGGTGGCATTCTCGATGTTCTTGGTAATAATACGGAGGTACGATCCGAAAAAGCTCGGATGTTGATTGTTTAGTAAAGGGAAACGAACGATAGTTTACGACAACACTGCATCCTGCCCATACGCTCTTGAAACTCATTCATAGCGCGATAGTATTGGAGATGGCCAATCCAAGTGTACAAACGACAATCGGCGCCGATAATTTAGCAATAGAAGAGACCGCCAAAGGGAATGCCAAGTTCGCAGCCACCTCTGTACAATCCAGCACCAAAGAAATTCCAGTAATCGAGTGGGTAACCTCATCCTTCCCAGTCACCGCAAGTATATCCGAAGCGGTATGGTCCGAATCCACCCAGCCTTCCCAACCTCCCAACCATTCCTTCTTGTCATCGGATTGCGCACCGCGAAGATCAACTTCTTTCTTGCCGGTTTGTTGTTGTTGTGGTGGTTCTTGGATATACCCGGCAGTATTAGTTAGCGTGACTCTCCTGGGAAGTTCAAGTCCCTTGATCACTTGTAGCGCTTCCTGTAGCGAGATGGGGGATAATGAATTGGCTGGAGCAGCAACGCCATCGCTGACTGTAGCATTGATGGATGCTACACCAGTAGTGATAGCGACAAGCACAGCGACAACGAAGGTAACGAACTTCATGGTGTTGTTGTGGCTTGTGAAGTTGGAAGCAAGTAGCGTTGTGTTGGTTTGGAAAGCAGTAATGGTCGGTGAATTGTTGTGAAAGACTGTCATTGTCACTAGGGATTGTGATTGGGACGTTTCTAGACGAGAATTCGTAGTGCATTTTGTGGAAAATGGTCGATTTTCGTTGATTTGGAAGCGATGATTGCTAGATGTTGTACTTGTATGTGATTGGCGGATCTCGAATGTCGGATATCATATCACGTCTTGGATACCTGATCACATCAAGTTGATTGTTGTTTCTGTGTTGAATGGTGATGGCGATGGTAATGGCGTCCGTCGTGTATTCGGCCGCGTCTGTTTTCGTTCCATCTCATTCGAGTGATGGAAGTAAGGGAGCTGTAGTGATGGCGGTTTTGATTGAAGGTCGATATGTGATAGGTAGTTCATCTCCGTTGTTGGTTATGGCAAGTTGACGGTGAAGAATTGAATGTTTTGACGATGAATGAAGACGGTGGTCGTTCAAATATTAGACACTGATTACTTTAGACGCTACTGCATCTTTTTTGTGTTGGTAAAAAGTATTTGCTGTAGGAAATGTAACTAAACACTTTTCACATCTCTTTGAACATAAATTCAATTCTCCACGCTGCGTATTATACTTATCTCGATTTCTGTTTCCATCGCAATAATGCATATGATTGTTGATGGCAATATGAAGTAAGACTTGGCAAAGATACAAATACGTGTCTTCGCCATTGAAGTAAAAGTTGGCAGAGATACGTGTTCGTATCTCGTCGTTTGAAGCAAGCTGTACATAACGATACAAAAAGTAAAGGTATTATTTAATACGGAGGGCACCGAGAATGTCATCCCTATCCATAAAAATATATAGTCATGAAATCAATTGCTGAACGACAAATTTGTTTTCGTCTTCGGACCCAAGGGTTCACCCTCAACAAGATCGCTGAGATTCTTAATATCTCCAAACACCTGACGTACATTAGATGACCTCAAACAATGTATTCACATCATCTATTTATAAGAAAATATTTTCACAAACACTCGCAATTTAGCGAATTTGGTCTTCCGTAACAGATCAGCAAGCATACGATAGCATTCGACCATTCTCCAATCTATCACTACAGAAAGCACAATGTCATCACTTGTAATGGGTCTTCATTACATATCCGACCCATCGGGTATAAAAACAGGATAAACCCGAACGGGTCTGATAAAGTACAATTTCTTGCTGTGTGTAGGGATGCGAACTTCTGCTAGGTGCGTTTGTTCATTTCTTACGATTATGTTCGAATTGGACACTTGAACATCAATCTCTTTCAGTTTTTCTCTTTCCTTTCATCTTGATTGACGACGTTCGTCGCCAATCAATTGCGCTTCCTCACTGCACAGCAGTGTATGCCAGTAAAAGGGTTACCTTTTTACACCTTGTACACACTTGTAACGGTTCCTCGCCTGAGCTTGAGTTTCTGTGTTTTTCCGCATGCGCGATCTCCCACCTTGAGTTGTTTCATCAGTATTTGTCGTATTTTGCCGACAAAAACGGCGCTGACAAACCTGAAATCTACTTTATTTTATCCAATAGAAGGCTCTCACAACTAATAACGGTTTCAATGTTGCACAAGTGGAGAATAAAGGTTAAACTATACAGTAAACCTATCAACGAAATTACCAAGGAAGAGTCGAACCATCGTACTGGTAAAATTTGCCGCTGTCATCCAACGTAATCTCTTCCAACACCTTGGTGATACCCGCGACGCTATCTTGCGTTTGAATGGTGCCGCTGTAATTGTTCATATCAGTGGCAACATACCCTGGATGCACCACAATCAAAGTGATCTTCTCACTCTTCAACTCATTCGCCAAACAGCTATTGATCATATTCACAGCAGCTTTTGAGACGCGATATCCAACGCACCCACCCGAAGTATTGTGGGCGATGCTCCCCATTTGCGATGAGAGTTGCGCCACCTTCGCGATCGAATCGTTTGTCGCTGCTGCCAGTTTCAAGTTTGGAAGAAATGCGCGTGTGACAAGAAACGGTCCGACTGCGTTGACCTCAAACTGTTGCATCAAATCGGCTTTCGTGGTTGAATCGACACCATTCCGCGAGAGAATCCCGGCATTGTTGATCAGTAGATTGATCGGTACATCCTGCAGCTCCTGAGCAGCTCTGGTAATTGATCCTTCATCCGCTGTGTCCAATTGCACAATCTTGTGCGGCGACAGCGTTTTCAACTAAATTAAATCATAGCAAAGCACGAGGTCAGTCGCATCCAAACCAGATGACTTTTGCAAGGTAAATAGCCCACCTTGTCTGCCTTACTGGGGTCACGCGCACCAGCAATGACGTTCCATCCTGCCTTCGTGTAGTGCTGAACAAACTCCAGTCCAATGCCGCGCGTACTGCCAGTGATCAGGACGGTCTTGCCAGCCATTCTTCTTTTCCGCTTGGATCTTTAGATTCTTGGGACAATCTGAAGAATTCAAAGGCTGATCGTGCCGTTTATTCCTATTTCCAGTGGATTTGAGATTTTCCACCAATCACAAATTTTTACTTTTGATGCTGTCCCTAAAGTAGAAATGTACACCTCTTTTGTCATTGAGGGAAAAAATGATATGGTCAACACTAACTTCAACTTGAGCATTGTGATCTTGTTCCTCTGTTGCCATTTTCATCGAAAGCAGCGGAAATGCAGTGAACTATGTGCGAATTAGTTTGTTGATATTTCCTCTATATCTGTTTTGAACATGGTGGGCCGGATGCCATGACAAAAGCGAATTTGCTGCACTGGTTTGGAGTCAATAGTGTCAGTTTGTTCTTGGTGACGCGTGCATTGCTTCTAAACCTGAAACTTGCGTCAAAGATACGTGACGATGCGATTGTCGCGTAAATTTCAGCATTACAGGAGAGTATTAGGAACAGCACGGGCAATAAAGGCGACTATTATGGGTCTTGTGACTTCAAAGCTCCATGCAACATGATCAACTCGTACTTAACGATTGACTTGGAGAATGACAACATCATGACAGTCATGATGTATTCAGGATACGTAGCGATCGATATCATCCAAGGAGAGAATCAAATGAAAGCGTCACGATGGAGGATATCGACAAGTTCACCCAGTACGATGACGAGATACTGCCTTGCTAAGACACTTGCCTTATGCAGATAGTTCGTCGTGAAATTAGGATGCTTGTTTCAATCTACTGATTGTAGACTAGCAACAACATTGAAAATTACATGACCATAGCAAAAAAACATCTAGCTTCTTTTTAAAGCGGCCCATAACTCCACAAGTTGGACTTTGCCTCTTTAAAAAAGTATCGATTTACGCCAGTGATGTTCTAGTTGTTTATATGACTCTACCATGGAATCACCGCCCCATCGTACCTATAAAACGTATTGGTTTTCTCAATCGTGACCCCGTCCAGTACCTTCACAATGCCAGCGACGCTGTCACTCGTCTCGATATCTCCTTTACCTTGAGTCAAATCGGTCACAACGTATCCTGGATGCAACACTATCGCTGCGATGTTATCCCTCTTTAAATCCATCGCTAAACACGAGTTGATCATGTTGATCGCAGCCTTGGAAGCTCGGTAACCGTAACAGTCCCCAGTGTTATTTGTAATACTCCCCATGTTGGACGAGATCTGCGCAACAATTGCGAAGCCATTCGTTTTCGATGCCAGCTTCAGATTCGGAAGTAGTGCGCGCGTCACCAGAAACGGTCCGACGCTGTTGACTTCAAACTGGCGCATTAAATCGATCTTGGTGGTCGAAGTGAGCGTAGTGTCTTCGAATATACCAGCGTTGTTGATCAGTAAGTCGATTGCGACACCCTCCAACGCCTTGGCAGCTGCCATCACCGATTCTTCGTTGGTAGCGTCAAGTTGTACGAGTCTTGATGGAGACAATGTCTTCAACTGCATTTTACACACAGCAAATGAGAACAAACTTTAAAAGAGAAGGAACCAGCGAATTAAATTCGTGTTTACCTTTTCAGCGGTGTTAGGATTGCGCACAGCACCGATGACTGTCCACCCAGCCTTCACGTAGTACTCGGCTAATGTCAGACCAATACCGCGTGAGCAACCAGTAATCAAAACGGTCTTTGCAGTCATGTTCACTCAATAAATGTGATGTGAGTTTTGAGCTTTATGATGGGCTCTTGCTGCGAAATGTCAGGGAGTGAACGTTCAAATCGTCCAGGATGAGAGCATTGACTCTATGTGTTGATTGCGTAGCGCTATCCTGTCTTATCCAAAGACGACAGCCAATCAAAACCTCTACTATTGGAAACTTTGGCCTGTCGCATGGCATACACACACAGTCATGCTTTTCTTGTTAAGTCCATAGGAATCGTATCAAGGAACCGTTTTCTTCTGCTACCTTCAATTCGCTCTGCATTGACTCGTGCTGATATATTGGTCACATTTATCACATGTAATTGTAACTGTGCAACGATATTAAATGGAGCTGGTATGGGTCTCCTCAGATAAACTCTCAGACTTTATCCAGGGAGAAGAGATTCACTATACTGGAAATATTTGTTCGTATCCTCCAAGGTAACCCCATTCAAGACCTTGGTAATACCAGCCACGCTTTCATTAAGTTGAACTAGACCGCTGTAGCCATTGTCGTCAGCCACTACATAGTTTGAGTAAACAACCACAGAAGCAATGCTGCCCTTCTTCAGGTCAACCACTAGGCACGAATTGATTGTATTCAACGCACCCTTTGATGTACAATAACCATAGGAGTCGCCTTACGAAACATCACGCGCACTAGAAACAGAAGAAATCGCAGGCGTCGTGGAAGACTACCGTCACAGTGCGGAACTCGCCAAGGAAGCAGGCTTCGATGGTGTCGAAATACACGCTGCCAATGGCTACTTGATTGACCAGTTCCTGCAATCAACCACCAACAAACGTGAGGACAAATATGGAGGTTCCTTTGAAAACCGTGCACGTTTCCTACTAGAAATTGTGGAAGCCATTAAGACCGTGTTACCAGCACATCGTATCGCAGTTCGTCTCTCACCCAATGGTTCTTTCGGAGCGATGGGAAGTTCAGATAACACCGAGATGTTCACGTATGTGATCGAGCAGCTGAGTATACAAGGACTTGCGTATTTGGCGATTCTCGATGGTTTTGGTTTTGGTTACCACGACAAAGGACGTCTCCTCACTGCTTTCGATGTCAAGACAACCTTTAAAGGACTCGTGTTGGCGAACAACAGCTACACACGCGATATTGCCGAGGGTGCGATCCGCAGCGGTGCAGCCGACTTTGTCTCGTTTGGTCGTCCATACATCTCGAATCCGGATTTGGCCGAACGCTTCCAGAATGACTGGCCACTGAACGCAGATGCTCCATATGAAGCGTATTGGGATGCGCGTAAGGGTGCGAGTGGGTATATTGACTTTCCACTCTACGAGCTCAATGAATCGAAGTGAGAGCGAATGAGAGAAGCTCTCGCTAGCTCTACTCGAGTGCTCGACACGACTTTATTACTGCAGCATTCATCCAGAGACTCACATCACACAAAGGCAGTGAAAGCATATATTGTAGACGATTTTCATTACCTCCACCCATTTATACACACAACACTGCTGCAATTTTCGGTTTTATAAAGCCAACCCTAAGAACATTTACCAAGAGATAACTTGGCCATCGTACTGGTAAAATTTGCCTGTATCTTCAATCGTCAATCCACTGAGCACCTTAGCCATGCGCTCAACGCTTTCTTCAGCATAAATGTCACCATTCCCGCTCGTCATTTCGGTTTTGACATATCCCGGATGGATCACAATCGACGTAATCTGGTGCTTCTTCAAATCCATTGCCAAATTGCAGTTAATCATGTTAAGTGCTGCTTTAGATGTGCTGTAGCCGTACAGCACGCCGTATTCCCCGTGGTTGCTTGATACACTTCCTACCACAGATGACAAATGGACCACACTCGCACAACCATTTGTCATTACTGCTAGCTTCAAGTTCGGGAGGAACGCACGTGTGACAAGGAACGGGCCAAGCGCATTGACCTCGAACTGGCGAATCAAATCCGCCTTGGTCGCGGAGTTGAGATTGTCTGGGATGCCAATGCCGGCGTTGTTGATCAACAAATCCACAGACACGTCAGCCAATTCCTTTGCGGCATTCAGAATGGAAGCTTCGTCACTTGTGTCCATCTGGACAATCTTATAGGGTGATAATGCTAGGAGCTACAAGAAATGCACCCGTAATACAGAAATATAAGGAGGAATACTCATCTGTGAATCATCACCTATCGAGGACACACCTTTTCTGCTGATGAGAGATTTCGCACCGTACCGATGACATCCCATCCGGCTCTGATGTAGTGTTCGACAAAGGCGAGACCGATGCCTCTGGCACAACCAGTGATTAATATTGTCTTTCTCGACATAGACCGGCGTTCGCTTTTGGTTGGCTGTTGCCGTCTGTATGGGCTTTATGCCGAGTTTTGCAGAGTTATTCGACAAGTAGTGATCGTATCCCATACAGATAGATACTAACCTGAGATCATTTACAGCTGCGTTTCTGCACACACTGATAAACACAATCATCCTGAGCTGGTTGTATCAGATTGCGCTGAAGCTGACTGCAATCTTGTTGAAGATGAATTGGATTTGTAGAAAAGTACACCTTTAAAGATATTAGCGAAAGCAAGGAATTCACTCAAAGATGACAAAAAGAGCACAGTAATAAGAAGTACTGGTGATACGCACGTGCCTACACCATGTGAGCGCATTTGAGAAGTTATTAGTCTCTTCGACTGCCACACATACTTTACTACACTCTATTCTCTTCATTGTCGTAACTCGAGTGGTCTTGAAAGTCTATGCAGGAGACACATGATGAGTGTAAGAATATTCTTCGATGCATTGACATTTCGTTTCCATGTGATTCTGCATCCGAAGACACGCAGTAATATTAGTGTGCCACGTATAAGTATGGGGATTTTTTGTGGAGCATTGTGGTTCACATATTCCACACATATCTAAGCATCATGACCCACGCTCCGTCGGTCTCAAAGTTCACCACTTCATGCAATATATACGTATTAATTAACGCACAGTTATGCCACTAAAAACCTTTCTTTCTCGCCCACGAGCAACTCTCATCAACTGCGGTTCAGTCATATAACATACAATATCTGATTCCAAGACGTCAAAAGCTTGATCTCCACCGCTACCCAAGATCGACGCTGTCTTTGCCTTGTCAACTCGACAAATCCATGCCAATACACCCACTTACCATGGAATGATGGAGTCGTCGTGATTGTAAAACTTACCCATGTCCTTGATCGAAAGCTTACCGAGCACTTTGGCTACTTGGTTCACACTTTCACGCGGGTTCAAGTCGCCCGTGCCACCGCTCATGTCCGTCATCACATTACCAGGATTCACAGCCACCGCGATGATGTTTTCCTTGTGTAGATCGATCGCCAGACACGCATTGATCATATTGAGTGCGGCTTTCGAAGTGCGGTACCCATAAAAATTACCCGTACATTTCTCGATACTACCCATCAAAGACGATATGTTCACGACTATCGCACTGCCATTGTTCTCTGCGGCGAGTTTCAGATTTGGATGCAAGGCACGCGTCACGAGAAATGGACCCACAGCGTTCACCTCGAACTGCTTCATCAAATCCTGTTTTGTGCTCATCTCCAAGTCCCCATCAGTGCAGATAGCAGCGTTGTTAACCAGCAAATCAATCGGCTCGCCTTTGACTTCCTCGGCTGCATTCTTGATCGCTTGCTCATCGCTGGCGTCCAACTGCACGATTTTATATGGCGACAACGCCTTGAGCTATATTATTTCCACATGAAAGTAAGAAGAAGAAGATTAAACCAATAGCACCAGGCAGAGATGATATGTTTACCTCATCCGCCTCGTGGACGTTGTGCGCGGCAGCGATGACGTTCCAGCCCTCCTTTGTGTAGTGTTCCACAAAAGCCAAGCCGATACCTTTGTCACTGCCAGTAATGTATGCCGTCTTCGAAGGCATCCTTCCTCGTTTGTCTTGACTTTTTGATTGTTGCTCTGTGTACTGCTCGTCAATTTGTAAACTAAGGACCAAGACAGAGAGACGAACACACAAACTGCCCCTTCATGAAAGACCAAAGTGAGGCATCAACTGCCTCACCTCTCAAACTCAATCCAACGGCGGCATCCTCAATTCTTTAATGGTTCGAAGCTCTATATAGGAGGTAGTAATCCCAACCGACTGGAGCATCAGCGAGTGAGCCTCATCCCAACTTGCACAAGATACTGTGTCTACTAGCGATACGCACCTATTGTAGGCAGACGATCGCTAGAATACAGACTTGAACCGCGTGGACACGTTTGAGAGGTTGCTAGTCTCTCTCACTGTCCATGCACACTCTTACTACACTCTATTCTACTTGTCATTATAACTCAAGTGATCTTGAAAATCCATGTAGGAGACACATGATGAGTGTAAGAATATTCTTCGATGCATTGACGTTTCGTTCTCACGTAATTCTGCACTCGTTGTTGCTGCAGCAGAGAATATGGCGGGAGAGCTTGACGTTCGTGCTTCCGTCAGCCTTTTTTGTCGGGAATGGTGTCTTCAGTCACTGAGAGCAATGCAAACCTGAGGACTCGGTGTGGGTACCAACCGCTTCGTCAGACATACAACGTCTTTCGACTAAATCTGGACTGAAGCAAACTCCATTTACGAAATAGATGCGATGCGCAAAAGCTCACTAAGAAGTCGAGGTATCTCCACATGTACTTGTCGCTTGTCATATACTGGTTGTATGATGTCATCTTGAACGAA
>BCKE01000066.1:95343-240244 GCA_001600495.1 Pilasporangium apinafurcum
CAATATTATATGATTTATAGCCAATCAGATATCATTATACACACTTTTCAACCAATCAAATCACATAAAACACTATAAATAGCTACAATTGTCCCACCTTTGAACCAGCCACTCTGTTCATCAGATGCACACAGCCACAATGGCCCAAATCCTTCGAGAGTCTTCTCTCTCCTCGATTCTTACGCGATGCAAACCATGCATTTCGCCCTTCAGTCACCCCAATCTCTTCACTCACTTTACAATTTACCAACAAACCATCAAGTCAACCAACAACAATGGCCACCGCTGACTACAAGCTTTCTACCCCCTACACCATTGGCAAGGATCTTCATCTGAAGAACCGCGTTGTGTTCGGCCCACTCACGCGTGGCCGCTCTGACCCTGTGACGCGCGTACCCACGGAAATCAATGAAATCTATTACGAGCAACGCGCTGGTGCTGGTTTGATCATCACCGAAGCGGTTGGAGTCTCCGACCAGGGCTTTGGCTGGTTCCAGGCACCAGCAATGTACAATGAAGCACATGCTGCCGGTTGGAAGAAGGTCGTTGATCGCGTCCATGCGAAAGATGGGAAGATTTTCCTGCAATTGTGGCATATGGGACGCCAATCACACTCAAGTTTCCATGAAAAGAAGGAGATTGTTTCGGCATCGGCGCTTCGTCTTGAACAAGGACATACCCGTACGGCAAACGGTGAACATTCTGAGTATGAAACACCTCGAGCGTTGGAAACGGATGAGATCGCCGGTGTCGTTGAAGACTACCGCCGCAGCGCGGAACTCGCCAAGCAAGCGGGTTTCGATGGTGTTGAGATCCATGGTGCGAATGGCTACTTGATCGATCAGTTCTTGCAATCAGTCACCAACAAGCGTACCGATAAATACGGAGGATCCTTTGAAAACCGTGCCCGCTTCCTCTTCGAAATTGTCGAGGCAATCAAGACAGTCTACCCAGCTGACCGCATTGGTGTGCGCTTGTCTCCTAATGGTGGTTTTGGTGGCATGGGTAGTGAAGACAACTTTGATATGTACACTTATGTCATTGAACGTCTAAGTACTCACGGTCTTGGATACTTGGCAATCTTGGATGGCTTTGGCTTTGGTTACCACGACAAGTGCCGTTTGATGACTGCATTTGACGCAAAGCTGGCATTCAAGGGTACGGTCATGGCCAACAACTCGTACACTCGTGATGTCGCTGAGGGTGCTATCCGAAGTGGTGCGGCTGATCTCGTCGGTTTTGGCCGCGCGTATATCTCGAACCCGGATTTGGCAGAACGTTTCCAGAATGATTGGCCATTGAATGGACCTGCACCGTTTGAGGTGTTCTACGGCTCGCGTCTGCAGCCTGGTGAAAGCCAAAGCAAGGGCTACACTGACTTTCCAGTCTATACACCCAAGAAAGTAGAGAACTAAGGCAATTAGGTCCAATAGTATTAGAGGAAGATGTGCATTTACTATATTTTTTTTCTGAGAATAAACAGTTGCTATGATCGCAAAGCTGTGTTAGCGAACTCTGCTTGTGCACAGCAAGCACTGTTCACAGTAATAATATGTCCCAAAGTAGTATCATCAGCTTATAGAGCAGGCCGGCTTTAATGGGATTAGAATTCATGGCGTCAAAGGGTAATTGATCAATCAATTCCTGTAGTCAATCGCCAACAGACGCACTAATCAACACGGCGGGTCGTTTGTGAACCGTAGTCGATTTTTTGTTGGAGATCGTTGAGGCAGTCAAGGCAGCATTCCGAACCGGCTGGACTGCCATATGACTGTGTTCGAATGGCGCTTACGGCAGCTTGGACAGTGACATCAATTATCAAATGCTCACCTACCTCATGAAGCAACTTAGCTATTATAATTTAGCATCACACCGTTGGTGCCAGGTTCGGATATCACGACAAGTCCCACTTAGTCGCTATCTTCGACGTTATATGAGCCTTCGAAGAAACGATCCTGGTCAGCAACAGCTACACGAAAGATACCGCGGAGGGAACGATCCGTACCGGCGCCATTAATCTCGTTGACTTCTGTCGTCCGTACATCTTGAATCCAGATTTGACGGAACGTTTCTAGAACGACTGGCTATTGAGAGAGCCTGCGGTGTTTGAAACGTTCTATGGCTCCTGGTTGCTAGAAAAGATCCTGGCACAGGGTACATTGATTTTCCAGCGCACAAATCTAACCAAGAAGCACGAACCGCCAACTAGCGATTTTGGCCATCATTTTCATCTCTTTCATTGTGAGCAAGCATCTCGACCCAATTATGGTCTGGTTCGATTCGCTTGATGGGTTCCGAAGTAATAAAGTTTCTTCCACGAAATTTTTTTTGGTTTGTTTCTAAAACAACGGCCACATGTGATCAAACACTCGGCAAAAGATTTGCGTGCCATTTACGAATAGTCACTAACCCACACAAGAGAACAAAGAGCTTTTATCTGCACCAGTGATCTCTGAAATTCATTAGTCATCTTAAAAATGCGTGAGTTCTGGAAGCACAAGAGCGCTATTTTCTTACTAGATGCACTGGTGATCCTGGAATGTGTGCTGTTGATGACATTGTCCACAAACCCATTCTTTGGCGAGATGAACCACCCAACAGCAGGGTTCATTTCGTTCATGATCCTGCAATTGCTCTTTCTGGGCGGTGCGTTCCTCTGTGGCTGCGGCATGTGCGTCCATAAAGTCAAGTTTGTTGAAGCGAATCGGCTATTGTTCATCGCCCATGCGATCAATAACTCTGTCTACGTCATTATCTTCGTCGTGAAAAAAGACTATGAAAACGCAGGAATCGTGTTGTTTGCTGCGCTTGCAGATGTGTTGGGCATGATACTCTGTCGCGCGTATCTAGTGCTTTTGATACACTCAAGCACCGACAAACGAGCCAAAGTGCCGACAACGTCGCCGTCAATGTCACCAACTTCGTATCAACACCAGAAAATTCGTGTCTAGCTAACTCATCACATAATGGTAAACACTGTCCATTATTCATTCACTTAGTTCATATTGACTTACGCAACCGATCCCGCCATTTCCTCCATCCGGTCCGACCACATACAAATAGAAACTCTTCACTTTTTCCAGGCTGGAGTCGTCATATGAGCCCCGCGTCCTCGTCCACCAGAGCCCTCTGGAGTCATAGAAGCACCAAATGAAAACTGCTGCGGCTGTATCTGTTGACCTACAGCTCCAGCACCATCCAGACTAGGTAAACTCGGTACAAAGCCTCCAGCTGCACCCACACTCGGTGGGGAATTCACACCATAATTTTCGCCGTAAAATTCGTTCACGAGTGCTGCAGCCCATTGTGATAAATGTTCTTCTTCTGACTGGAACTGCACGTTTTCCAATGCATCAATGCCCTCAAGCTGCTCCACAAGCGTGACGCCACGTGGAGCTGAGCGCAACACTTGCTCGATAAATCGCAATGAGTTTCCAACGACAGCAACATCTGCGGCGGCCGATAGTTGTAAATAGTCTTTTAAAACATCCATCTCCAACACCTGAGCGAGCAGTTGTGGACTGGTCAACGCGATGTTGGTGAGTGCAAACGCCACTTCGCGGCGCACCTCAAAGTTGCCTTCATGAAAATGACGTGCTAATAACGGCAGGAACTGATGTTGCACGAGTGAATCCACGACTTTGGTATCTAAAGCCGCTAAATTTGAGATCACCCATGCGCTTTCCGAGGCCAAATGTGCATGGATAGCTGCGGCATCCGGCTGAAGAAACTCGTAGAGCTTACTGAGAAACACGGACGACTGTGGAGAATCGTTCACGAGCAATAAGTGCACGTACGGTAGCTGCCACTCGTCCGTATGGTGATCAAACGCACCACAGCAAACATTGCCAAACACTCGCAGAATCGGCGTGAGCAACAACTCGTTCGTAGTCGTGAAAAACGGCAGCAGCCAGTCAATCAGTCCACTTTCCAACATCAACTTCAAATATGCTTCCTCTCGTGCAGTCAGGAAACTGAGCAGCCATGCGACTTCTACGACTGTCTCTTCTTGGAACGATTGTGGAGTGCCCTGGTGCAGCCCTGCGCCTAGCACTGGTAGCAAACCCGCGTCCACAAAGGATTTTGCGGAGGTTTCATGGCCCCTCGCAAGGTTTGAGAGTGCCCAGGCACACGTCTTGGCGAGTTCAGGCTCTGTACCCGCATGTTTGGCGAGTTGCTTTATGAGTGGCACAATTGCGCCATTGGCGATCAATTGCTGACGAAACTCTTCACAATCGGCAGCAATGTTGCCCAGTACCCACGCGGCATGTTCGGCAAGTGACTGATTCACTCCATCAAGGAACTGCAGTAGTCGAGGGACAGCAGGTAGCACCAATTTCGTGTGTTCGTACTGCCCACTAGCGATGTTAGTCAAGCACCAAAGTACCTCACGGTAGACTTCGCCACCTGTGCGCGTGGCGCTTGCAAGTGGAGACGCCGAATTCAGCAAATTCACCAAAATCGGCACGATCCCGGATTCAATGACGCTCTCGACCAGCGCGTAGTCGTGTTCATGCGATGAGAGCAGCACACGGAGCTCCTTGAGCACCTGGAACCGCTCCTGGTTGCTGGAGGTGGAGGTCGAAGTTGTATCAGACAAGATGCGTACCAGCTCCGCGACATCTCTTCCCGTAAGCGGCACATCTTCCCCACCTTCCGAGGCTGACATGAGCCGCCGCCGTTTGGTCTGCACCGCCTCGCGACGCTTGTCCTTGCGGACTTGTGTCGTTGTGCGGTGACGCCGCGCCTTCGTGCTGCGAGACTGCGCTGACGAATCGTGTTTCTTGAGTGATGCACGCGGTGTGCGCTTCATTGTGAGTGGTAGTTCTTCCTCGAAGACGGAGAGTAATTAAAGGATGCTGCTTGATCTATTTGGAAGGTGCGAGCAGCTCTTCTTGTTTTGTGCGTTTCTGCTTTTGAGGAATCGATCTTTTCGTGGTGATACCTCGTTATAGTGACATTTTTAGTTTTCTTTACTTTTTTGTGCAACGTGATGAGATCGCAGTCATTGAACAAAGGTTTCATATACCATAATTTAGTGTCATTTATAAGAAAATGCTGTAAATAGTGTGATTTAAAAGCAGCATGATGCATGTAGTGCTTGCTTATGTGTACCTGCAAGTGGCCATTTGTTCGTCATGTATTATCGAGACAGACAATGTAGAAGGGATA
The DNA here is from genome assembly GCA_001600495.1 of Pilasporangium apinafurcum. Lineage (NCBI taxonomy): Eukaryota > Oomycota > Peronosporomycetes > Pythiales > Pythiaceae > Pilasporangium > Pilasporangium apinafurcum. The sequence continues at coordinate 100,516 of BCKE01000066.1, forward strand.
ACCGTGATGATAATAGATACTACGATGTATGTTAGTTGCATTCCTGCTATATACTACTACTGCATGTTTTGCTTATTAGCTAGTCTCGGTCGCATCATGCTCAGTACCTGGATTCGGGTTCTGGATCACAATAAGCGCATACTCCTTATCTACATCAGCAAACAAACCCAAACCCAAGTGAAGACATCCATAGTCACACGGTCAGCACTTTCTTCATCTCTGTGGCGTAATACAACTTTTCTATTTCTACCTGGAGCGATCATAATCTCATGTTTCTTGGATCGAATCCGCAAAAAAGTCATGTCGTTCGTCGGATCGAGGGTGCGGATCGTCGACTTGGCCTTGGCCGCCAATTGTGAGATCAACGCTGCGTGGTCCATCGCAAATTCTTCGTCGTTCGTGCTAGAGTAAATCGGCACACCGTCCTGGTTCACAATCAGCACAGCTTGCACGCCTTTGTGGCTCTTGATCCGTTTGATCGTCTCTTCAGCTTCGTATCCTGGCTGTAAAAACCGTAACATGTACCAACTTATTAGCACACACAAATGTATTCTATTGAAAATACCGATACATGCTGTCTAAAGCAGGCGAATGTTCACCATTGCTGAAGGAATTAAGAGCAATCACAATCGTCTGCTTCTTCACTTTCTCTTGTCGTACTTGCCAATGTGACCTCCCTAAACAGGCGGCTGGATTATAATGTTGCACGAACAGTCGCACCAAATGTTACGCGAAGGTGACACAACTTGATAATCGATACAACTCGGTTTTTGAAGAAACTGGGCTTTTGGCCTTTAACCTTTATTCCCCACTTATACAACGCGTTGTACAAATGATGTGGGGAATGAAGATGGCCTTGAGAGTAGACTTTAGGATTCATCGGATGGAGAGAATTCTTGGTGGCTCTTGCTGCATGCACAATCATCTTGAAAGGCCATGTTGACGATCAATCGCGTTTCCAGAAAAATGAAATTATACACCTTGGGTGGAGAAAAAGATATATGGAGTTAGAAAAATCAAGTATACACCACAAGGTACTTCTCAAGAGTTTGAGAGTTTCTCATTTCGGTGGCGTCTCTTAGATTAATCGTTTCTGACTTCTCAATAGCGAAGCATATTGAATTGAAGTATTTACCACCTCACGTCCATCTATTGAGTGTCGCTTCAACGAAGAAATTGGCGGTAAGGATCTTTATGGTGTGCGACACTGCAAAAATAGTGAATGCCATTGCACATTGTGAGATCGTGACATCAACGCCGCAATCAACATTTTGAGACTATTCATCAACCAAGTGAAGGAAAAGAGGAGACTTAAGGCCTTCACGAGGAAAAAGAATGAATCGGTACTCGAAATCAAAAACTGAGGTGATAAACGACCTCACTACTATGATTCCGGAAACGGATGAGTGTAACTAGTTTCCCCAGGTGTTCTGCACCACATGTGAGGCTAAAGGTAAATGAAACATAGCTACATTTTTTTCCTATCAACTTCTGGTGGCCTGGTGTTTGAGCGCTGCTGCCTCGGGGTTAAACTCGGGCTGTTCAATGAATTGCAGAAATAAATTGCTCATGCGTTTTCGCAGACCTTCGAGGCTTTTCTCCTTTCGGCCGCGATTGAGCATGTCGGCCTCCCGGTCGATCAACTCGATCAGCTCTTTTGTCAGTGCACAGTCAAACTCCTTCACAGTCCATTTCACATGTAGCAACACGTCCAGTCGTTCGTTGACCGACACGAGTTGTGATTTCAGACCGTGATAGAGATCCATCAACTCTTTCGCACGGATCGTGAACGGCGTGTGTACTTCTTTCACACCGCCGTCACTCATCTGCCATTGCTTGGGACGCGCCATGAACTGCAACATCGATTCAATGCGTTGCTTCCGGTTCGCGTCGGTAGCGGTGAGTTTCAATCGATCGATCGTCTGCAATAACTTGGTTTCCTTGGCCAGGATTGCCTCCAATGCCCGTTTCTGCGAGGCCTCATCCGTTAACGATGGGTCGTTATGCACTTTTCGTGTCTCGAACTGCCGCCACTTGTCTAGTTCATTGTACAAAACTTCGAAATCGCTCACAGTTTTCGGATGCATGCGGCGATGGATCTCCCGTTTTTGGAACTTCGCATCTTCGAATGCGTTCTCTTGCGCTTCCAGCTCGCTAACAGACATCATGCGCCGCTTTTGTTCCCGGATGTTGTAGACATACCATCGCGCCATGTACCCGCGCCAGAGTCGCTGGATAAGCAAAATCGAGTCCTCACGCAGGCTGTCGAGCTGATAAGAGTCAAAATAAGGTTTTGCCGTGACGAGACGATCGCAAGAATCATCCAATCTGAGATCGTTCCTTGCCATTTGAGTGCCCGACTCTCGATGCGTCTGTAGTGACCGCGTGATCAGTTCTTGGGTTTGCGTCTCGCGATGAGCGCGCGGATTGCCAGTATACCGACGTGCACGAGATAAAAATGTCTACGATTACATGAGTGCACATTGTTATGCATAATAAGCTTCAACGAAAGCAGTTGTACAGTACATTCATGACGCGCACCTGCGAGGACGCGTGATGGAAGAGCTGCTGCGTTTTGCGGTGCCGATATCCACCTAAATAAGGCTTATGGCCTGTGAATTTGACGATTTCAACCGTAATAGTGTGGTAACTCTTCGATTCCTCTATCAAAATTTACGTGAATATCGCTAAATCAGCATACATACACAGAGAAGTTCGAACCATAGACATACACATATATAAACCCACCACTGTAGATCTGAACTTGAATTCGGTCAGGCATCACATAGTCACTCGTGGAGCTCACTTTTTTCGCCACGTACGCGCGGATTATTTGCTCTCGGTCGCTTTTCTGGTATGAATATCCAAAAGTACCGAGCATAATCTCACTCAACTGGTATCCACGCGGAGGATCAAGATCAGGGAACGAGATTTGCTCTGTATTCAGGCGTAGATCGTCACAAACTAGCTTCGTTAGCTTTTCGACCGTAGTGTCTGCAGTTACCATCACGTGATGACGGACGTTGTCAGGCATCAACACCACGAGAAGCGTGAACTCGGGATCACCGTGTTTCACCTCAATAATTGGATCTTCTTGGTCATCGCTCTCTGGAGCTGCTGTCTGCGAAACCTGAAAGTACTCGGACATGGCCGTCTCTGTGGCAGACGACAGTGGCTGGTCATTGATGTTTGCTGTCACTTGTAGAGAAGATAGCTCGCTCGGTAGATCCTCACGCACTTGTTGATCGATATCACGTTCATTGTCCATATTTATTTAGTTGAGTATTGTGTTGCTGACTACAGCGTAATAATCGTCTGGGATTTTCTCGCTTTTTTTTTGCTTCCACGATCCAAGCGTCGTCTCCAAATAAAGTCGTTGACCATCCTGATCCGACTGGCAATGAATAAACACCTTAATTTTCAGTAACAAGCAACTCAAAGCTCTAAAAATCGCCCTGGCAGCTTCTCTATTTCATCACATGATAGGGTGTCATTCTGTATATATGCACGCAGCTTGTTTTGCATTATCTGTTCATCAGTCCTAACTTTTCTTGTTCATATCGTTCTCTGCTTCTTTTTCTGCAGTACCAGCTGGAACGCATTCTTTGCACCTTGATTTGCAATAAATTCTTTCCGTTTCTTGACCTTCTTCACTTTGCCTGTATCTAATGCTTCATCCCAGTAATCCAGTCGACCCGCATTACGGTGCTTCCAGTCTTCCTGTTTCATTACCTGCAGTAGACGGTCGTGTTGGGATGCAAGTTGCTTATCTAAATCATGCACTGCTGCCGATGTGGTCGATTCGTCCTCAGTTGAGTGCTCCAGTGACTCACTCGTCGTTTCGCCGCTCTCGTCGGCCCATTTGTTCACTTCTTGCCCAAACAACGCTGTATTTTTCACACCAATGTTCTTCAAGTGACGAGGATCAAATGCAACCTTCACTGGTTTACTAACGAACGGTTTCTCGGTAGGCTTTGGAGTAGCAACTGGAACAGTTTGCTTCTGAGCTTGTGAAGTTGTATCCACGTCTTCTTCCTGTATCTCCTTCACTGTTCGAGTCATGGTTAATGCGGAACTTGGTGTCCACGCAGTCGATCGGAACTTGTACAATTTGCCGACCAATCCGCTGAATGCAGGCATCAACGGCCTTTTGAGCTGCATAGTTGAAGATTCTAGTCGTTTGGTGATTGTAAACGTCTCGACTGTCTTCTTCACAGCCTTGGTCGATGTCTTTAGCTCATGGGAATTAACCTTCGTTGCAGCGGATGCATCGTCTTCATCATCATCACCTTTAACTACAGACGTTCGTAGACTGGCGAGAAATCCATTCATACTCAGTTCCTTTGGTTTGCTGGGTACTACCACTTGTAGTTCACTAGACGGTGCCGATGTGACCACCTTCACTGGAATTTCTTCCTTTTCACTCCTATTGATACTATTGGCTATGGCTGCTTCTGCATTGGTCTTCACTTCCACCTGCTTTGCCTCTGCCGTCGCTTCCGTTTTCGCCTTTGGCTTTGGTCGTTCCGACGGTGGAAGCACTCGCGAATAGAACAACATGTATGCCTTCTGCTGCAGTACCGTGTCCAGACTCACCCATCGTACACACTCATCATTCATTTCGTACCATTGACCAGAGGATCCTTTCACAAATGCATAATAATGACCACAATCGGTGGAAAATCCAGCATGGACTAATACGGCATGCAGTTCATATTTCGTTCGTCCACGCTTGCGGTCTTCACTTGTCTTACTTGTACGCGAGGCAATATCCAATGAGATTGGGAACTCGATGTGCTTTTTAATCTTGCCAAACATGACATCAAATCGCTTCAATTGGATCACTAGCACATTTGGACACGCTTCAATGGTCATCCCTTTCTCCGCACGATTCAACTGTCGGCAACTTGAACATTTCCAGGCATTTCGGTCATCCAGCGTTTCAATGGCCGTAAAATGTTGCAGTGCGCCCTTCACGCTCTTGATGCCATTATTAATCTCCAGAGATAAATCCAGGAAATCGTCTAATCGTTCAGAAACGAAATTACATTTCGCACACTTGAGTGAATTCTTGAGCTTCCCACCAAACACGCGATGGATGAAAGAGGTAGGACCTGCTGGATGATCTTCCTGCTTGATGTTGGCATTCCGCAAACACGAGCGTTGCATGGAATCGAGCAGCAACCGGAAAAATTCATGCGAATCCTCTTGTCGGCCGATGCGGAAACTCTTGGAAATATGTCGGATGTTCATCACCATCTCTTTCGGTTGCAATACGCGGCCACCACCACCATTGCTGTTGTTGTTGTTAGGCTTGCCATGGATGGATTGTAGAAGTCTTGCCATGACGCGCATGCTGCAAAATGGACCGCTGGCACTGTGGCTGCCGTTGTGCATATGCTTCATCATAAAAAGATTCTTCTTACTGTGGTTGTTGCTCGCTGGTGCCACGCGTTCATTCTCGAGAAGGTACTGCACAAAACACGGCGTATACGCGAGACATTGCAGCACCGAGTTCAAGTAGCACGTGTTGCCTAAATTCGCAAACCCTGGACCAATTTTCTTTGAATGCTGCCACGACAGCAATCGCTCGATCGCTTCGCTTTCGACCAGCACTTTTTTGGCGTTTTTCTTTGGGTCATTTGTGGCAATTGGCTTGCCCGTGGAAGTATCAATCTTGCCCAAGACACGCACGTTTTTCGCACGTACAAACTCAATACGCCGCTCGTTCACCAATGATAGAGCGGATTTGCAATTCGCTTTGAATGACACACCCGTGAATGGCGCAGAAACAGAGGAGCTACCTGTGGACGCCACGGGAGATGGCAGAACCATCATCTTTTCTCTGTCCAATCAGATTTTTTTCCACCAAATCTCACAGGTAAATTCCCTTTTCCTGTAGATTTATATATACTCTGACTGTTGTCTGCAGGATATGCACGTGAAATAGCCAACAGGAGGCGATCACCAATGCACGCTTTCTCTCTCTCTCTTGCGCTGAGTGTCGTTATGGATATTAGCGCTGATCGTTTTGATTGATTGGTTACAGTGGAAGGGCGCACTATTGGGAATGCGTTTGTGTTTGGATGGCTATACAGCACGCAAGTGTGAGGAATATAATCGTAGCTTAGTCTATTTGATAGGTTTTTTGTCGCTATGATCTTCAACAGGTGTACTAGCGATATGTGCATGCCAACGACAGACGGTCGCTAGAATACAGACTTGAATCGTGTGGACACGTTTGAGAGATTGTAGTCTCTCCCGTTGCCCAGACATACTCCTATTACACTCTATTCTCCTCGTCGTCGTAATTCGAGTGGTCTTGGAAGTCCATGTAGGAGACACATAGTGAGCATAAGAATGTTTTTCGATGTGTTGACATCTCGTCTCACGTGATTCTGTACTCGCTATTGTTGCAATCCAGAACCTGATGAAGTCATGACTCATCGATCTGATGTGCGTGTGCGTGTATGGTCGACACACAACTTGTTCTTGTGAAGTAACTGGTGGACTATGATGGCATGGTTGAATTTATTTACAGTGCACAACACCATCCATGAGTCTTTTTTACTTGGCTATTTACCATATCTCACTCAAATCTAGAAGATCTGGTAAGTCTAAGAAGCGGTGATAGTTTTGGCATCTTGCGCGTGCATGTGTGTTTGGTCTCGATACGAAGAAGGAAAAAACGCAACTTCTTGATTCGTGTTTCAGTGATGGGTTGTGGTTTGCTGTCTTACATGTCATAAGCTCTTGAGCTGGCGGATTCCTCTGCTAACTCTGCTTGTTCAGTATGCTTGTCATGATTAACAAAGTTGTTTCGCTCTTTAGCATGCAGATGCTGTTGGAATGTGTCGATATGGCGACGAAGAGAGAATTGGCCAGTTGCTTCCGCAGAGACTGTCGTAGTGATCAAAATGACAATGACGGCGGTAAAATGCAGCAGGGAAAGCTTGTTCATACCAAAAAAAATGAATGCGTATAGCTTGTGTATCTGTTTTGGAAAGAATTGAAAGTGAGGATTTATCTGACTCCCGAAGTGATGCTCTTTCTCCTCTCTTGCAATAAGATAGCTAGGAAAACGCGACAAAGATTTACTTATTCACCATTTGAAGACTGTAGCCACATTCTCGTTCGTCCACCGCATGGCGGGCAATACTATTAATAGGCATAACTAAGGCTATCATCAATCTGTTTTTGGACCCAAGGTCAAATCCATCTGGCGCATGTCTGACTTGGACAGTCAAATTTGAGTCAAAATTGCAATCCAACTTGATGTGGCATGTGAGATCTTACACTATTGATCACCTTTGTTCATCCGTTCGTTTTTGTTGAACTGTGCTTTTCACTCATAAATAGCAGTCTTAGCCCATCCATCGAGAACAATCAGTTCTCTGTGCTTGTTTGCAAGCTCATGATGATAGGCCCGGTTGGGTGATAGATGTTTGTGATCCGTGTCTCTGCTGCATGAATGAGGATTTTGATCAGGCGTGTTAGTTTTATTGAACTTGGTTGTCGCCATTACCACATCCAACACAATGGTCCATGTGATTTCCAGTAAGATTCCTACCAAAATAATGACGGAAAAAAATCCAGTTCCCATGTACTACCTCATTCCCAATTTGATTCCCCTAGAATCAAGTGATACATTACACTGTCACTGTGAGCCAAATTTTTTTGTTCTTCCTTCGCATCATCAATCTTGTCCAAAAGATTTAAATTGTGGAGGAACTGCGCCGATACAGCAGTCCAGTGTTTTCGCAACGTACGAAAGTAGATGTGGCTATGGCTTCTGGATCATAAGAGAGAAAAAAATATCATTCCATTCCAAGTTGTCTCCCATTATCACAAAACTATTTACCATGTTGCCTCTACAACGTCTTTCTATACGATTTTGTAAATTGATTGTCACAACTTCCTCTTTGTACAAAATTTATTGGGGAGTTTTTAACGTGTGGGTGCCACTGTTCAGCATCATCAAAGAAGATGGTATGTCCGCCTCAGGATATTATAGCCAATCAAAATAATTAAAACTAAATTTTTCTCAGATTTTTAGCCAATGATTAAAATTGGAGTCAGTTTGTTCTTCTGCGACTATGTGGATGATACTCACCCCATGCTGCAACCGGATTTGACGGGTAGAAGTGATGCGACGCATCGATTTCCACGGGGGTTTGCAAATGGCCAGCACCTTCATGTTCTGCATTTTCTCTTGTGGGGCATTCGGTCATTTGACCCGACGACGCACAAGTGCGTGCGGCGTGATAGCCGCCGTCGGCACTCGCTCTCAACAATAATGAAGACCGCATGAAGAAGACATACCTGAGAAGATTGTGAGTTAATTATAACCTTCGTATCTTTCATTTTCAGCAGGCAAAGAAATTCTTATCAGACAGATCGATGATCGTGCTGCCGACATATACCATTACCAGTTTGCTCGCGCGTGACGATGCTCGACATATGGGATATTACTGCGTAATTCTATTCCTGTTGATCAATCGGTATCAGCGAGTCCTTACTTGAAGTCACTTCACCATCAGTCGAATACCAAGTGGGCTCCAGGTGCTTGTCGATCTCTATGAGGCATTGGTCAACAAGGAAGACGAATGGTGCACGGAAACAAAGGTAAGATGCATGTGTAGTTTTATAAATACTGTCTTTTTGTTTTGGTTTTTTAAATGAGGGTTTTCTACTTTTTCTAAATTGTGATGTGTGTGTTTGATCATGGCGACAACAGGCGCGTCATTTACAAGCAATACTTGACTTTTTTTCCATAATAATTGTTTGTAGGCACGGCCGACACACGCTTGCGAGTCTGTTTGGTGCTTCCCAACGACTTGTCAGCACTTGAACTATCGTTTGAGCATGGGAAGCTATCCATCAAGGAGGCGGGGGTCCGCGGAACTTGAGCAGTTTCCCGAGGACTTTCCTCGCCCTCCTTCTGTGACTTCACATCGTGGTCAAAATCGTGGTCAAATGGTGACCGACCCTGACTGCCTCCACATTCTGGAGACGTCACGCACAACGCCGAGTCCATCGGGGACGAAATGCCTGAATGCTCTTGCTCAACAAACTCCGCATCATCGAACATGGCAGGACTTTCCACGCTCTTGGGAGGATGGAACATGTAGACGAGCTTTGACAGACCCGCAGGTAGCACTTGGGTACTAATGTATGGCTCCGTGTACGCCGCAAGCAAATAACGTGCAGCATCTAAAGACACGGTCACAACATTGCTATAAACAACTCCACGCTCAAACACAAATAAAAAGTGTAAGCACATTGTGAATACCTTGTAAGGTATGGAACGGCGTTGCCAACACCTTCCACCACGATTCCCCATTAGATGTGCGCAATTCCTCAGGGACATAATTCTCATATAAGCCAGCCAAATACACCGCACCAGCCGCTAACTCGTAAGGTTCGAGACGCAGGCATGCAACTGTATAGGCACTGTCGTTCAGAAAACTCCAAGCAACTTGCTTCAGCTTCCCACTTAACGACTTGCCACCAGCATCAGATAAATTTTGAAGACGTACAACCTTATCCACTTTTTCATTGATGTACTTGTATGGGTGCGAAAGCGTCAGTTCGTAAGTTATAGTGTGAAGGACAACACCTTCCATGGAGATAATCTTGCCAGCAATCACTTGTGGATCATGCTTCTGAATGGCAAAGACTTGATCCTTTTCCACAATCTTTCGAAGTGAAATATACTCCTTGGCCACATATCCAATTTTCTTCGGTGATTCTTCAGCCTTGGAGCCAAGCAAGACACATGCCGCAGCGACTAAATATTTATCGTAACGAACAAGCGATTGACGCATGTAAAATCGATGGAGATAATTATCGGCGCTAATTTGCGCCAATTTTGGTAAATCGAGCGCCTTTGCCATCTTCTCAATAAAATCGCACGCTTTCCAACGAATCACCAGCTCATCGACGTACTTCATACCATCTCGCTGGGACGGCGTGCTGCGTAGCTCTTGTTCCGTAAAAATCCAATCATTGGCCATTTTCGATTTTAACAAACCAAGCAGCAGATGAAGACTAAACAAAAATGAAAAGACAAATCGAGCACCACATTTCGTAAATATCGTATCCACAGACACGTTTACATACATTCCTCCGTTTTCTCGCCGACTTACCACTAAGGGTTCAGGTCAATACAGGTCAAAAGACTGGTTCTCGAAAAGATGAACCCGTCGATTCAATTCCAAAAAAAAACAACAGCACCCACGCTCAATGACCGAGGATGCTGAAAAAAAAAAAGTTGTTTCGATGCGTTTACTGGGAGGATTGTATCCTTCTGACCGGGGGCTCTCTCGTCTAGCGTTGAGAGAGGTCGGTTTCTTGAAGACAGCAAAGCACAAAAGCGAGGCTAAATGACGAGAAGTGAGAGGGTCTTCCTTCCTTTCTCACTATCCGTAGACGCTTTGAAAGAGACAAAAAAAAAGGTCGAGAGACTGAGAGGTGAGCAAGACTGTCCCAGCTATCGAGTTAACGAACGTGACGCTCTGCTCCAAGTTTCCTTTCGGTCTTCCTTCCACTTCCTTTCCTAAAGCTTGTCCGGGTCCGCGCGCGCTCCCTCTTCCTCCACGACGCGGCAACTGGGGTAGTTTTTGTCTTTTTCCCCTCGCTCCCTCGGTTTCTTTTCGGGAAAGAATCGCAAAGAATTGCAAAATGAATTGGAATGAATTGGAAATCAGAAAAACGAGTGGTTGAGAAAACATCCTCCCCCTCCCAGATTGGACGTTGGGCGGTTGCACTTTAGGAGGGAGGACATCTTTGACAAATACTGTTTTGTATGCTTTCATCTATATTAACTTGAACTTACACCTACTCTCGGTTCAGAGAAGTTTCTAGATTTCCTCCCCTTGAAATTTATTTTTTTTCTTCTTCGCACGTCAGGCTTCTGTTCTATTTCCTGCGTGAAGGATGTTTAAAACATTTTAAAACATAAATATAGTGAGGGGATAGGGTAAGGGAATCTGTGCTGAAGACCACAAGAACATTCTTCTCGACTACCGTGAACCATTATAGTGCATAATACCGGTATGTAAACCTTTTTTATAGAATACCTAGAAATGCACAGTATTACCAAGTTCAACTGTCATGAAATGAGCTGAAAATGGAGGATAGTAAAGCGAATGCTGCATCTAATGGTGACAAAGTATGTCTCTTCGGAATCGACATTGGAACGACTGCGATCAAATGCGCCATTGTGAATCAATTAAGTGGATGCATACTGGCAGAGTCAAGTGCCACAATTGAGTCTTGCAACGCAAAAGGACAGGACAATTTTGAGGAGCTACGTAAAGATATTCTTGGTGAGCAGTATGTTGAAGACATTTTGTTTGCCGTTCGACGCGCTATCTTTGCATTACCAGGAGAACATCGGCAGAAGATTGCGTCCGTTGGTATCTGTGGACAGGTGAACTGTGCTGAAATTATTAAATGAGATATGCGACTGACGGCTAAATGGGATGGGTAGATGCATGGAGTAGTGTGGTGGCGATGTGATGCGGTGAACGGTAAAGTCGAACGTTTGTTCACAAAAAATAGCAATGCGGAGACAGTTCATCCAGAAGAAAAGTCGCGAGTATGGAGCAAGTTGATTACATGGCAAGATCAACGCTGTTCGCCTTCGCGCCTCCAAGTTTATCGAGAAAGAAGCGAACACTTTGGTGCTACTCCGGCAACAAGCTCTCCGTTAGCAACGGGATATGGTTTAGCGACGTATGCGTATATGATTGAAAATTCACCCGACTATGTCAAGGGATTTGATGCGTGTGGAACCATTCAGGATTTTGTGGCATTCGTGATCTGTGGTCATTCATCACCTGCCCAAGCCTGTATTGACGTCACCAATGCGTGTAGTTGGGGTGGATTTAATCTGCAAGAGGGAAATTGGAACACAAACACGTACGTGCATGCGAATAATTTCCTTTTTCTTGGAAATTAGACGTTAACAGTAAAATCAAGTGTGCAGGCACTGGGAATTCCCATGGAATTGCTGCCAACGGTGAAAAAATCTGGGGAGATCATCGGCCAAACTATGGCAGGTAGTGACGGTGGACTGGGTGGATCATTTGGGCTTCCACATAGGAAAAGTGTGTTTGTTCCCATGGGTGACCATCCCTGCTCGGTGGTTGCAGCCATTGCTCAAGAAAATCAACTGTCGTCTATAGGCTCGAATCTCACATGTATGTGCGTATTTATCGTATGTTAGATCGTTGACACCCCTTTAACTTGAGGATATGGCTTTATTTATTTGGCACAGTGGTCAACATTGGGACATCTGCGCAACTAGCCATGGTTCTATCACGTGAGACGGTTGAGAAACTCGGTGCTCATAATTCAAGCTTTGAAATCCGGCCGTTCTTGTTCGACAATTATTTTATTGGAGTCGCAGCGGCACTCTCAGGGTACTATTTCTGTCATTTTTGAGTGCTTTTTGGTATTTGATTAATGATATTATTTGTTTAGTGGCAACGTCTATGCATGGTTTGTGAAGCAGTTTCAAGAATGGATGAACGATTTTTCTGATGGGATGTTGTCCAGTCAAACCACAGACGCTGACATCTACGCACGATTAATCTCACTTGGCATGTCAAAGCGTTCCACCGACTTGGTATTTCTCCCAACACTGAATGGTGAGCGTGCAAATCCAGATGTGAAAGGTTCCATCCAACAGCTTTGCATGATCAACTGGTCGCTGGGAGATATAAGTGCCGCACTATGTAGAGGACTCATCGATAACCTCTTCCAAATGGTTCCCGAAGAGTTAAGGGCCACATTACCAAAACAATCGTAAGTGTACAATTATTGTGCCTACCATAATTTCTTGTTAAGCTTGACTGGATAATGGAATTCATGCTGTGCTAAACAGGTTTATTGGAACCGGAAATGCTCTTGTTCGGAACGACTTACTGCAGTATTTTTTAGAATCCAAACTCGCAGATCCCACTCAGTTGCGCATACAAAAAGCTGTTGATGCAGCAGTCGGAGCGGCGTTGGCTCCATCGCTGATAAAGTTTCACAGTCGGGCATAGCGAGCGCAATGGCATAGGTACTGATTAATCTTGCAATTGCAGAATTTAGTCGAAGATTATCGAGCTGTAATTGAGTCTTCTGTGCAAAGACGGAAGCACATAGCACCTTTATCAGAGAACCTGAGTACCGATTCTGTAATTCCGTTTGTGGATACCAGAAGATGGTTTTGGGACAGAGCTATTGTGTGGACATATACCTTCATGCGTGAAATGGATTCTAAAGCACTCAACCGTGATTTCGATTATCGGCAATAATACATGCGATAAAACATTCCCAGCAACTAGATATTTCAATCACATTGTTTGATGAAAAATTATTCAATAGATATAGCTGATATTGTCTATGTCGGCAGAAAAAAATCACTGATGTCACCAAACTATGATCTACCGTTCTCATAAAAAGCGGACATAACTTCATTTATTTACACCGACATGTGCTCTCTGGTAATCGCCAAGGCGTCTGCTGTATCGAGATCGTCCTGTGCCCGTCGTCCATAAATGCGGCATACAGTAACACCAAGAAGCGCGTGGAATACGAACGCCGAGAAAGCTTGGCCACCGACGGCATTATCATTACTGAATGCATAAACGGCTATTGCCGCGTAGGTTATCGCATAAAACGCAAAGAAGATCGAGTTGGTCATGGTTAGCAACGCCACTTTCCGATCGGTGGTCCACGTCAAGATCGCGAAGCCAAGGCTAAAAGCGATCCACAGGTACTGCATCGTCATGAGCAGCATATATCGAAAGGATTTCCTTGTATGTGGGTAACTGGCTGCACCGCCACTCGCGACACTGAGCATCGTGGAGGTGATAGCGATGAACAGACTCTCGGCGGCGACGGCCAAATTCAATAAAAACAGTCCCATGCGCAGCCCAAAGTGTTGTGGAAGCGTCATCGATCGTTCTTTTTCTCTTTCTCTCTCTTGCGTTCGCTCTTGTCACTTGCAGCACCAGAAAAGACTAGTTTAGTATCCTCTACTAGCGGTAGATACTCATGCACCCACGATCTAATCGAAAATGCCGGAAGATTGATGGGTTACATCTTTGAATCAGATCCTATAATGCGTTCTACATAATCATTTGGGTCGTTCCAGACCAATTACTTCAACGTTCCAAATGGAAACGACGATGAGAACTGATTCACCAAAATTTGGTGCTTGGCCTGAAGTAGCTGGAAAATCTTGTAGGGTTTCTGAAGTAGCTGCAATCATAGATTGTCCCCTCTTCTGTGCGTATCCTTTTCTTGTTTGCTGTCATTTGAGAAAGCTCACAGAAGCATCCAAAGCAGATCGAGTAAGTGTGACGAGTGATCTAAAGCGGTAGAGAAGAGAAAAGAAGAGAGAGAGAAGTATGGGCTGCTGTTGGTCCAGAGATGACGATGAGGACCGTTTCGGAACCAAGGAAGGTCTATTGGCCAAAGGCAACAACCACCTGTACGTTTAAGACAGCGTATGACCATTCCATGACCACTGGCAAGATCTCACCATTGATATATCTGTGATATCTGCTTTGTTGTTGCTTTTTTAGAGAGAAAAACGTGCGGGGTGGATATGAACAAATCGATTTGTCCAAGAAAACCTCAGCACCTTCGGGCAATGGTCACAACGAGCCGCAAAAATCGGTAAACGTTAGCAAGACGCAGCATAGAGATGGCAACAAGCTTATTACTACTACCACGACGACTACCACTACTACTACTTCGGGCGGAGACGGAAAGAAGCCGCAGACGACGACTAAGAAGACAGTGGTGCAAGATGTAGAGTCAGGAAACAAGGAGAAACCGGCACAAGGATGGAATGTGGCACCCGAAGCGTCAGGATCTGCTGTCACACCACCAAAGAAAGCGGAAACATCGGTGCCAACTTCACAAGGATGGAACGTCGCACCTGAAGCACCAGCTGCGACCGCAGTGTCTGCAGAGGAACAACCTGTGACATCCGCACAAGGGTGGAATGTTACACCGAATGCGCCGGACGCTGCATCCGTTTCCCAGACGACGAAGCCAACACCAGCACCACCATCGCAAGGGTGGACGTCTGCTCCACCAGAACCAGTGAAGGAAGCACCAAAGAACGAAACGCCGGCCGCGCCTGCTCAAGGGTGGAACGTCTCGCCAGTGGTGGCCGATGCAGAGAATGACAATGATAATGACAATGACAATGATGACGATGACAACACAGTGTCTTCTACGACAGTGTCCAAATCCAAGTCCAAGAAGAAGAAGAAGGTATGCTTTGTGATATCAATCCGAGCTTGAGAAATTAATATTGACTTGCTTGCTGTTATCTGAAATATAGAAAGGAAAGAAATAAATCGATGACAGTCGAAGCCTGACAGCGCATATTTCGCCTACTGATCATATGAACAGATCAAGAGAGAGCACCATGCTGTGATCACAATTTTCCTGTAAGTTTTTACTTTCGCTTTGAAGAACGAGTACGCGCTACGTTTATTCCTTAAAGCAGAGCACGAACAAAAGTTTATCCTATGGACATCCGCAGACGTTTCTTGCTTTTGTTTAAAATCTCTTCGTCGGCAGCAGTGCGGATGAGGTCGCGTTTTCGTTTCTCGGCCTGTTCCAGTAGCTCGGTAGCAATGTCTGTCAAGTCCTTGATCTCATGCTGGAATTGTGCATTCTGCTGCCGCAGCGTCTCTAACTCTTCATTCTGTGCGTTCACTTTGCTTCGCAACTGGGCGTCTGCCTTCTGCCATTGCTCGGCTTTGCTCACCAGAACAGATTTCTCAGTCTCAAGTGCGGTGATAATCGCTCTCAATTCGTTTTCTTGGCCTTTGTTTTTCTCTTGCTGCTCCAAATTTGTCTTGATATTTTCTTTTAGACTATTATGTTCTTGCTCTAAGGAATGCAATCGCTCCAGCAGCTTCGCTTCGTTTTGTCTAAATTCTTCTAGTTCTCGTTGCAATGTTTCAATTTCCGCGCGGTATTTGTCTTCCAAGTCGAATTTGGCACGTTCCAATGCGGCTACACGCTGCTGATCTTTTGCATCGAAGCGATGTTGGAAATGTGAAATCGATTGTGCCAGCACCGTTTCAGTCTTTTGGTAGTTTAAAATCTGCGCGTTTAAGGATTCCACACGATTCTGGGCTTCTAATAGCTCTGCGTTTTGCTTTTCAAATGATTGCTGAAGCTTCTCACGTGCCGTTTTCTCCACATCTAGCGCTGCAACGAGCGTTTCTAGCTGCAAGTTGTCGCGCATGCCGTTCAGTGTACGTTTGTGGTCCTTCGTTATATCATCCAATCCTTTCTGCAGGGCTTCATACTTTTCTACTGCCTGTTCATTCTTGCGTGTCAGATTCTGCAGTCGATACTCAAGCTCGATGATCTGTTTCTTTAACCTCAACAGTTCCTCATCCCCGGCCATTTTCGCCTCCAGACGCGCTTGGTCCATTTTCACCCGTACTTGCGCCGCAGAGAACATCGGTTTGTATTCACTTGATACCTGCACGGATTCGCTCCCTGTATCGTTTTGCTCCGTTGTTTGTTCACTACCATGGGCGTCGTTACTCTCAGTATTAGCTTCTGTCTTCTTCTCTGTAGTATCTGTTGTGGCATCGTTCACTTGGTCCTCATGTGTGTACGTTTCTTTCGCTGATGAAGAGCTTTCATCAATGGATGTGCGCTCATCATTGCTTCGCTCTACTGCTTCATGCGTCTCTCCATCTCTAGATCTCTCCTTGATCGCCGCTTGCTTCATCTCGGCAGCCTCCTCCTCCATCTTCCTTCAATAGTATAACCCAATCAAATCAAACGTTGCCCGCCAAAATTGCCCGCAAGGGTTACATCGTAGCCCCAGAGGTTACACTGTCAATAGAAACACGCAACAAGCTGATCTCCTGTGGTGGCTGGAAGCCTATCACGCAAAAAACCTGCATCCACATCGCTCGTTCCTTCAATGAAGATGTGGGGGTTAACCAACGGCAGGAAGCGACCAGCAACAGCACTTTTCACATCCACATCACCGTTATCTATGACGTCAATGATGATGGCAACGTTGGCATTGTCAAGATACGTCGATCAACACATTCAACCAACGGCTCTTTCTTCATATTCACCCATCATAGCTACAAGCAAATCGACAGAGTCGAGTGATTGTGTATCATCGACGGCGCTGCTTCTGTTCCGTGGTATTGGTGCCGGTCTGGCATGGACCATCGGTGTCGATGGATATGTGCTACTAAATGCACCAGATGCGGTGTGGCAAGAACGCGTTGCGCAGAGCATCAAACCCACTACACCAGTGCGTGAGATGGCGCGTACATTCGCATGGATTAGTGCGCGCAACATGTTTGGGTTTGCGGGGTTTTTGGGGATTTTTGGCGGTGTGTCGTGCAGTCTAGAGACGCTCCGTGGCCGGAAGGACTTGTTGAATCCGTTCATCGGTGGATTTTCTGCAGGATTGGCGCTCTCACCAGGGAATTTGAGGACGCCACGCGCTATCATCTCGAGTGCAGCTTTCTGTGGTGTCGCGTCAGTGATCGTACATTTTTTCATTCCAGCAGCTGGTGAAAGCAAGCAGGATACTAGATATTGAAGAAAAAGTTATTCGTCTTGTCAACGGATCCATTAAAGTAGATGCTCCAGTGTTGAATAACGAGTAAGTGGTCGTTTATGCATTGCACTTATGAACACTAATCAATGCTGGTGATACGCGCCTGCTGCAGGCAGGCGATCGCTAAAATATGGACTAAACCGTGTGAGCGCGTTTGAGAGGTCGCTGATCTCTCCCACTGCCCACACATACTTCTGCACCCTATCCTCCGCGTCGTAACTCTTGTGGTCTTGGAAGTCTACGTAGGAGACAGATAGCGAGTGTAAGAATGGTTTTCAATGCGTTGATGTCTCGCTCCCATGTGATTCTGCACTCGCTGTTGTTACAGCGGAGAACCTAGCGAGAGAGCTTGACGCCCGTGTTTCCGTCAGCTTTCTTTGTCGGGAATGGTATCTTCTCAAGCTGCTGGTAGCACTTGGAGCACACCAAAAGCCTGACCGTTTGGTCTGTGACAGACTGATGGACGGACGGACATCGCACCAGAGTTCTAAAACGACTATTCCTGTGGTTGGTTAAGCTTTATTCCTCTATTTCTCCTACAAGTGAGATATGACGTGTTTTTTTCTCCCTATCGATAGAAACTTGTTTCCAATTCTCCGCGATGAGGTCTTTTCTCCATTATCCTTCTTTTCACGAAAGGATGCGAGTCGATAACAGTGCATGCCCGAGAAGATCAACATTGGTTCCGGTCTCAAGGAAAGCAAACCAGGACTGTCCAGCTTGGTAGAAATGGCATGTAAAAAGCAGGTCTCGAGGATTGCGGTTACCGTCCAAGATCGATTTGAGTACAAACTTCTCGCACGAATGTGTAAAGAGCATAACATCCATATCGTGGTTCACGCTGATCAACAACTTCATCAAGACAAGAATGAAGACATGAAAGCAAGAGAACGTCTCTCGTCCCATGTTAACGTCTTCGTTGTGAGAAGCAATGGAAGGAATGCTCAGAAGACTCTGATCTCCGATATCTAAAATGATCAAACGATGCAAGATAGACAAACCAAGTCCAAACAGCATCTTGAAAGTGAGATTGTATCCAACGAAGGAACAGAAGCAACTTCTCAATAAGATGTTTGGTATCAGAAAGTCTTGGAGTGTCCTCACTGACAGAGATGTCAACGCTGCTAGAAGCATCTTTTTCAAGAATGAACACCTCTAGCAGCGTCCCACTAAAGAGAAAGACGAAAATATGATAATACCTCCTGACAATTACGTTCTCGATACTGTCGTTGGGATCGACCCTGGCACGCGGTCGCTCTGCACTGCCATTCATGTGCGAGAAGTTGATGTGGAAGAGAAGAAAGCGAAATGCAACGGAAGAATACCCAAACAAAGTCAAGCGAAGGAGTCGAAGCAGAAACGGCGAAAGAAGCGGAAGAAGAAAAGGAAGAGGAGACACAAACATGGTGTTCGATGCAAGCAAGCCAGTAACCAGCGGTACAATGTTCAACAGATATCTACGCGAGAGTACAGGGATCTCGCCAGGATGAACAAGTGTACATTCTGGCGTGAGAACTTGAAGAAGAGAGAACATGAGTACGGAAGGATTATCCGAAAGATGACTTCGTTCACGACAGCGTCGTATGAGCAGTATATGACAAACATCAAGTACGTATGGAGACATCTCGACTTCTTGGTGAGCTTTTGTGCATCGCATCCATTTCGTAAATGGCGTTTCCTTCAGTTCAGATTTAGTCGGAAGACATTGACACATCTGACAAAGCGGTTGGTACCCACGCCAAGTCCTCAGGTTTGCATTGCTCTCGGTAACTGGAATCAATAGGACTTCATCAAGGGTCATGCGCATGGACCCGTGAAACGGTTCACACGTGAGCTGGCAAAGCGCGCGACCGTGCTGCAGATCGACGAGTACTGCATGAGTCAGCGATGCTGCAAGTGCTACCAACACTTTGAGGAGACGCTATTTCCGACGAAAAAAGCTGATGGAAGTACAGACATCAAGCTTTCCCGCCAGGTTCTCCGCTGTAACAACAGCGAGTGAAGAATCACGTGGGAACGAGATGTGGATGTATCGAAGAACATCCTTACACTCACTATATGTCTCCTACATGGATTTCCAAGACTGTCAGAGTTGCAACGAGGAAGAAAGGATGTAGGAAGAGAATAGAGTGTAGGAAAAATATCCGTGCATATTGAGGGAGCCAGCCGACTTTTCAAACGTGTCTGCACGGTTAGACCGTATTCTGGTAACGGCCAGTAATCATGTGAAGGCATGCAGTAAATTTAGTGTGCCAAGTATAAGTATTGGGGATTTTCTGTGAAGCATTGTGGCTCACATATTCCACACACACATCTAAGCATCATGACCAATGCTCCGTCATTCTCAAGATACTTTGAAGCTTGGGAGTCCATTCAAGTCGAGCTCCAGGGCAAGTATTCAATACAACGCCTATACCGACTTCATGAGTATCAGACCAAGAGGAGTTTCGGCCATGTGCTGTTGATTTTGATTATCACACCACTACCAACGCTTGCGGTTGTTGCGATTATGGATTCGGTTCCAATGAAGCCGACTAGCGCAGGACTCGATCATTCTTTCATGTTCTGGGTGCGCGCAACCATACTGACGTGGCTTACCGTAGTTGCGATTTTTGAACAATTCCGTCGATATGTAAATGGAATCCCGATGTCGTCCTCCCATGTGATGTTAATGGGAATAATCGTTGCCTTTGGGACGACTGGTATTGACTATTGTCTAGCTATGATAATTGGTTATCCGTTGCCTTTTCTTGCTATTGTGGGTGCGCCAGGTTGTCTTGGCCTCGTGGTATTTTGCTTTGCCATTGGTTGGGGGCAATATTTACGACAGAATCCTAAAGTTGCCAAAGAGACACAGCAATTTGCTGTTGTGATGAACCTCACGAACTCTTTATTGTTCGTCTACACTAGCTTTACGTACTTCTTTGTAAAGCTATCTTCATCAGTCCAAATTATCGGACTGACCCTCTTTTTTCCAGCATTGAAGATAGTATACAAGAATTTCTGGAGTCGTATAACAAAACATCTGGGAGACATGCGGCCGGAAGTGGTGGTATTCAACATGGAGATCTTCCATACACTCTTTGTCGTGTGTAGTCTTCAACAATCGACATCGATGAGAACAGCAATTGTGTTGATGATCATGGATTTACTTCGCCTTTGTTTTAGTATTCGCAGGGTCAGTCAAAGACTGCAAGACTTGAATGAAAGAGAAGCCAGGGCGGGTGGCAATGACATGGATAAGAATCAAACATTGACTTCGACGAGCTGCTGCTTGCCTCTGTTTGATACAGCTATATACATCTTGGAGCAGTACCCGGATTTTAGTTCCAACAACTCGAACAAATTACAGCGATTTTGGCCACAATCTACGCGAATGCATATCGATACGAGGAGCTTTATAGGCAAAAGAATGACAAAGACACACGCGATTATGCCGGCTACACTCCTACCTCCACAATCGACTCAACATTATCATCGATCCCTAGGTTCTTTACAATCCATCATAGCCATCAGTGTGTCTACAACTCTGACAGAAGACAACAAAGCCAGGGTCCGAGGAATGACAAACCAGGAAAGAGCAAGACGAATCCAGACGACGCTGCAATTGCTCTACTGGATTGAGTTCCTCTTGCTGGTGGAATTTACTGAAGTGATTATTCCCTTCATTTACAGTGAGTACAGCTAGATATTGGGAGGCACGAGTTTGAAAATGCTGATAGTTTTTTCCTGTGCTGTGTAGGCAACGCGCTTCTCATTATCTTCTACCTGCCTAACCGCGCCTATTACTCGCAATTGCAGTCACTCGATGAAGCGAAATTCACGGGGACGATACAGAACATCCTCCTGTATGGATTCATGGAGCTGCTTTCGTTTTTGCTGCTTTGTGTGGCTGTGCGACGGAAACTTAATGTGTCGCCAATCCATCAATTGGCGTTTGTATTGGAGAATCAGTGGCAGGTTGTGCAAGTGAAGCTCGCCGCCTGGTTTATCGTGGTGTTACAAAACACTGTGGAGCATTTCGGTTGTGATTATACGTTCCAATTTAAGTGGCTTCATGGCAATCAATAAGAGTAGAGCTACCAAAGAAGTTCACCATCAAACTCGAGAAGATGGACATTTTAAAAACTGAACCACTTCAACTGGCCAGTCACCATTGATCTGGATTGGTGATTGAGAGCTATATTTTATGCGGTTATTCTTAGCAAAAAATCTAAATGGACTGTACGGTGCAACTCAGTGCGGGTACTTTGGAAGACTTGGACAAGGCTTGATACATTTTAGGACTCTTGGCGCAGATTTTTTTGATATGAGAGTACGCCGCCATCAGAGTGGCAACAGCAACCGCCCCGTATCTGCTTTGACGACAAGTCAACTTGCCGTTCCAGCCAATTCCCACCCATCTAGTATTCGTAAACCACAATCAGCGGATGTACTCAACAAGCACACTCACAAAAATTTACCGCGCCATTCATCTGGAACGAGCGGAGCTTCGACAGCAAGACGACCCAGTACAGCATCGGAAAGCGAACAGAACGATGATTTTGCTAGTGGGCGCCGTCGTATTCATGTACGTGACATTCCAAGAGCGTGACCACCATACGTAATAGCTGAAATGGCTTGTGGATATGGAATAGAGTGCAAGAGGAGAGATTACCACTCACCGATCTCATGGAGTGGCGATTTACTCACCTCAGTCGTAAGGGCTTCGATCGTATGCATGACCATGATGTGATGATCTAATTAACACGGATAATGGCACGTTGTAGACTTCCAAAGTTGAAACAGCAATTATCAAATGATCATGCTAGTCAACTACAACCTGCAGCTGCACGCAATGGAACTGGAAGTGCTCTCTCAGATGCTCAATGGGCTACTAAAATTGTCGATCCCGCCATCGACTCTGCTCAGACGATAGAAAATGTGAACCAAAAACAGAGCCCAAATGAGCCTGCTGAATTGGGCGAGTTTCGTCAGCTGCTGCGAGAGCGATACAATGGGAAGCGTAGCCTTCGCGTGGCATTTCTCAATTGGGATCGAGACAAAGATGGTAAGCTGACTGCTCATGAAGTGCGCGAGATGATTGAGAGTCTTGGCTTTGTTCAGCAACTCGGTCAGGCTAAGGTTGACGCCGTAACAAACCATGTCCTAAAACTACCCGGATCGTAAGTCTCTTCAACATTTCTTTTTGATTAGTTTCTGCTGTGTGTCTCGCTAATGC
The DNA here is from genome assembly GCA_001600495.1 of Pilasporangium apinafurcum. Classification (NCBI taxonomy): domain Eukaryota; phylum Oomycota; class Peronosporomycetes; order Pythiales; family Pythiaceae; genus Pilasporangium; species Pilasporangium apinafurcum. The sequence goes on from BCKE01000066.1 coordinate 123,363, forward strand.
ATATGTGAAATATAGATGTCTTAGATACGGCGACTTCTGCTCCTACATCTATGACCAAGCAGACATGGCTATAGAGGCTATGCTACAGCAAAACTCACCATTATCACGTCAGCATGAGCTGCCAAAGCGTGACGCAACCGTGCCCAACCAGGCGTGGTATAATGATGCAACGCGAGTCGTGAACCTTCTGCGACAGAAATATGACTCAGGGACGCTTGGAAAAGTCTTTCGTGACTGGGATGTGGACAAGGATGGTTGCATCACGGTGCAGGAACTGGATAAGAACCTACGTCAACGGGGACTCCAGCTTACGAAGGACCAACTGGAGGCGGTTTTCGATACTCATGATCACGACCACGACGGACGATTAATCCATTCCGAGTTTTTGCGCATGATGTATGGTCCAATAAACAAGTCTTCCAACAAAGCGGATCCTCACGGCCCTGTAAGAAGAGAAATAAACAAAAAGCAAGGCTTGGAGAACAATTGGCAACTACAAGATCCTTACGTCATCTTACGCACTGCTGCAATTGAAGATCCTCACCCGACGGTAAAAATATTAATCTCTTTGATCAATGCTCTATCTTGAGGTGATCTGCGCGGATGATAACCTGTTTATATTGAGCCCAGGACATTGAGCTTCGAGCTATGGTCAATCAGAAGATTAGAGATTTTTCTCCACGAATTAACGATACTTTTGTAGCTTTTGACAATGACCATGTTGGGAATCTATCGTATACTGCATTCCGTCACGGGGTATGGATATGCGCATATTCAGATGGATATAGTAGTGGTTGAACTGAACTCTGCCTGATTTATGCTGCTTCATAGTTGCAGCAGCTTGGAGTCCACTTCACGGAGCGAGAATTTCTTCGCTTTGTAGCCTCAGTGGATACGGATAGAAGTAGCGATATTAGTTACAAGGAGTTCAGTCAGATGCTAACTCAACACCAGACAAATACCAACAGTGTTACGTCTTCGACAGAACCTAAACGAGCGAGCGAGCGTGTTAGGCGACAAGCTGAAGAGTTTGACTTTTCACATCTGTTTCGGTAAGTAAGCGGTCCATTCAATTGAGAGGGATACGTGGACAAGGAACTAAGATTGACGACTTGTAGCAAAAGTAGAGCCCCAACACGACATGGATGCACCCCAGTACACGATACACGAGGATTAACTGCGTATGTGCATCTTCTTATAAGCACGTTATTAATCATCCTGGACCATTTGTTACGAAAATGTTGCTAAATTGCGCAGGAATAGCAATGGTGAAGTTGATTCAGGTCGATTTACCACCGAAGCAGGACTGTACGGATGTGGTCAGTCAAGAGTTACACAGCATATTGCGAGTACAGCCACTGTACACACAACACTCGGACAAGATGAAAAACAGCGAAAAGTAGCCAATTACGCTAACCGTTTGCAGCGAATACGCAAACAGCAGGAAGAGTACAACGCCAAAACCACTCGACAACAAGAAGTCCCTGACATAAATCAAGCACGTCGCGCATAGCATCGATCCAATGTGCAGAGCCTTTTCATGCAGCAGTGCTAGAATTTATGCATTGCTATCAGTAAGAGTGATATGATCAAACAGTACTGCACCGTGGTATGTGATTTTTTGTATTGTTCCTTATCCAACACAGTGGGTAGTCGTTATAGGTAAGCGCGTTGGTTATTCTACTATTTCGAAGAAACGATCAACCAGGAACCAGAAAGGCGATAAGGAAGTGGACAGTGCCCCTATAGGTTCGAGTTTTATGTGCCACATTAGTACGACTTACCATGTTCAAATCCAAAGTTCATCTGCAATGATGAGCGCAGGTTTGCTCAGGTATGGATAATTGCCCTCCAATTCTGGCGTGATTTATAGATTTCCCGGTTGAACATCCAGCTGCAGTGAAAACAGGATGAACTGCTCCAATGTGGCGCTGCTCTTGTCGTTTACCTCGCTACGATCGAGCGTCGATGCCAATTCTGTACCTACAGAGTTACCGGCGAGGATGCTTCGCGCCACTATGTATTTTTCGACCAATTCGTGGTAAAGACCTTCGGCTATCGTCATCTATGCCACCATGTTGCTCTGTAGAGTCACAGGATAATGTGACGCAAAGATGATCGCGTGAGTTTGCTGGGAAATCGTACGCAAGAATGGTCAGTACTGTTCCAAGAAGCCGACCACAAATCTGTCGTTATGTGCATCATGTACAGCACCACATTGTTACCCTTCTTGCTGTTTTGGTTGGACGTGAGGATATAGACTGGTGTGTGACTTTGTCTGGCGGTTTGTTTTATGAATGTCATCTTCTCACTTGATGAGATGTACTTGTCCGGTGCCTCGGTCGAGCCTAGTATGCTGTTTGCACGCTTGTTCTCCGTCTTTTTCAGCATCTCCAATTCCAGCGCGATATCCTGCATGAATCCTTTGGTCACAAGGGGTCTGGCGCTCTCCGCAGTCGCGCGGGATATTTATGAACGACCACCGGAGGAATAGCATTTGGATTCTCGTTGTGGTGTAGAGTAGTCAGTCCTTTATTACCAAAGTCACTGAGAATGTCACCCTGCTGCCAGGACGTAAATCCTACAACGACATTCTCGATGCTCTTGGTAATAAGAAGTAATCGTTAAATTTTGCGGTCCGCATAGTTTCATAAGTATTTATGCGCAACATTTGCACATTAAATTAACAGATTTGGGCAAGTTATGATAATGTGACAAAAAGAAAAACGATCTCAAGGAATGACAGATTATCACAAATCGCAGACATCATCATCACATGTCACAGAAACGACTGGATTCCGAAAGCAAGAATGACATGTCGGTGAAAAACCGCTTATTCCATTTCAATCCATACTTGGATGCAAAAGTGATTTTCTGCGAAGTTTTCTTGCGTGTACGTACCCATGAGCTAAGAACACATGATAGTTGAAGTGTGCTACGAACAGATTATTTGCTAATATTAGCCCATATTGGCTAGCATAAGTTCTTCATACAAGCAGAACGTGCGTATTTTCATCATCGTCAGTCCACTCAGCACCGCCAATCTCGACAAGTGATCATGCGCTGCAGTCGCTGGTGGGATCAAATTTCCTCTGCATGGCACGCGGTTCAAGTGCAGCGTCATGGTAAGTATTCGATTGAGCGCTTGTACAAGCTGCACGCATACTCCTCCAGCAAGAGCACATTCCACGCGCTGTTTGTTCTCTTGGTCATTCCACTACCAACAATTGCGCTGGTCACGTTGGTCGACATGATTCCTTTAGCGCCAATTGACGAAGGGATTCATCGAAGCCAGATGCATTGGATACGACTTGCCATAATCATGTGCTTCACGGCAGCATCGGTCCTTGAGCAAATGCGACAAATAGTGATTCGACTGCCTATATCGACTGTGCAGATTGTGGTGATGGCCCTCTTCATGTCTATAGCACACGCATGTATCAATTATGGCTATTCCTTGGCGATTGGATTCCCTCTACCTTTTAGTGTGGCATTTGGATGCCCGGATTTCGCGGTGCTTATGTTAATTTGTCTTGGTATTTTGTTTGGAAGATTTCTCGTACAGCATCCAGAGGTGGGTGACGACATGTACCGGTTTATTTTGGCGTTGAATGTGCAGTTCTCACTGCTTTTTGTCTACCCAGCATTTACGGTTGCTTTTAACAATCTGGAGGCACTTTTACAAATGATACTATTTGCAACTTTCTTCCCGGTGCTCAAGTTGCTATACTTCAACTTGTTGAGCCATCTCCTTCGTCACGTTGGCGATATACGACCGGAAAACGTTGTGTTCATTATTGAGATCTTCCATTCACTCTTCGTCTCCTGCAGTATGCAGTTCTCACTATCCAATCATACAATGATACTCTTGGTGATGATTGGTTTCTTCCGTCTTGGTTTAAATATGCGAGCGATAAATTGTCGGTTACGACAACTCAACAAAGACAATGAAGGTGCATGGTTATCAACCAAGAAGCCATTACCACTGATCACAACAATCGAGTACATTCTGGAGAAGAGCGCATATGTACGGCTTAGTCCTGGTATTGGGCTCAATTCCACCGCTAATTCATTTATAAAGATCGTCCCGGCCCCAACGTTGAGCGGTAAAAGCAACGGACCCAATTGTTTATACAGTTCCAGCGCAAGTGATTCCTCTCATCCAAGTACGCAACACGAAGAGATTGCTGTATCTTTAGCAAATGAACACAAAAGCATGATCGATGCGATGAGCGATTGTGAAAAGCTCGAGCATGTGCATAGGACGCTGCAATTGCTGTACTGGATGGAATTTATGCTACTGATCGAGTTTACTGAAGTACTTATCCCCAGCATCTACAGTAAGCGCGTTGTGGATGCTTAATATAACAAGGATACTTCTAACATGACGCGTTCTGCAACGTAGGTACATCGTTGTTGATCGTGTATCATTTACCAAATCGCGCATACTACTCTCAATTACGGGGTGTTGACGAAACAGAGCTCACCCAAGCGATAGGACGTGTGTTACTCTATTCCTTAACTGAACTGCTTTCATTCATTCTGCTGAGTGTGATGTTTCATCAGAAGGTGGGCATCTCCCCTATCCATCACTTGGCATTCGTGCTAGAGAAACAGTGGAAGTCCGTGCAGGCGAAACTTACCATTTATGTCGTGCTTGTCATGCAAAATACGGTGGATCACTTTGGTGCAGACTATACTTTCCAATTCAAATGGCTCAAACATGACACCAATACTTAAAGCAGTCCAAGAACAGTTATCACATGCCACAGTTTCCACCATAATCTACAGAAAATGACGTGAATTTAACCTTCTTTCTTCAGGTGTAGCAGAGGAAGTAGAGTTGTAGTCTATGAAGTACACACTGTTTTACAGTGTTAGTTTCTAGTGGGCTTCTCAATAGCGAAGCGTATTGAATTCAAGTATTTATCACCTCACGTCCATCTATTGAGTGTCGCTTCAACGCCATTTGCCAAGATAGAAAGAACTGCAGCTTTGAGAAACAGGATAATCAGAAAATCAAACCAACTACAAGGTGTCCTTGTTTTTGAACGTTGTGATAAAATGGCATCAACGAGCGACGGTATTGGAGAGAAGACCACTAAAAAGCGGAGAGCCCGTCCGGATTTTGCGGAACGGAAAGTTCGGTAAAAGCAAATAGTCTACACCATTGTGAAGACTGGGTGGCGAAAGTTTTGCAAAGGCAAAAGAATAGCAAAAAAGATTGATGAGGCTGTGCGACTTTGTTCAAGAATAGCATGTGAGGCATCCGTCCATGTTCTACGATTATTGGAAGCTGGCGAAGAACTTCCTTCATTGGATAATGACTTCTTCAATCGATGCACATCTGCAATAGCCAACTTGGCCAGCAGCGGATAGGTCCATTCTGACTTGAAGACCAGTCTAGACCTTTACAGGATCCAACACCCTTCAGTTTATGAATTGACAGAACGAAGATCCCCACATGGCTCAGATGTTGGTTATGATCATTCAACAAGCAAGGCAGAATTTTCAAGTCAGCAACCGATTGACATTCTGCTCCCGGTTGTGTAAGTGGATGCGCCTGGAGATACGTCTTCATAACAGCGACTATTTTGAAGAGCACCAAGGCAAGATAATCAAGAGTGCTGTTTCACTACTGGTCCGTGCAAGCACCTAAACTCAGTATAGTTTATTCGGCTAGATGCTCGTGTATGGAGATGCAAGTTTCGCAAGCTCGGGTAAAGGCAACATTGCTGTTCCCATAACGACCCTACGGAAGCAAATTGGTTCCAGATGTCGTGTTGTTGATGTGGACGAGTTCAGGAAGAGCATGCTGTGTTGTGCTTGTCACAAGAAAGGATATGTGCCTGACGAAGAAATTGGTGGTAAGGATCTTTATGGTGTACGACACTGTAAAAATAGTGAATGTCATCGCACATTGTGGGACCGTGACATCAACGCCGCAATCAACACTATTAGGTTATTCATCGACGAAGTGAAGGAAAAGAGGAGACTTAAAGCGTTTACGAGAGGTAAAGGATGAATTGGTACTCGAAATCAAAAACTGAGGTGATAAACGACCTCACTGCTATGATTCCGGGAACGGATGAGTGTAATTATTTTCCCATTTGTACCACGCATGGTACAATGATGTGGGGAATAAAGGTAAAAAAAATGGATTCTTTCCGAAGCGTTATCTTCCACAATGTCAATATAAGAAAGCTCTTAGTATTCGGTCGCACTTTAACTCTCAAATTCAAAGCAGCAATCGGCAATTGTGCAATTTCTGGTCTCATGTGCGTCACATATTCGAGGCATTCTCGAATTCTTGCTGTTAGCGACCTATCGATATCTAACGAATAACACTTTATAATTCGTACCAGTAACTGAATCAAGGACTTCGATCCGGCACTTTCACAATAGCCAAGTTCCCGGTGTGACAGAAAATATTTCCACGCGCAAATTCATGATAGAAACACCCCAACAACAACCGGGTGGCAAAGTTTACTCACGGATACGTCACTGTGCTACCAAGAAGATTCTTCGACCTACCTCGCTTACTTTGATTGATCACACTTACCAGTTCTTTGGATTTTCTTTCTCAGAGTTCAAACAGTTGAAAGACAAACTGCACCATGCGGTAGGTTTTTGCGCTCCAACTGCTGTTACTTGAATGTCGACGGTATTGCTAAGAAGAAGCTGAGGAAAGAGTTGGGTGAGAAAGTGTGAAGAAGATCGTTTTTATAAATGGATACAAAAATTCAGTTGATCACGTCAACACTGATCTGTTCACGTAAGGCTCTTAGTTCGCGTCAACAATATTATATGATTTATAGCCAATCAGATATCATTATACACACTTTTCAACCAATCAAATCACATAAAACACTATAAATAGCTACAATTGTCCCACCTTTGAACCAGCCACTCTGTTCATCAGATGCACACAGCCACAATGGCCCAAATCCTTCGAGAGTCTTCTCTCTCCTCGATTCTTACGCGATGCAAACCATGCATTTCGCCCTTCAGTCACCCCAATCTCTTCACTCACTTTACAATTTACCAACAAACCATCAAGTCAACCAACAACAATGGCCACCGCTGACTACAAGCTTTCTACCCCCTACACCATTGGCAAGGATCTTCATCTGAAGAACCGCGTTGTGTTCGGCCCACTCACGCGTGGCCGCTCTGACCCTGTGACGCGCGTACCCACGGAAATCAATGAAATCTATTACGAACAACGCGCTGGTGCTGGTTTGATCATCACCGAAGCGGTTGGAGTCTCCGACCAGGGCTTTGGCTGGTTCCAGGCACCAGCAATGTACAATGAAGCACATGCTGCCGGTTGGAAGAAGGTCGTTGATCGCGTCCATGCGAAAGATGGGAAGATTTTCCTGCAATTGTGGCATATGGGACGCCAATCACACTCAAGTTTCCATGAAAAGAAGGAGATTGTTTCGGCATCGGCGCTTCGTCTTGAACAAGGACATACCCGTACGGCAAACGGTGAACATTCTGAGTATGAAACACCTCGAGCGTTGGAAACGGATGAGATCGCCGGTGTCGTTGAAGACTACCGCCGCAGCGCGGAACTCGCCAAGCAAGCGGGTTTCGATGGTGTTGAGATCCATGGTGCGAATGGCTACTTGATCGATCAGTTCTTGCAATCGGTCACCAACAAGCGTACCGATAAATACGGAGGATCCTTTGAAAACCGTGCCCGCTTCCTCTTCGAAATTGTCGAGGCAATCAAGACAGTCTACCCAGCTGACCGCATTGGTGTGCGCTTGTCTCCTAATGGTGGCTTTGGTGGCATGGGTAGTGAAGACAACTTTGATATGTACACTTATGTCATTGAACGTCTAAGTACTCACGGTCTTGGATACTTGGCAATCTTGGATGGCTTTGGCTTTGGTTACCACGACAAGTGCCGTTTGATGACTGCATTTGACGCAAAGCTGGCATTCAAGGGTACGGTCATGGCCAACAACTCGTACACTCGTGATGTCGCTGAGGGTGCTATCCGAAGTGGTGCGGCTGATCTCGTCGGTTTTGGCCGCGCGTATATCTCGAACCCGGATTTGGCAGAACGTTTCCAGAATGATTGGCCATTGAATGGACCTGCACCGTTTGAGGTGTTCTACGGCTCGCGTCTGCAGCCTGGTGAAAGCCAAAGCAAGGGCTACACTGACTTTCCAGTCTATACACCCAAGGAAGTAGAGAACTAAGGCAATTAGATCCAATAGTATTAGAGGAAGATGTGCATTTACTATATTTTTTTTCTGAGAATAAACAGTTGCCCAAATCAGTATCTATTTGTTCATCTCATGCCGGTTGTTGTCAGTGAGATAACAAAGATGACCACTATCATGTGCAATTGTGAAGGAGATGTTGCTTCCTATCAATGAGAGTGTTCTTATGCCAATTTGGGTTCATTCTTATGTGCAATCACTAGCGATAAACGAGTAGATCAATGCAATGAAGTTGTTATTTTGCTTCTGTAAGGTGGTGCTTAGAGGGTGTTCAATAGGGCATTTGAAAATTCTGCCTTGCTTGTTGAATGATCATAACCAACATCTGAGCCATGTGGGGATCTTCGTTCTGTCAATTCATAAACTGAAGGGTGTTGGATCCTGTAAAGGTCTAGACTGGTCTTCAAGTCAGAATGGACCTATCCGCTGCTGGCCAAGTTGGCTATTGCAGATGTGCATCGATTGAAGAAGTCATTATCCAATGAAGGAAGTTCTTCGCCAGCTTCCAATAATCGTAGAACATGGACGGATGCCTCACATGCTATTCTTGAACAAAGTCGCACAGCCTCATCAATCTTTTTTGCTATTCTTTTGCCTTTGCAAAACTTTCGCCACCCAGTCTTCACAATGGTGTAGACTATTTGCTTTTACCGAACTTTCCGTTCCGCAAAATCCGGACGGGCTCTCCGCTTTTTAGTGGTCTTCTCTCCAATACCGTCGCTCGTTGATGCCATTTTATCACAACGTTCAAAAACAAGGACACCTTGTAGTTGGTTTGATTTTCTGATTATCCTGTTTCTCAAAGCTGCAGTTCTTTCTATCTTGGCAAATGGCGTTGAAGCGACACTCAATAGATGGACGTGAGGTGATAAATACTTGAATTCAATACGCTTCGCTATTGAAAAGCCCGAAACGATTCATTCAAGAGTTGATTTTTCTAACTCCATATATCTTAACCTTTTTTCCCCACCCAAGGTGTATAATTTCATTTTTCTGGAAACGCGATTGATTGTCAACATGGCCTTTCAAGATGATTGTGCATGCAGCAAGAGCCACCAAGAAGTCTCTCCATCCAATGAATCCTAAAGTCTACTCTCAAGATAATTTTTATTCCCACATCATTTGTACAACGCGTTGTATAAGTAGGGAATAAAGGTTAAGTGTCCACAATACGGTAAATGCTGTATGGGAAAGCGGTCACGTATCTGTCAATGACCACGAAATGGAAGAAATTACGACTCTCAAGCGAAAGTTCATGATGTATAGAGACAATAAGCGGCGACTGAGCCAGAAAGTAGACGATTTGCAATGTATCTTTCTGAACAACAAGAAATGCTTCATGTATCCAAGTCAGTGTTTCATCATTCGATGGGACTGCAGATGATTCTGGTAGGTTAGTCGCGGTATGCGGTCTTCTCCTTGCACCAGGCATCGCAATGCGACGACATCGTGATATTCCTCTCCAGAGGAAACAAAATAAAAGAATACGATCTGAAGGAGCTACTGTTCAACAGTACGCCTCCCTGGGTATACAGCACTGCGTGCTAGTCATCATTGTATTTCCCATCTTCCATTAAATTTATTAATTCCATCCGACTTGCATGAAAGTCGGCACTTACGAAACTGCACGGGAGTTAGCACAAGATTGTCTGTTTCAATGTTTTACCTGCAGTTACTGGAATGGACGTAATCGACAGGGATTGTTTGCTATAATCCTTCGTGTAATCAAACTCGATAGCACTGAGTTATTAGGCAGTTCCGATCAAATACGATTAGCACATTTTTATTTGCAACCAAACTAGAGTGAGAATTTCGGTAAAATGCCGCTAAATAAAGCATCATGGAGTGCACATGAAGCTAATGATGGTGTACACATTTATTTTGTGAATCATGCATGTGAATTATCGTCATTTTGCAAGATGCATATCCTGTATGTTTTCCACATCAGTACCCAGCACGATTTTTTGCAAGATCACTCGCTCTTACACCTGGTTTGCGACTTATTTAACTTCTTCTACGCACATTGATGAGTAGAGAAATTTCACTCTCGAAATTGATTAAATTCCTCAAAAAAGGCAAGAAAAATTGAGAGGAAATCACGCGTATGCTGAACGAGTTTGATCGCAAAATCGTGACCGTTAAGTCTTCTGTTATCGATTGTACAATAGTTTAATATAAAACAAGAAAAATCGCATTGCTCTTCGTGTTGCCTGTCATTGATAATGGTCTAAAATCCTTTGCTTGGCATATATCTTTGATGCAAACGAGATTAGTCCTGCTTCGTCCTACTAGGCACGGAGATACGAATCTCTAGGTTCATCATCGCCCTTCACTGGAGCGTCGTCACTCTCGCCAGCCGTGGGGAGGCGGTCTTTCTTCGTGATCGTTAGAAAAATTACCAAAATGGCGATCAACGACAAGAAAATGATGCTTGTGACGGTCGTGCCCAAGTTCAGTCCTGCTTTCCACGCAGACGGGAGGTTCTCTGCGCCAGAAGATGACGACGACGATGATGAGGACGAAGACCCTCCAATGGCACTCCCACTACCGCTACCACTGCCACCGCTATCTTCGCTGTCCGCTGGGTTCTGTGACATCAAATCACCCAACGACGCGCCGAGTGGACGCGTGAGGATGTAGACGATCCAAAACGCCACAACCGGGTTAAATACCTTGAAATACCAAAGCGCCGAGGCTAGAATGATACAGCCTGCGAACAGTAAAAGCGAGTTCCCATATCCGATATTGAGCTGTTCAGCGATCAAATCCCCCACGGCAGTACCGAGCGCAAATGTGAAGAGGATGGCCAACCAGTAGAATGCCTCGCGTCGTCGTGTGTAGATGGAGTGGATCGAGAGCGTCCTCTCGACGTGGTACCACACACCAAACGTGGCCATCAAGAGCACAAAGAAGAGGATGGTCGAGATGAAGAGACTCACGTTGAGGTTATCAGTCAAGTTGTCGGTGAAGAGCGTGCCTGCTGTGCTGATGGCGACCACCACGAGCCAATACACCACGGGGACATACTTGCGCAGCGCAAACTGGATGACCAAGAGCACAGCCAGTACACCAAACATGAACCCGGTTGTACCTGTGAGGCCAAAGTTGAGGTCACCATCGAGGAAATCGGCAAAGGTTTCACCAACGGTCGTGGCGAGAATTTTGATCATCCAGAAGTAGATCGTAACGTGCGGAACCTTGCATTCCAGGATGGTGCCGTGTGGGAAGGTGGCCAATGGCTCGGGCTCCATCATGACGGCTACTGATGCTCCTGTCATACTTGACTGACGTGGCTTGGCTTGGGTGGAAATTGAAAGATGAGAGGGATCCTCTGTTTCTCTGTGGTGCAACAGTGGTGCAGTAGTAAGTAGCTTCAGCGGAGAAAGTTGGATTGTGAGCGAATGTAAACTGTGGAACGCTATGCTGTTCGAATGATTATTTTGATGCTTACCACGAACTATCTATACATTATTGCATGGATCGTTTCGTGGAAGGTTTCGCTGCCTACTCCTTGTGAGGCGGGGTGCAAAGCAATCCTTCTGTGGTTAGCTAGTTTCAACGAATCTACATGTATTTGTAACTGATAGGGTGTTGGACACAACCAAACCAAGCAGTTTGATGGGGAACGATGCCTTGAGATTAGTAGTTGTGTGGTATGTAAAGTATTTACACAATCGCACACTGGAGTCAGTGCATATGGGTTCAGAAAACTCACTGTTCTTATCGGATGCATTGCTGAAGGACGTATGATGGGTTCCATGGAACTCTCCCTGTCTCACGTACCTCAGTGTGCATGAGTTAAACTACGTTGAATGGAGGTCATTCAGTGGATTGTGATAAAAATGATAGCTATATGGCAAGCAATTTCTATAAACAACTGGGCATATAATCACGTGGTAGAATACGAGGTGCAACATCTTCTCAGATAATTTCCTTTCACCCCAAATAACCGGAAAAGATCGTTTTGCACAACGGGTTTGGCTGTTTGGTAAAACCAAAAAGCTCGATGGGTTTGGAACTGGGCAGAAGTTCTTATTGTGCTCATGAACTTGCAAAACCACTCACTTCTTTCTACCAGATATCTAGCTACAATACCGTAGTTAATGCCGGATACAAACGGACGAAAACGAATCTGGTATAGTAGAATAGTCTTCGTGGCGGATCGAATTCGGGATATTTACAAGGAAACAAAGGGTATCCATTGGAGTGCAGACGAAGATACAGCACTATTGATGGTCTGTAGGCACGAGGTGTAGATGTAGCGGAGAGATGTTTGCGTGTTGGGGTTTGTACTAGTGGCTTCGTCGGGCTAGAAAACAACGACCAAGAGAAATCACCAGTCTCTATACGGTCGTCTACATCTCCTCCCATTGCCATTGACCAGTCGAGGTTCTGTACAAACGGGCGGATCATCCCATTTTTTAAATAGGTTGCCTCCTCTTGCGACCAGCTATTGACACAGACCATATCGCTTGTATCGTAGATCCAATAGCCTTCAATATTTTGGTTGATATCTTCCCCAACAACAGTGCCACCAAAGTCGGTGATGATCGACGAGCAGCTCTCAAGACTGGAGGATTGTCCACTGGCGCACTTGGCCGTGTTCGTTAAGTGGTTCCAGAATGGGATCGTCACATAAATGTACTCTGGATTATACCACGCAGCATGTTTTCGTAACCAAGTAAGAACATGTGATGCCAATACAGGAATATGCATGTGCCATGCGCTCCCAATTATGAGTATGCCTCAGTGTGGAGCTGAACGGATTTCTGGTGGTAGCCGCCACTGATGGCCTGGAAAAGCGTTACCAAGTACAATCTTCATCTCTCTTTCGCACATAACACTTTGCAATAGCATGCCGGAATCATAATGATATGCAGCAAATGACGAGCTTGATCCGGTGACTACAGAAAACGTATTTCGAAACGTGATTGTGTTCAAATACGTCGATTATTAATATATCCATTTTGGCATTTAAGTTGAAGTTGCGGATACATGCACTCTTTGATGACATACCCTTCTTCTTCTCCTTATTGAGCTCGCAGCGCTCGGAGTGACATTCTCGCTGTCCTGTAATAAGAAATACAGCAAACTTACCTCAGGCTAATATTAGCTCCCATTAACGATTGGCAATTATTAATTGTATTGCCAATGAGATTTCTTTGGAAATACTTTGTTGCCAAACCTCATGCAGATTTACCCATCATGGTCTGCAAACGTTGCTGGAAGAATGTAACCTACATCTGGCAAGCTCTCCAAGTACAGCTCCATGGCAAGTACTCTGTCGAGCGCATGCATAATCTACAGGTTTATACGTCCAACAAGAGCCTCTCCCATGTGATCTTCATTATCTTTGCCACGCCGTTGCCAACCTTAGCGCTTGTCACGATACTCGACGTGATTCCGCTCGAATCACCCAAGGAAGGAAGTCAATACGCTTATATGCATTGGCTGCGACTTACGCTGATGTCGTGGTTTACAGCGATTTCCCTCTATGAGCAAGCGAGACGGCAAGTGGTGCGGCTACCCATCTCCACAACTCAGATTATGATCCTGGCAGTCATCATCGCCGTAGCTCACGGAGGGATCTGCTACGGCTACGCACTAGTAATTGGATTTCCACTACCGTTTACGCTCGCGCTCGCACTTCCTGATTTTACGTTGCTTACACTGCTTTGTCTCGTCGCGATATGTGGAAAATTCCTCATGCACAATCTTGACGTTGCCAGAGATCTGTTCCTGTTCGTTATTACATTGGGCGCGCAGGCCTCGCTGCTGATTGTCTATCCAGTGTTCACATTCTTCTTTATCAAGCTTGGTGCATCCTATCAGATGCTTCTGTTCATGCTGTTCTTTCCGGCGCTCAAGCTAGCGTATATGAACTGGTTGAGCCACTTGTTTCGTCACTTGGAGGATATACGACCGGAGAATGTCGTGTTTATCATCGAAATCTTCCATTCTCTCTTCGTTGCGTGCAGCTTGCAGATGTCGCCATCCATCCACACGACACTTTTCCTTATGGTAATTGACATCGGCCGTCTTGGTCTGAGTATACGTGGAATGAGCCGACGCCTGCGAAAACTAAACAGAGGAAATACAAATGAAGCGACAAAGGGATTACTGCTGCCTTTCTCAACTGTCATGTACATCCTGGAGCAAAGTGAACATGTGCGATACAGTTCTACCTTCCGTTACCAGTCCAGTCCAAGGCATTCTGTCGAAATTCCATCCGCAAGAGCTGTAATCGGATTGAATAAGCAAAACAACAGAAGTCACTGTCGTATCTCTACTACACGCGTTTCCCCCTTCACTCCAAGCTTAACGTCAGGATACCAGGTTCAAGATGTTACACCGCGTTCGCTCTCCATTACTCTAGCTTTATCGAATGAGCTCAAAATCATGATCGATTGCATGAGTGACGATGAAAAGCTCGATCGAGTGCAATCCACGCTACAAATGTTCTACTGGATCGAATTCACGTTGCTGACTGAGTTCGCTGAAGTGCTTATTCCCTTCACATATAGTAAGTGCATTGCGATATGATAAATTGCTGGTGAGCAAATTTTGACACACTTCTCCGTACAACACAGGCGCCTCGACGTTTATCGTGTACCACTTACCAAATCGCACCTACTATTCGCAATTCGATAATATCAATGACGCAGAACTACACACATCGATCGGACGCATCATCCTTTTTTCGTCAATGAAGCTACTGTCGTTCATTCTACTGTGTGTGGTATTTCGATGGAAGCTAGGTATCTCCCCACTTCACCATTTAGCGTTCGTCTTGGAGAACCAACGCCAACTTGTGCAGGCCAAACTCGCCATTTGGGTCGTCTTCGTCATGCAAAACACATTTGAGCACTTTGGTGTCGATTACACTTTCCAGTTCAAGTGGCTTGAGCAACACAAATAATTAATCAAACACAAGCTGCATCTCACACGTCACAGATGTGATCTTCATGTGGTTTACATTATCACCATCATTCTTCTCTCGTAAAGCTCCTGAGGAACAAGCGGAATACCATTGAATGATTGATCATGCGCGAGGTGTTTGAGGCATTTCTCACCGATCCGATTCGCATCAACGAAGATGTCTATGCGCTCTGGCTAGAGGGCCATAACGCGAGCGACGCACTTCTGATTCGTTTGCGCACACCCATCGACATGCCCGTGTTAGGTGACGAGTCAAAATTACGAGAGTTGTTGTGGCGGGACACCGTTGATCAGTACCGCCTCTATGAGAAACTGGAACATTACTTGATGCAGCCGAGTTTGTTTCGTTCGCAATTGCTGTTTCAGATCCCACCGACCCAGCAACATTACATGATCGAACGGTATTACTCCCTTGATGGTAATGTGGGGCGGTGGCTGGTTGGGAAGAAACTCACGACCAAACTGCAGAAAGATCTAGATGAGATCAGTGACCAAGCGCAACGCACGCTAAAATGGTAAGGAGAGAGGATAATCTCTTACGAATGTTTATATATGGATCCGGGTGTTTGTCTGATTGGCTGTGCCTAGTTGCCGCCGTCAATTGGAGAACCTGCGCCGCATCTACAGTGCCATGGAAGATCGTAATTTCCAGGGAGTCTTGTGCAAATCTATCAGTAAATTGTTTCTTATCTCGGAGAAATTGTCCAGCAAGTATGCATGCGTCATGTTCTTACAGCATGCACGGTTTGAAATTCATCCAAGCCATAAAACGACAGGGTTCTTGACCTGGCACGATCTCCTCTTCTTTGCCGCAACGATGATGGTGCATTGGATCCCGCAAAGTAAACAATTACCTCAACTGTCTCGGGGGAGATTGTGGATGAAGTCAAGCGACAACATCGACATAACTGATACGGCTGGAGAAACAGGAAAAGTGCGTTCGGACTCCGTGTCCCAACCACCAGTTCATCTGGTGGAGAATGCAGCTGACATTGGCCTACGAATGGGAAGCGAATGGCCGACGATTCTGTTCTTACAGGAGAAGTTACAGCCGATAAGCGTTCGTGCCACAAGTGGCTTAGATTTAAGTCCGAAAATGACGAATTGCTTGCGTGATTTGAAAGCACATTTGATTAATGATTCGGAAACACTAGCAATCTACCGGCAGTACGTGATTGTACAATTACAGAAAATCTATCCAGTCGAAGAACTACACGATTTTTCTGATAAATTGTATCTCATCATCCACGGGGTAAGCATCGATAATGAATGGAAGTATTGGAACGGAGTGACTGATTTTCGTCATTGGGTATGCTTTTTCTACAGCTATTTACCATTGGTGC
Source organism: Pilasporangium apinafurcum (assembly GCA_001600495.1). NCBI lineage: Eukaryota > Oomycota > Peronosporomycetes > Pythiales > Pythiaceae > Pilasporangium > Pilasporangium apinafurcum. Next base: position 139,882 of record BCKE01000066.1, read on the forward strand.
AGGGCTCTCTCAACCAAAAGAGTTTAAAGATTTGCTTGAAAACTTGATTAGGATGGTCGTCTGCGTGTTAAAGGATTGTCGGATCCAAATCGCAAAACTGGATGATCTCTTCAGTGCCCTTATCGAGTACGTATATTCATTCAAATTGCTTGCTGATCTCTTATTCTAGCTGTCTTAGCTTTCTTTTCTACATTTGTTTTTACTTAGCTCGTTGGTTCACCTAGATGTTTGGTACTTGAATGGTCACGAAACTCGCAGCTTTCTCCTCGCGAGTTGGGAGCGGTTCGTAAGTGTCTGCCGCGTGCTCATTCTCACCATGTACGACCATTATGACCCATAAAAGAAAACGTAACATTATCACTTTCCAAGAACAAACGGGTGGCAACTAGGTTGGATGATCTGTAGTAATTCTCGTGCGTATTAACTCAAATTTATCAATATTTTAGTTTTGCAGATACATTATTACTCATTCTTTCTCATAGGTTATGAAGCACTCAATGGCGCTGTCCTATGTCGTCACAGCGGGTTCTTGCTCAGGATATGCATGCAAACACCCATCATCCGTCAACTTCGAAGCATTAAGCAGTTTGACTGTCTTAAAAGGGTCGTTGATCAAGTTAAGCAACCCCGTGGCGATATCTGCATGTGGTTCTATCCGGAACACGCGTCCTTCCGTGTTAAAGTAGAAGAGCGAGCAGAAAAGAAAGACATATTCCTGACCGATCAACCGCTGTACCATAACTTCATCGTCCAAGATCGGCTTAAAAAAATACTTGATGGTGTCTCTAGAGATCCGTAGCTTCGTGCTCCCCTGGCATTTCACGATGAACACCTCGGGGTCATCACTCTCTATTGGCACAACAGACTCACAGTTTATCAACATGTTGGCATGATACCGTGAATAGTTTTCCCAGAGATGCAAGAATGAATCAATGTCATGAAATGACGGTGCTTGAACGTCTTCAGTCATCAGGCACCGCAGAAACTGCTCAGTCGCCTTGCCCTTGGCTTTGTATCGCACAGGATTGTACCCTCTCGCAAATTGTTCATAATAGTCGTGAATGCGCGTCAAGACCATACCCACTGCATTCGCATTACGAGCGGCATGTAAAGACTGTATTAGCTCGCGTTTCTGCTCAAGTTCCCAGACCTCGTGTTGGATATTTGCCAAGTCCAATTGCATAGCAGTCTCACGGGTAACACGACGAAATCCTTTGTAGTCGTAGCCGAACTTTGCCAAATTCCGACAATTTTTCGATTTCCGTGGTACACGGCGAGAGCGACGCTTGGTCATCATTGGTCCTTGATCGTTTGGTAGTAGTAATGTTGATAATGAGGAGGGAACTGGCTGTCTGGGTGATATCGTGGTGGAGCACTCTTCCTCTTCTTCCTGAAGGCTGGGTTGGTGGTGCGAGCGAGTATGAAGATGCAGAATGGAAATCATCACTTGTTGAGTCGAGTGGTGATGGTGCTGCTCCTCAAATTCTTTTGGGGTAGTAATGGGGGCAAGAAGGAGAATAGCTGCTCAGTTGTGTGGAAGGTTTTGGTGATTAAATGTGGTGCTTTTTAACACACACACATAACCTTCAAGAACATGAGCGAACATTTCTTTCGATAATTTTATCCGGCACTAAACTGTCAAACCCTAATCCATCTTGTTCAATTAATAACGGTTAATTAATGGTACACATTATGGCACCACCTAGAAACACCCGTCTATAAAAAAAAATTGGCTAGAAGTAAATATTTCGACAGTTCTCAAGTCTGTCAGTATGAGATTGTGTGAGTAAATGGCATGTTGATTGGGCTGGAGAACTTAATTCCAAATCCAATTCTTCCTGTACTTAACCTCAGCTCAGCCCAACCATGTACTTATTGAGCATCAATGATGATTTACATCTTTTTTCGAGTATTTCTATTTGTTGAAATTGGCATGTGACATGGATCTAGATTTTTTTCCTTGCTAAAATTGGTTACAAAGAGCAAATACCATTTGTTTTTATATGACAAATTCAGCAAATAGAATACCAGAGCAAACATGATGAGTTGAAGAAATGGGTACAGAGAATGTTGGTGCCTGTCGCTCTTTTCATGGGACTTGCTGACTGTTTTAATGTTTCGTCTTCCCCTCATGCGAGGAAAAAAATCTACCAAAAAGCTTCCGCAAGTTCCCAGCAGCACAGAAAGCAAGCTAAATCCATGTTTCTCGAATTGGATCTACAACAGCTTTTTTTGCCGTGCAATGATAACCCACTGAGTGGAAGTACCATCTAGCTGTCTTCGAAAAGTCAACACATCTAGAATGTCAAGTGATCTAGGAGCAGCGCTTGATCATTTTATGACCGTTGATGGTATGCTATGTATATAAATGAATAGAGAAAAAATATCCAGAGGTCACCACGTTGTTTTCATAGAGATTATGGTGTACGAGTCCTCACTGCACGAATATTGCATTGAATGACGACTTGTAACTACATTTCTTCTTAAAAGCGACCAATCAGAAACTTGCTGCTCTTTCCCATCTATTCTGAAACCTTTAGACGTTCCAAATCACCTTTGTTCTCCTCTTGAAACGCTTTGGGTATTGAGTGATCTTGATGAAAATTGTTAGGAAGAAGTCACGAACCCATTAGAATTGAGCAGACTATGTCATGATCTGTATATAAGTCTAAACTTCTGATATTTGTTCTTTCATGAACCACGAAATACGGAAGAAAATAACCCCAATCGATAATATCTGCTAATGTATACACGTGATTGCTAATGGACTGAAAATGCACACGCTCTTGTCAAGACTATTCCATGGATTTTCATGAACGAACCAAATTTGCTAACAAAAACTCAGTTGCATTAGCAATTTGTTATTAGGATTCGTGAATCTATATTGGCTCGGTGTATAGTACTTCCTCGTCATATTTTTAAAAAAAGATTTTCAGCAGCGAATCCATCGATGTGCATCAAAAAGTTACTGGACTTTTGATGGATGCTGTGCTCTGGAATGTGAATTGGTGAGATGGTTGTTTGCTGAGTACATTGAATCCGAAGGAAAAAATCTTTCCGAATCAGCCTTTAGTGCAAGTGGCCAGTCAGCAGAAGCCACAGAACTGAGCATTAGGAGGAGGAGGTGTCCACTCCCGCAGATGGGTTAGATGATCGATCTGTTGGAAAATATCGTCTTCTGATTCTATGGCATCAGAGGCAGACGACATGCACAAATCCGAATGAATTTCGTTTTCGCCCCAATATGTGACAAAGCGTTCGATAAAAACTTACCTATCGTTGGTCGATCACTCATGATTTGCAATTTCTTGCCTTCCTTCAGTTGTTGCAGCCCCTATTTGATTTTTTCGCGAAACGGCAACAGAAACACATTAGTCCAACAAACAAATGACGTCTGTGTCATTGCAGTTAGGAAGCAGCACATACCTCCACCCAATACATAGCTGCATTGTGGGACACAGCGCGCAATGTGATGACTGTACCGTTAATTCCGAGCCGCAAGATACGACTCTCACCTTTATCTACAGTTGGGCAAAACGGACAATTTATCAGCAAATCTGCTTTCTTGTCCAAGTTGGAAGCATAATCGTACTGTTATCGCTAGGTGCAATCGAGATTTCAGACGCATTGCGGATATCAGTCGACATGACCGTGACTTGATGCGTGGGCTACAGTAGCAGCAAGAATATAATTTAGTTTCGAAGTCGCAGGTTGCATGCATCAACATAGTACTTCGTACATGCACTCGATAGATTACCAATTGGTAATCAATTGTCTGGAATAGGAATGGACGCCATGAACCATCCAGCTTACGATATTCCAAAAAACCTACACAGAAATACCACATATCAGGCTGTTGTCGTTCTTGATTGTTCACACAACCAAGCCAACCAACCAGAGAGTCCTATAATCAGCACAACATTGCCCCAGTAAAGAATGAGTCACTCCACACAACTAGCCAGAAAACGCAATTACAGAACCTACTAACCTGTTTCATCATGCACGATGCTGTTGCCTCGCCGTCGTGAAAACGCATAATACGCTGTCAAATCTGCGCTTTCTGCACTATTCTCCGCCACTACACCAGTTGCTTTATCGTCTGTTATGCGTGAGAGGTAGTGACTGTTCGTTAGACCTTGAAGGGACAACCGCCGCGGTTCACGCGAGATGCTTATGCCGTTCTTCTTGCCCATGTTCTTCTCAGTCCTGCTGCTGCAGGCTGCGACGCTTGACCTTCGCAGCGATCGAGGCTGGTTTTGCATCATCGTCTTTACTATATGTGAACCAACCGTCGCGACCGCTTGCGCCACTCTACCTGCTCTACCCAGTACTTGCACAACTACGTATAGAGAGTTCCGACACCGTCGTTGTTTTCTTATTTTCTGTAGAACAAAAAACCACCACTCTACGTAGGTAATGCAAAACCGTTACAGCTTTTTTTTTCCCAACAGTTGACTACCCGGTAATGTGAACAGTGGGTGCCATACCTGGGTTTGTAAATGACAATACGTAAATTTGACTCACAGGAAGTCATAATTGTAGTATCCTCGTCTGACCAAAAATTACACATCTCCCTAGTTCGAATTTAGCTCGGCTCGATTCGGCTTGAATTATATTATGTGTTCAACAACACACAAGGAAACAGGTAGGGAGGTACAGAACATCCGATGATGCTGCGTGCGGTCTTGCGGCGGTCAAAGGGAGCGTCGAGCGCGTTGGCGCTGCCGCATGGAGGAAGACAGATAATGAATGCATTTGTAGGTGGATCCCACGGTTCCTACACTGCCGGGGAGACACATGGAGCGCCTGTGTTGACTGCCATGACAGTCGCTGTGTTTGGTGTGGCTGCTTGGACCGGACAGGATATGATGGAGACACAAAATGAAGCAAAAAAAAACGAGAACCAAGAGGGGGAAGTGGAGCTAGATCTCTCTGCTATCCCGGGGAAAACGCGTGGGCGACGACATTTGCTTAAAAATCGCTCAAAGCTTCGTGAAAAAATGGAGGAGGTGGATATGATGAAGGTATACTTGCAAGAGTACACTCAACGGAGAGAGACGAGCAAGTCGCTGGAGACACGTTTCCAAGCGTATGCGAGCAAGGCTGTGGGAGAGAACAGGATGATGACGTTTACAGATTTCGTGCATTCATTGATTTTGCCACGATTCCGCACTCGTAATCCGGTAAAGTGGTTTGTTCAGAGGCTCAATCAAGTTAGATAACCATGTATTGAGCTAATTTTCTGGACAATGATGACTCTGTAGTTACCGGATGTGACCTATACGTGCGAGTTTGTTGGTGATGCTAATGGACTCATCACTTATGAAGAATGCTACTTGCTTCTTCATTTGTTGCAAAGTACGATTAACACTTTCTCTCTAATCAGGCAGGTGTTGGCATATTGACAATCTCTCTTTGTTGTTTATTCTATGCTCTTTAGTCCCGAATGAGCACTTTAACGTGGCGTTCTGTATGTTTGATCTCGATGGTGACGGATCTGTGGACAAGGTTGAGTTCTGCCATGTCATCGAGAATTTGCTCGGTGCAATTGCCACCAAAGAACACGAAGAAGGCGTCGTGAAGCATATATCTGCTGAGGATACGTTGCCTCGGTTGACCAAATACCTCTTTGGCCGCTTTGGCAAGAAAACCATTCGTGCGCAAGAACTAGAAGCCGCATTGAATTTATTGCGGAAACAGATTCTCAAGGCTGAATTTGATCTCTACGCGCGCGAATACCCAAAGAACAAGAATCAGCGAGTGATTTCTGTACATGATTTCGCTATCTCACTGATTTCAGGATTTGACCCTGCGCGCCTTCCACCTTACCTGGAGCGGGTGCAGAAGCTTCATGCCAGTGAGGTATGGCAGCAATTTATAAGTCGTCTGAATTGGATTGTCTGCTTACCATTTTCTTGGTTGTATTGATTGAATAGGAAATAGTGACATGGGATGACTTTTATAATTTCCATTTCCACGTGCAAAATAATTTGGAAGATATCAAGCTCGCGTTCGACCTTATTGGGGCTGAAGAGATCACTGAAGGTACAGCTGACCACTAATTTTTTTCTGCTTCAAGCTAAACTTATTATTGTGTATATATCGTAGCTGACTTTATCCGAGCAGCTCACGTGGTGACTGGAGTAGAACTCCCGTTTTCAGTTGTGCAACTCGCCTTCCGGATTTTCGACAGCAATGGTATATGATCATGGCCATATGTGCTGTTAAGATTGGTTGTTTAAATAAATTTTCGCTTTGCTTGGAACAGATAATGGAACGCTAGATCAATCGGAGCTGCTCAAGGTCTTAGAGATGCGCAACATCGTCGAGTTGAAGAAGGTATGCTGGCATTTGCTATCGATAACGATACCATATCGAGTGATATTCATTCTTTGCTTGTGATCCCCTGTAGATGGAACCAGAATCGACCTTGAAAAAATTCTGGAATTGCCTAAGGGACCAGCACGACTAAAGAAGAAAAATTTCCTGTTGTTCAAGTGAATCTCCAACAGAGTTACACACATAGGAATGCCTGTTTGTTGGAGTGTGGAAAATATTGTGAACGCAATGAACACCTTGTTGTGGTGGAAACACATGACTATCGTTTCTCTGTTTGTATAAATAATGAGTAGCTGACAACTTGAAGCATCACCTCTTCTCTTACAGAGAGGTAGGATGACCGTCATTTTCCTGCCGCTGCTCTTCAACTTCATCTTCTTGGAGATCCAACACGCTCTTGGGTAGTGACTGGTTCATTTGTACGATTGTCACTTTGTCACCATTCACAATCACTGCTTGATCCACCCCTTCTCGTTCCACTTCCTCTTCTTCCTCCGTTACTTCGTTTTCTAGTTCTTCTTCCTCTTCGCGTTTGAGACCACTTTCCTTCTGGGCCATATCTACCATCAGATCTTGATAGACCATCGCATTGATTTCTTCCTTCTCTTTGACAATTGCCTCCTTCTCCGCCTCTGCTTCAATGGCAGGTTCTGGACTAGCAGGCGTGTTCTCGATTGTAATCTTCCCGTCATGATGTCTAGAAATCGTCGTGATTTGATTCTTCGAAGTCGCGTGTTTGATTGTGATTTCATCGCCATCTTCCGTTTTAATAGTCGTCGTGCGGGCGCCATCGGCACCGACTTGAAGAGCTCCAAGAGTCTTTGTCGTCTTCTCACTCTTAGCACTCTCCTCCACCACGACGATTGGGATAGAAGTGTTTATTTCCGTGCGACGAATAAAATCACCGTCCTCACGATTAGCTACGATGAAGCCGTCTCGGAATGTACGTGATGGAGTGGCTAATCCAGACAAAAAGCGATCTGTAAATGATTCATTCATGAACAGTCAATATAGTGAAAGATTGGAAGTAAAGACGTACTGACTTCGCCGCGCAACATGACGACGGAGAACAGGAGTAGCGAGCATCCGAACACTATGAGGAAGAAGATACGTTCCTTTGGGAAAAGATCACGGCGCATGACGCTTGAAGAGGATGAAATGAATGAGCTGCGCGCTTGTTGAGCCTAGTTGCTCTCTACCTGTTATGTCGGTGGAATGAAAATGTACAAACAATGAAAAAAATAGACAAAAAACAGAAAAAAAGCAGCTGGAAATCATCTACTATGAACCTTTCGTATGATGCGATCTGCCAAATGTATACGTATTCTATATTTTTACTATTTTTTTCTTGAAAAAGAGAATATTCTCAAAGGCAGCTTTTTCAGTTCTACTTTGCTTGAATGCCTCTTGGTGATTTTTGTCACCACACAAATTGGTCAAAACATTGTAGAAGAGCAATACTCCGCTTTAAGGTGTTTTAAACAGCACGTATTCACAGGAGAAAAACGCAATTACTACATGACATTTTACTCTTGCTCGCCTTTCCTATCGCTGAATATATACTCTAGTTTTTACATCACACAAATTCACCCACATTTACCAAATTAGTTGTTCTATCTGAAAATTTCGATTACGCCGTTAGTCAGTATAACCAGTCCCGAACAACAGCAGAATGCATGCCTCCTAACTGACCCCATTTCGACAAATCATTAATAATAGCCAATAAAATCACGATCTTTAATTACGGATAAATTATCCGAATGTGCGCTATATCACGCCAGTTCGTACTTAACGTGACACATTTCGTACTTAATGGAAACAAACACTCTCTTTCCTCGTTAAGTTCCTCCTTCATCCAGTTGAAGAGAGTAATCAAAGCCGACAAAGCCCCCACATCATCATCATCCCGCTATTTGGCTCCGTTCTCTTGCTCTCTGCCGTAGAAGAAAGAAGGAATCTGCGCAAAAATGGAGGTGACGGTAGATGATGGGACGGCTCTGCGTCTGCAGGAGGTCTGCGCAAACTATGTCAGCATGCAGCATCGCGGCTCAAGCGAATTCGTGACGTTATTCATGACTATCACGGTCGGGATCGCGTCTTTTGTGGTTTTGTTGCGGGTCCTATTCACGCTTTTCCCGCTGAAAAATGGTGCGGTTCCTACCTTATCCGCGATACCTGGAATCCCCACGTCTGCTACTTCTGCTTCTTCAGCAACTGCAGGACCCGTGACTCCAACCACAGTATCTTCCCATCCACCACTCACGAAATCAAGTTCAGTTATCGCGACTCCCTTGAAGCGCCATTCCAGTGTGAAAGATCGTCTGGAAATGGAAACACGAGCGGTGTTACCAAGACGATCGACGTATTACACGATGCCGTTCTTTGCCGATACACTAGCAAATAAGCAAGAATTCATCGAAAGTTTGATCGAGTTGGGTGATGATGTGCTTGATGGGTGGCTATTGGTTAAGAAAAGTTCGCAACGTGGAAAGAACTGGAAGAAACGGTATGTTGTATTGGATGGGAATGGACGCATCAAATACTACCCGAACGCTGAAGCTGCGCGTCGAAATACTAACATCAAAGGATCGGTGTCGCTGCATGCAGTGAAACCTGCTGATCCACTCGAGTTTGGGGCCAATACATTGGAAGTACGCGGTACACTGGGTGGAACGTATTTTTTCAGGGCAGAAGATGACATGGCGGCTCGAAAATGGCTCTGTGTGATGACAAAACGTGCGATCCAGAGCCGGATTCCTGGACGAATCGATTCGCATCTCAGTGCAGCAGTGGTGAACGCTGCTTCGGGGGTCAGTAGTGCCACGCAAAACTCCAAAGATCTTCCCTCTCCAGCGGATGGATTTTTCGATGGGATGCAGGCATTATCAGCGACCGGCGATGCTTCGACTCCTCCTTCATCGTTACCGCTCAAGACTCATGCATTAGAAGCGTTTGTAGAAGATATGTCGTACGGCAAGGAGGCAGCATTGCGGCAATTTTACGTCGTAGTCAAGTTTAAATCGGAACTGCATGATCATTCCGGCGTGCCAGTGGGACAAACGGTCCCTAAGGCATGCGAGAGGGGAGTTGTAAGTTGGCAGGAGCAGTTGCGCTGGCATTTCACAGACCATAACTGTGCTGAATGTGTGGAATGTTGTCATATTGGCTCGACATACGGTACGTTTTGTGGGTTGCCTGATATCATGGTGGTCCACGTCTACGAGATCCATTTGCGGTACCTGACGACGAAAATTGGCGAAATGGCAATTTCACTGCGCGAGATGTTTGGCTTTACTGGGATGAAAGAAGCGCAAATTCATTGTGCATGGCCTGTCACCTCCACTCACGATTCTATTCTGGGACAACTTTCGCTGAAATTGAATTACACTGTTGATAATGCTGGTGGGACTGCACTTGTACCCTTCTTGGTGACTTCTGAGAATGAACGTGAATTTATTGGAGAGTATGCGATTCACCCATCGGTCAAGACCGTGACCGAGTTTTTCGACTTGTTTTACGCCGACGGAACATCTGAAAGATGGAGGGAATATCATAAAGCGCGTGGTGACACTGAAATGGAGATTGGTGAATGGAGGGAATCGAAGGAGTACGGTGGTCGGGTTCGTGTCATTACCTGTCGTTCTTTGACTAATGCAAGTATCGGCCCATCTTCTACAATGAACACTACGACGCACCATGCGTTTTTCTCAGAATCATCCAGTGGTGAGCCGGAAAAGTTCACTTTGGAGTCGACAGTATTTTTGCACGATATTCCCTATGGTGACTGTTTTACGGTGGAGCAGGTTACGGTGGTGGAACGTGGTACGAGTGGAAATTTGGTCGCCAAAGTTTATCTCGGGATTCCATTTTCGAAGGGATGCATGTTCAAATCGAAAATTATCTCAGCCACAAAGGAAGGGGTGATAAGCTCCAGCAAACTTTGTTACGATCTTCTTAATAAGTCTCTCGATGGTTCACCTAGCGCGGTGCCGCCTCCTGCTCCTACAACTCCATTTTTAGTTACGACAGAAGAAGAACGTCAAGTTCTTGGTGAATACAGCGTCCATTCGTATGTGAAAGATGCAATGCATTATTTCGACCTTTTCTACGCAAACAATACATTTTGGCGATGGGAAGGCGTGATCAAGCAATCAGGTGACACTGAACACGATATATCCGAATGGATGGACTCACCAGAGTATGGTGGTCAAATTCGTACAATCAAGTACAGAGCCAAAACAAATTCAAGTTTTGGTCCTTCAACGACAGCAGCGACGCAAATTCAACATGTTTTGTTCAACTCTAACCGAGAAAATGCCGATTTAGAACGATTCGTACTAGAGCAAAAGATGATGATGCATGATATCCCTTACGGGGATTGCTTTAGCATTGAAATTGTGTACGTGGTAGACCGTGATGTGGATGGCAGGCTGTCGGTGAAGGCATTCATCAGTGTCCCATTCTCGAAGCATACGATGTTCAAGTCGAAGATTACGTCAGCCACGAAGGAAGGTGTACAAAAGACTCAGAAACCAATGTTTGATGAGTTATGGAAAGCACTTGACAAGGAAATAGTAACCAATCGGGATAGTTCTAGTGGTCGTGGCAGCATGATTGGCGATGGAAACGACTCCGTGAGGCCATCTGAAGGCGGTCAAGTTATAGGAAAAACGACCCCGCCTCGCAAAGCGATGCTGGTGCGGTATAACAGTACACTGGATGGCAGCGTAGCATTAGAGGAGATTTTCGAGAATCAGCGCGTGAGTATCTTTGGTAAATGGGGACCCAATCATTTGCTTCCGACCGATCGCCCGCGATTTTCAAACCGTAATGGAGATGTAGCACTAAGCTTCGAACAAGTAACATTGCCACCGAACTGGATCTGGACGACTCCGTGGAAGATCGACAAGAGCTACACTGATTGCGATGACGAAGGATGGAGCTACGCAACCGATTTCCCACGCTTTAAATCTCATTTAGCACGTGGCAAGTCAAGTGTCAAGAGATTGGGAGCATCTGTGCGTCGTCGCCGATGGATTCGGATGATGTGCTATGTCCCTCCTGAAGCTGGTGCCAACACCACAAGTGGAGCTCCTAACGGTGAAGGCAGCAATACCCAGATGGATCTATCGAATCCAAGCCCAAATGAAGATGTTGCAAGAAAGTAAAGAACCAAAGATAGTCTTTAAAGTACGGTGCGAAAGAGCTTTTATTAGTTGTTCTGGTCAGCGGAAGAAATGCGATCAACAGGGAGATATTTTTATATCGATCTGTGGGATTGCGTGTCAAGATGACTGGTTATGTATCCTGTGCCCAGTGTTCATGCTTGTTCATTTCCACATTTCCCTTAAAGCCACTCAAGCTTCAAAAAGAACACACACACCTCAACATGAACAAGCTTATGCGCACCGTGCTTACTGTGATTGTCGTCATTGTTTCGGTCACAGTTGTTAGTGCTCAAGGTGCACCTCGATCGCTCGCCGAACGTCGTGGAGAATTTCGCAATCGTATGCTGCAAATGCAAGCCGAAAAAGCCGCCGCTTTCTCCAAACTAGAAGAAGCCTACTTTAACCGCCAAGACTCCAGACGCCGTCGTTATTAGCTGGATTGATGGTGTTCAGCCACTGAATGAACAAATTAATATAATAGGAACGATCACATTACACACAAAAGCTATTTGATATACTTCATTTGTTTTAACCCTTGAGCTTCTCCCATGGCTTCGCTGGCGCACTCAGTCGCCCAGTGACGTCACCCTCTTCACCCTCTACTGCAGATTTCTTAATCAACGCTGTGGAATCCATCGACAATTTCTCCTCAATCTCACGAATCCCTGGTACCTGTTCGCCCTTCTTTAGCATCTCCATCACGTCTGTGAAAGACTGCGGATACGCTGGGCCACTTTCGTTAATTGTAGCAGCTGCGGGTGCTTCAGGTTTCGTTTCTTCTTCGTCTTTTTTCACTGGTGCTGCTGCTAATGATGAAGTCGTGGACGGGGGCGATGTAGTGATTGTGACAGGTTTGCTTGCATTCATGTCCTTGACACTCGTTTTCTGCTCTAGTCGCGCCATAAAAGCAGCCAAATTATGACTTTGCTTGTCTTCGCTCGGGATGTTTAGCGGATCAGAGGCTGTCACTGGTGTGGTTGAAGCAGCAGACGATGTTGACGGGGTAGATGCTTTTGCTGCATCTACTTCCTGCTTCTTCTTGTCATACGTATTCAGACTTTCCTGTGCAATTTCTTCAAGCGATAAGTTGGATGCAGCACTGGGACTATTTAGCGATTGCAGTGCCGTCAACAACGCGCGTAGAATCGCCAAGTTGCCGTCAAAGTCGCCATTGGTTCGACTTGCTGTGTGCCATCGCCACTCCATGTTCATGCCCGTGGTCTCGAATCCGATCGATTTTAGCAGCTCCTCGTGATGCTGTATCAACAAAAATTAGAAATGGAGAATGACTAAATCACACAGAAAAGCACAAAGTGAAAGAATGTACCTTGAGTGGTTCAATTTTCTGTTTGAAGTTAGCATTTCCTGGAGCGATACGACGGTAGCGCGGCACATCGGGATTCTCTGCCAAATTCTTCACGTACATGATGAGAATACCCGCGGCAAGCTTCAGCGATTCAAGCGAATTCTAAACCCATATGATATAACCGCATCAATGATAACTACTCATTCAACAAATCATAAGCATTTGCCATCGTCGTACCTCCATTCGAACTTGTTTTAACGCTTTTATCATTCGTTCACCTTTCGAAACTATTGCTGGGACAACAGGTGATGGGACAGGAATCGCGACTTCGGTCACAGCGGGGGAAGAGACTAGAGCAGCAACGTTGGTTGCAGCACTAATGATGCTAGTATTCGCGGTTGATTTGTTCGATTCACCAGTGCTCACTTCGCGGTTATTCGTTAACAACAATGTCTTTAACGTGCTCACTTCCGCTCGTAATTCTGCAATCGCTTGATTAGTTGCCTAACGTGAACATATCATAAGCTCATGATGCAAGAGCTAGCACAAGTAAGCGAAATCAGGTTTCATCTCACCTGTTCAGCGATCGAGTTCGAAATCTGCGTCGTGATCAGCGTCTTATTTTGTATCTCTTGTTCTTTTTGGTTTAGTGATGAGCAAAGTTTTGTGAGTTCTGCTGTCTGCTGCTGAATAGCATTCGAGACATCAGTCAATCCATTTAGCAACGCCTCGTCCTGCTGGGCTATCTCCTCTTTTTCTTCTTTCACTTTTGAAGCTTCCAGCATCAGCGGCGATTTCTATGACAAACGAGACCACCATTCCACTTAATTGTGAGTCTATTGGTGATGAAGGTGCATCACGCGGCAAATAGCCAACGTATGGGTACATCACTTACAAACCACGGGAGATAACCAGATTGAACAGCATAATTCCACAGGAATCCAAGAATCGACGCAGCACCAACAAGCGAGGAAATCGTCCACAACACGCGGATATATGCAGGGTATCTTTGTGCACTCCGCGTAATCTGCTGGACAGGAGCAGCAGCTGCCATCATCATTGGAGCAGCAGCAGTCATCGCTGCAGAGGGTACTGCCGTATTATACCCTGGTAGAGACGGAGAAGCAGCCGAAACAGCTACAGATGAGCCGCCAGTATCACCACGCTGCTGTCGCTCAATCGCTTCTTGAATTTCCTCCTTTGTCATGCCTTTCTGTTCCAGGAACGACACGCGTTCCGACAATGGAGTTGTCTACTTAATCATCCAAGACATTCGTTAAAAAGGCACTTGCTAGGGAGGAATAATGCGTGCACATGCAATATGAGACAATGCAGTACCTGTACGTTCGGGTGGTTGAGGAATTTAACCCCGTTGACCACCATTTCTTCCCTCATCTTCGCCTTTCACTTCCAGCTATGTATGTAGCTCTTGGTGCTTTTGTTGGTCAACTTGAGCTTTAGGAAGTGATCACGTTGACTAACCTGGCGAGCAGTACTGTTCATGACACAATGATATATGGTTTCTCCTCAAATTCTGAGCATCTGATTATCTGATTCATCTTTGGATGGCAATGTTGGAATCAGAAAATGTACTGACGCCACTTTCATTGGTGTGAATAGCTCCATTCCCAATAGACACACGAAGAAGCACCAATACTTGGCGACAAGAAGATGGTGGGTGATAAACCGAATAAACGGCGGAAAACGGAGAAAGCCGACGATGCCTCTGTATCTACAGCATCTTCAGGTGCATCAGCAATGCCGATGCGTAACCCTTCGCATATCAAGAACAAAATGAAGCGCATGCAGGTCATGGCGAAATATAAAAAGGAAAAAAAAGAACAACGCAAAGCCGCGCAGCAGCAGCGTCGTCGCGAGGCTGAAGAGTTGGGCGATAAAGCGCCGCCAAAACAGGAGCCACGTACAATCGATAACACGCGTGAGCCGGAAGTGACGATGGTCAGCAACGATGGCGACGATGAGATCGAGGCCGATGAACGCGATGACGAATTTGCCAAGATCTTTTCGAATGAAGAAACGCCAAAATTGATGATCACGACACGACCGTTCCCATCGGGACAATTGTATCATTTCATTCAGAACTTAATGGAATTGCTACCAAATTCGTTTTACTACAAGCGCGGCACGTTCGACATCAAAGACATTGTCAAGTTTGCATCCAACAAGGAATTCACGCATTTGATCGTGCTTTCGGAGAAAAACAAACTCTGCAACGGGTAAGCCGAAAGCAGCAACTTATGAAGCATCTATGGCTCAAGACTTTAACGATACACTGATTAATATGTACTGTGTTTATAGCATGTTGGTGAGTCGTTTGCCGGAGGGACCAACGGCATTTTTCAAAGTAACAAATGTCAAACTCATGCAACACATCAAAGAACACGGCACACGCACGGACCACCAGCCAGAACTCATTCTCAACAACTTTTCCACGCGTTTGGGGCATCGTGTAGGCCGCTTTTTGGGGTCGTTCTTCCAGCACCAACCGGAATTTCAAGGCCGACAGGTAGTGACTTTCCATAACCAGCGCGATTTCATCTTCGTGAGGCACCATCGGTATATTTTCGAGAACGAAAAGAAAGCGCGACTGCAGGAAATTGGACCACGATTTACATTAAAGCTGCGCTGGCTGCAGCAGGGCACATTTGACACCAAGTATGGTGAGTACGAGTGGATCCACAAGCAGCACCAACTGGACACCTCACGTCGGAAATTCCACCTGTAGTAGAAAAAGACAGAGAAAGATAGAGTCGTAAAGCCCAACTGTTTAAACGTATTCGAATGCCATGCATGTATGATCACATTTTTATCAGTTTGCAATATGAGATTCTTTCGCGTTTTGGTGGTCCAGATTCTGTACCGCCGATCCATATGTCATAAGAGACAAACTGTTTGCATATCAACTTTGTGGTTGTGCTTGGATAGATTGGCATTTGATGGATAATGGATGGCCGAGGGAGAAAGATTCCCACTGAACTATGGAATTTTTTCCTTCTTTCTTTCCTGCACGTAGGAAACGCATATTGAATGGTGCAACCTGGATGACGATTGGCAATATTTGCGCATCTAAATTTCCCGATTGGTGCTTGCCACGCGCACCCTCCCACTCACTTTGCGGAAAGCGAATGATCACGCTTCTCCATGAATTCTCGAAACAATGGAATGATCTGCATATTGAAAATTTGCAAACGACATGCGTCCGAATTCTTGTTATCTTTGAGAAATACATCAAACAATCTCATGCAATCACCGGTAATAATCTGGATAGAAGTTTAATAGACATTCAGTCATCAGAGTCATTCCTTGCTCAACGTACCTTTAATACCCTGCAAGTAGTTGGAGAATATCACGAACTTGCTGTTGGGTGTGAGACTTGCAATCATAGACGACGGATGCCAGCTTGGTTTTTTTTGTAAAAAAGCCGCTTTACACGGCAAATGTTTGTGAGATTTTTTGGGCTTTACATAGTCTAGATACAATTGCTCCCGACAAAACACTCTAGCGTTTGTTCTTCATTCGCCTTTCATCTTCTAAAGCGAAGTGGTGCTTGTGTGCACATCTTTTATCGTATCAATTGTGTGGGTTGGTCGTAACTTTTAAATCTAAGACGTGGCGTTGGGGTCACAGGATTCAATCAAGTACGCAATCAGATCCCGACGCTCATTTGGCTTCTTCAAGCCAGCGAACACCATCTTGGTACCCTTGATGTACTTCTTAGGGGCGAGCAAGTACTCGAACAAGGTTTCATCGGTCCAGACCACACCCGAGTTCTTGTTGGCCGCCGAGTACGAGTATCCTTCAGCCTGACCGGATTGACGGTTGATCAATCCGTTAAGGTTAGGGCCCTGCTTGTGAGCACCACCTGGGTTGACGGTGTGGCACTGCGCGCACTTGGTCTTGAAAATCTTGGCACCCTTGGCGGCATCTCCTTTTCCTCCAGCGACGTCCATTATGATAGTTGTTTGAGAATTGCGGTGGTCTGACGAGGTCTTGGTCTTTTCCAAACTGAGCTACTCGCATTTGTGCAGCAAAATGCCGTATTAAAACCTTGAAATCGAGGTTTTATTGAGTGAATTGTGTGGGTGAAAACGGCCCAAGCGTGAAACGGACGGATACACTAATATTGTTTTAAACAGTTTTATACTTTGGGCTGGACCAACGGATTGGATAGGCTGTCGATGCTTGCGACGTGGAAATTCTTGATCCTACCCTTCAAAGAAGGCGAGCGATGTCAGGCACAGAGCGTAAGAGTAGACATGAATAAAAAAAAAGTTGGTATTTGGAGTTCAAGCAAGCGAATTACGCCAGAAACACCGTATGACCGCACCGGCATACGTTTATTTTCTTTTGATAGATGTTTGTGATGGTGGTATGACATACACCCAACTTGGCCGGTTTTGATGGATGTAATGGTTCATGAAGATTTATCACTTCGTTCTATCGGGAGGGGTATGTGGTTGATTGATACATATGTCCGCATGTCTATGTGTAAATGTTTAAAACATAATGCACTTTTGTTTTTTGGTGGTGACGTCGACGTGAACGTGGCCGTCGTCCTGTTGGTTTTGCAAATCAAGTGAAAAAATAGGCCGAATTCCAAAATAGATACCATGCTTTTTGCGTTTGCCTCTCTTAACCTCCCTATCCAAGCAAAACGGCTATTGTCACCCATCGTAAAATGACATGAGTCCCTTATCATCAGAGATACACGCAACAAACGCATCTTGCAAGCAAAGACGAAGAAAGTAGCAACTGATGTGGATAAGAACGGCTTGATGGATAACGATTCAAAAAGTACTGAAGTTAGATAATATGCACTTTTAGATTATTAAATTATAAAATCTTCACAGTACATCATCAACTATACCGTGAAAGACAGATTGAAAAACTATTTGTACGAATGGCGCCAAAAACCCAAGCCAATGGTTACACTATTTGAAGGCAGCGCTGGTTACGCTCTGCATTTTAGACGACGAGTAGAACGCGGAAATGTTTGGTGAAAGTCGCATGAAGATGCCCACAAATGGCAGGTAACTACAATCACTAAACGTACCAAAATCATCTTTTCTATCTCTACATCTGTATATACTCCTTCCCCTCAACTTTTTTGTGGCTTTATCGGTCAGTTTTTTCACTCTAATCGCTCTTCATTTGTGGTATCGTATTGATCAATAGTGATCGTCGGATCGCAGCAGATGATGACTACTTCCCATCGTTGTTAACAGCGATCCCGTCCGCTCCAAAAGGAGACAAAGCCAAAGACGGCACCTCTAGTGATGCCATGACACATCTCACTCGCTTGCATGAAGCAGACGCCTGGCCATCGAAGAATCGGCCGCGGATGACGTTTGCCGAGAGCCTATCGATGGTCAAGAAACAGCCACAGGATGTGGAAATTGAGAACTCACCGTTCAGCTACGGCGATGGCAACTATATGGATCGCATGTATGTGCGCAAGCGGAAGCCATGCGCGAATTCCGATGACAAGTACGCAAGTGCCAATGACATTGATGAAGACGTGCCACCTCCACCAACGGTAGGCTTATTCTACGAATTGATACGTTTATTTCTCTGTTATTCTTATTAGCGTATGTGTGTTGGGTTCTTTAGTCTACACTATCGGACCCGAGCAGCTACTTGTACGACCATCTGCCCACTAGTGACGGGTTGGATGGCAATCGACGAAGCGATGGAGCTACTGCGTTCAATAGCAGCTATGTCAATGCAACTTACGCTGCTGGTCTGCATGGCGACGCGTGGGGACACAATAAACAGTACTGGGTCACCGTCTTTGGCTTTCCCGCGAGCTCCAAGCCTTACATTCTGCACGAGTTCCAGAAATTAGGTGAAGTGATCAATTTCGCAGAAGGAACTGGTAATTGGCTGCACATTCGTTACTACACGCGACTTCAAGCAGAGAAAGCACTGAGTTATGACGGTAAGACACTCACGGGCAACATCATGGTCGGTGTCAAGAAATGCTACCCGTCGGATTTGGACGGCATTCCGGAAGCGCCAGCATCGAACCTCTTTGTGTCGCATGGTAGACAGAACCCAGGCTCCAGGTATGTTTTTCTTATTGCTTACCTATCAGAAGAGGTAATTTGATTGTTTAATGAACTCTTGGCTTGGCAAATATATAGGGACTTGGAAGTGGATCCGACCGACGCAGACATCATGCTACCCCCGCGTCGTCGACAGGACATTTGCTCCCGCGTGCTAAATTATCTATTTAAATGGTGACCACCCGAGCAAGTTTCAGTCCAAACACACATAGTCATTCATCCAGCGAACAACAGATTCGCAATGGAATCAATCGAGTCCATCATTGATTGTAGGAACCAAAGATACAAATCAGCATAACCTCCATTAATGAATATAGCCGACTTGTTAGTCTTTACGATAGGTCCTTGTATAACTTTTTCCCTCTGTAAATCGATTTGTTACTATGGCATGATTTTGGATATCTTATATTCGTGACGCAATCAGCCGCGCCGATCAAGCCGCAAGGAAAAAGGTGAGGAAGCAAATGAGCTCCTTGATGACAATGAGGATTTGATGGACTATATTGCAACTGTGCTCGTATATGGACCACTTAGTTAACACGCGATGTTTCCCAGTATCGTGCCACGTATCCAGCAGAAAGTGCTCTCGAATGAGGTCATCGCCGCGAACCCCAAGCTCGTTGCGCTTCTCAACCACCCTGCCGGTCCATTCACAGGTAGGAATTTGGACAATATGATGGTTGATAACATGAAAGAGAAAGAAAATCGACCATTTTTTTATATATATATATGCACACAGTGCACTTCTGGGCACCTGCGTTCAAATGGGGCATCTCCATTGCGAACTTGGCGGATATGCGTCGCTCCCCTGACACGATCTCCGTCCCGCAGCAGATCGGTGCGTTCTTCTTGCTTCATTACTTTGATTTAATGTTTAACTGTAGATCGGTGCTCATGGTTATTGTTTGTGTAGCTGTGACGGCCACGGGTCTCATTTGGTCTCGTTACAGTATGGTCATCACGCCCAAGAACTGGAATTTGTTTTCAGTTAATGTGTTCATGTTCGGCACGGGTGCCGTGCAGCTCTTCCGCAAGGCCACGTACGTTTTACTTCTCTGATTTGGAGTAACGAGGAGAGCACTGGTAATATATGTGTTAGAGTAGTGAACTAATCTGTTTGTGTATTATATGTATGTATATCTGCAGATACGACCCCACTGCAGCTGCAATCGAAGACAAGAAGACAAGCGAATAAAACCCCATACGTCTGGCGATGATGAAAGCAAATATAGGTTGTAAATGTCCGCATTTTGATCCTCATTTCCTTGTGTCTACAAGAAATACATGAGAGACATGGCAATTGCTCTAAACGATGTGAGTGAGCATCACTAATCCTAGTCGATCAGCACTTAGATTCAAGTGTCTGGTCAAAATGTATCCATACCTGGTATCTCCTCTCAACCAAGACCTCTCATGAAGGGTCTAAGGTGTTCATTCTACAATTTCCTATCATTGCAGCGCTTCTACTATCTAGACGCACTGCCAGATCTGCTTTGAAGACCCCATTACTAACGATCAAGGAGCGCTGATCAATCGTCTTTGTGGTCCATCCTGCCGCACACATATTTGGTTTAACTGTCTGGAACGGCATGTCGATGTGACATTGAACAGTGTTTACACTGGCATGCTACCAAAAATCCGATGTCCGATTTGTTTGGTCGTGATGTACAAAAGTCAGTAGCAGTGTTACGTACGTGTTCCCAAACAAAAAGCTTTGTTCACAAAGTACACCAAATTCTGCCAGCAACCGTGCGCACTCACTACACCCTGCTGTGATGAAGAAAAATACACGTATCTCCCCGATGCAAGCATGGACTGGGAGCCAGCTAAACCCGTGTCATTATTAAAATCCAAGATACAGGCTCTGCGCCAGCTTTGCCGTAAGTTTTGCTCTCATAAACTCGAGTCTCGTGCAGTTTTGGATTATATTTTCACATCAATCGGAGAGGAGAGACCAGACTCAGTGGTGCAAATAATACTTCGACGGATCTCAGACGAAGAGCGACACGTGACACTGCTTCTCTCATATCTGTACATGCCGCCAAACACATCTACATTCTGTCATGATTGCAAGCTTTGCTTCAATTGCAAACACTCGGGCCATCATGACAAATGTGATGTAAACAAATGGGATGAAGCGAATTCCCTTGTGCAATGCCGTAGTTGTCAAGCGATGCTGTTGAAGGTCGAGGGTTGTAACTTTGTCGTTTGTTTATGTGCATTTACCATGAACTGGAGTGATGAACTCCAGTACCATGAGATGAACAAGAAGCAGCTGGTGCCTGTTGATATATTTGATACTCGTGCATTATATTGGTGGAACATGTACCATTATTCGATGGTGGAGGTCTCCAACCGATTACCAACGGCTTTAGAGAAGTACTATGTTCGGAAACGCCTAGAACAATACCGACCGACTGTGGAGCATACATTTCGGTGTTTTGTCTGGTGTCGACGGTTTGAAAAGCTGCTAAAGCACGATCTGTTTTGGAACGTGTATCACTGCAACCATCCCGAGAAAGCTGCTGCTGTTGATGAGGAACTAGATGAGTTCTTTGCAATGTCTCTTTGAAACAAGGAGAGAGATTGGTGGACTAATTCTTCAGTGTTTATTTGAAAATTGTCTAACTTGCAAATATTATTTATCTGATTAAGCATAAAACTTGAACTCTTCCTTTCCAAATACATGACCAGGAGTCTGTATATGAGAGGTGAAGAATAGATATCGATGAGTTGGTATTTGTCGCCCATATTGTGTAGTGCTTTATGACAGTATTTTTTTGATGTACAATATTTGTTTAGCATGTGTAAAAGTAGACACAACTGCAGCGACTAATGAACATTGTGTAGACTCATTGTCAGCCTCGAAAGTTTTGCATCGTTGGGTTATAAAACTGCTGGTTCATTTGATACTGCTGTGGGTATGTTTGTTGTTGTTGTTGTGATAGTGCATACTGCTGTTGCATTAATGGACTAAAGCCCATTGGTAGCACACCACCTGGATTCATCATCCTATCTTGTTGCCCCATCGCCATCGCGTTCATCGACATCATGCTCATTGGCATGTTGTTCATCTGCATTCCTGTGGGGTTATTGACTGGTTGTGGCGGCCGCACTTGGTGTTGTTGTTGCTGCTGCTGAGGTATCTGTGGCATCCCCATCATCATACTCGCTCCATAATTGACCTGATTTCTCATCGCTTCTTTTCCTTGAAATCCCATCATGCTGTTGTTCACTGGGACAGGAGGTGGTTGGGTCATGGGATTTGTCATATTGCATGGATTTCCACTCATTTGGCCAGCTGCTGAATTAAAGAATCCGGGAGCATTTGAGGCCATTGTAGTCGAAGTGGAAGGCAAAAACTGCTGTTGTGATGGTTGCTGTTGGAATTGAGTCTGCGATTGAAATTGCATCACTGGTTGCTGTTGCTGTGTCGGAGCCATCTGTTTCTGTGGTGATTCTGGATTATCAAAGGAAATCATATTGAGTGCCGCAAATCGTCGTTCTTCTTTCAATCGTTCTTCTTCCTCATACCGCTCTCTCGCAATCTCTTGTTTAATTTCATTGATTCCCATTTGAATTTCCTGCAGCCAATTGCCACGCTCGTGCTCTGAACACGCCGCCAGTAAATGACCACCTGCCACACCCGGCACTTCCATGCGGAAACCAAACGTCCCACGTGGCGCATCGGCGAAACTGGCCGGTGCAGCACTAACTTCTTCGTTCACGGGTATGATGATCTGTGGCATCTTGGATGTCACTTGTTCGTACAACAGCAGTGCTTCTGGTCGTAAAATGCCGTACATTTTCACCCACGCCACACCGCTCTTGTTCCGATAAATGGGACCGCGAATGACACTCGTTTTCATCTCAACCACTTGGTCGACACTACAAGCTGCGTATTGCATGCCATTGAGCTGACGGGCATCCTTAGTCATGTACTTTTTCTCTTCGTGTGCGATGGCTTTCGAGTCCAAGTCCACTTCTTCGATCTCAGCCTGTAATTTCATCCATTCAATTGGTGTCATAAGCCGATACGTGCCACCATACATTTGGGGAATCGCTGGTGGATGCAGGAAGTTGCGTAATTCTGCTGTGTGTTGCAGGATCCGAATACGCTGTTGAGTGCGTTCTGAAGCCAATTTCGTCAGCAAATGTGTGATTCCACGCGTAAAGGTCGTGCCATTGATCATCAACACGTGTTTCACCACTTCTGGGTACCAGTTTTTCATCACCTGCAGTAGATCCGTGACCATCTTAGCCTCTAAATTTGCCAACGAGCATCCGTCCAAGTCTACGATAAACACGATCCCTTCGGCTTTGTTCTCTTCCATGACCTCAACTGCCAAGTCCATCATGTACACACTCAATCGCCGAGTATCTTCGAGTGAACTTGTACCATCCATCGTGCCTTTGCCCTTCAGTTGCATTTTATTCATTGAGAAACATGGCTTGAAATGTTTGAGCAACAGCAACAAGATTGGACAATTCTGTGGGTCATATGCGTTCTCCAGCAAGTGGACGTACCCTTTCTTCAGTTCAATCTGCACAGTTTGCATACCAATATTCAGCTCATCATAATGGAATTGCTTGCGAAACGCGTGTTTCTCCCGCAACTGCAGTGCTGCCTTCATGACGTCGTGATGATGACGACGCAACGTCCGTTGTAGCTCATGACGCGTGTAGACGCCCGGCAGTGCCACGGCACTCTCGAGTGCTTCAATGGCTGTCGGGTTTGCGCTGTAGCGCGTGTCAACATCGCCGTGCGTGCGGAATCCACCGCTGTAAGCGCTTCCACCGTTTCCAGCGCCGTAGCCGGATCCATTCAACATCATCCTTGTGTAGTCGTTTTGTAAATAGCTCTTGGTTGAGAAAATTGCGAATGTGATTACGATCAGTGGGTTACATTTCTTATTTTGGGTACTAAATGGGATGTATAGTGTGCACTATTATCCGGAGAAACGATTAGACGGTAGTTACACTTTCGAAGGATATTTAGGGCCAAATGGGTCAACTTCAAAATGTGCAGAGCTATGTATGTAGACATGTCGTTAGTTGGTCCCACTTCATCATCTAGGGATTTTATTATTGGTCTGGATTGTGTGAAAAGACTTGGCAAATACGGTTCAAGGCAACAACAAGTGTATGTCATTGTGTTCTGATCAAGAGTCGGTGTACTGGAGATAAATAACATATCGTTTAGTGGCTTCTAAGATTGCATATATTGATCGGCTCCTGTTTTGCTGCTGTACATATATGAGAGATTAAGAGATCAAGTCCGCGACCTTGTATCTCGATTTAGCAGTTCCGACGCGCTAAAAGTACATGTTCTTTCACCACAGAACCACTAATTAGGAAACGATGCGAAAAACTGTCAAACGCAACTCAGCTACCTTTAAGCTTTGGCGTGGGTGTGTATGATCAGTACCAGGGCAAGCACGTTGCTAGTGTTCCCCACTTTAGATAACTCGAGGCGATAAAAAAACGCTTGCCAAACAGTATATACAAAAATCGGAACAGTTTATATTATGGACAAACTTTACGACTTCTGACTACTGTCTCCTTCTATCGCTTATGTCCATCGTTATAAGATCTTCCAACGCTGTAATATCTCACGTATATCCCATTATGACGAAGCAACGCGGCGCGTTTCTCGGCGGCTTCCTGTAGAATGCGCTGACGTTGCTGTTCTACTCGCCGTCGCATTAGTTCGTGTTCTTGTCTCACCAGTCGCTCCGATTGAATATTCCGGTAATTCACTACCATGGCGCTGCCAATACTATTGCTCATGAATAGCAGTATTACGCCTATAGAAGCGCTGATAAGGAACCAAGCTCTGCTGAATCGCATAGCGGCGATCGTTGTAGATTTTCTCCTCCTTTGCCTTGTTGACTACTTTTCGTTGTTTTTAAGAGTGATCACCCACGATCAGGATGAAAAAGAAGATCGAACTGGTACCAGTGCTTCATCTATCTTAAAGTCTATATTATACTTGATGTTCGTGATGCCTCCGGTGTGTCTCAACCACCTTGCTAAAAACGCACTTTCATGCCAATCATTTCGGGGTCACGTCTTCAAACAAACCTCAAGTATCAGTACAAGATATCGAGATTAATTTGGTACACGAACAATTCCGTTGAAGCAATTGACACAAAGATATCCTCTAGTCTTGTCCGTGAAAAGATTGTAGTTGCCTGTTCAATTAGACCAAGTGTAGGATATGTACCAAGACTAAATTGGCAATGAAAAACCCGTTGACACCAACATGTTTCTCGGAAAATATTGACATGATCCACACCAAATATGGTGTACGAAGATGAAATCAAAGGTAATGCTTGTGCTCCGCAAAGCTTGCTATCCACATATGTCGGATCAATCACCTTCATCATCTTCGCACTTGAATTGTTTGCGATCGGAATAGCCGACCACATTTTACTGGCGCTGATGAAAGCCTTTTATGATACAGTTTTGGTAAGTGACGAGAATTCAAGCGCGTTATAAAGGATTGTTTGATTTTGAAGAAAGAAGATGTAACGTTAAGGCTAAATAAATGAATTTACTGTCGATTCTCGGGTGGATCAGATAACTAGATATAGCTAAGTTTATTGGTTTCTGCGGACGCTTGACTCAGTTTCCCAGCGGTGTCGAAGAGCTGTGCGCTTGTTTGCTGCTTCTTGGAGAATGCGCTGACGCTCTTGTTCCACCTGTCGGCGTATGAGTTCATACTGCTGTCTCATACTCGTCGCAAATTGAGACTGCTTAGCGATGGCTTGGACGTGGCTCTTCTCGGCTGTCAGAAGTCCAAGCAACAGCACTGCATACAGCAAACGAATAGCTAGGCTGCGGTAGTGGCTCTGTCGTGGTCGCATGACAATTGCGCTTCTGGTGTATGAACTGTTGATTTGGCGAATAGTCCGCATCTCTCCATTTTCAGCTCTCTCCCGAATGCTAAGATGCAGGTCGAACTTTGCCCATGTAGTGTAATCAGCTGCGAAGACGACAGTAAAGATAGAAAAAACTGTTTCCGTTTGAACAAGTAATAAATCTAGTCGAATGATCGTCAGCGTAGACCACTCGTTGGAGTCATGTTCATCAATGACTTGTACTATCTGATCTATCAGTTGCGTCATAAGAATACTCGAACATCTATTGTATATTCTGATGATGGATTAGTCTGCATTTTTAAACATCTGGTCCGCTTGAAAATCCTGTAAGTATATCTACACCAAAAAGAGCTTCCTCGATACTCTAAAAATATATTTAAATTAGGAACAGTTGCACTTTATTTTAGGGACATCATGTTTTATGTATACGTTAGTGGCCGTTTTGGGATCATCAGCGCCAATGGATATTTGCCGTCATCATAGTCGTTCGTATCACTGCAGGTGAGTACTGCATTTACTCCATATTGCTTTACTCGCTCGTACTCGGTCATGTGAAGACAAAAGGGCGTATTTGCAGCGTAAATCTTGACTGCCGTTTGAGTAAGCTGTTCTATCCACGGCGAGAACGTCTCAATCTGAGTTGAATCGATGCTGAGAAGCCTGAAATTCCTCATATCCCCCAGAGGCTCAGGTATCGACCGCAACGGGTTGAGAGTGAGCGCTAAAGACGTAAATCTAGCGCGTTGGCGTTCGTCACTTGGGAATTCCGGGAGTGTTTCGATTTTGTTCCCAACTAATGAGAGATCATCCACTTGAAGATACTCCAGTGCTGACGGAAACTCGGTCAATTGCGCATGTTCAACATACATAATCCCCATGGAGTGCCATCTTTCGTGCAGATCCACTGGTAGAGATGTGAGATTCGAGACTGAGATCTCAAGATCCTTCATTGTCGCTGGCAGCGGCTCAAGAATACCATTAGGTAACTGGGACATATTGACCATCACAAAAATAATATATGTGATAGCTGAATGCGTAGTATTCGTGATAGCTGCCTCCGTGCCCCACTCGACGATGGTTGAATTGAAGAAGTCGATCCCTAGAAGGTTTCGAAACGAGCGAATAGATTTTGGCACCGTTAGCTGCGGGCAATGACTAATGACAAGTGCAGTGACGCTCTCTTCCTCGAGGAAATCGAGTGCATCTTCGCTCATTCCAGTCGAGCCATTGGCGTAGCAGTTGAAGTGAAAGACGGAACATGCGTATTTCTTAGCAAACCATGGCCGAATCGATTGCTTACAGGCTGGTACATCCAGGTTCTGAGACGTTTGTGTAGCGATGAGATGCAATGTCAACACGATAGCTCCCCAAGTAATGAGTATGATATGACTCAGACTCATCCCGAACCGAACGAGATGATTATTAGCGGTTAGTACTGTTCTGGTGCCTTGCTTACCATTGCTTTCCATCTTGCGGTGCGCATTCGGATAAGGAGTTATCTCTGGCGGCATAGGTCTGACTAGTGCGCTGATATCGTTGAGACAAGTGAAGATACCTAGATGGGGGATAAATTTGAAGATGAAGTCTGCGACGGAAAGCGCAAAGATCTGTTTGTTCTCAAGAACCATGCTGGGAAACCAAGCGTCATCATAGAGATGGGCAGTGTCAAAATTGTACGTTTCCAGGTTGAAATTCTGATAATACGGCGCAAAAATTATCATCGGAAGCACCATACACGCCAAAATATCGAGGATAAGATCGACACTCAAACACACGAGTCGCTCAGTCGCTGGTAAATGCGCTAAGGCTCGCTGCAACAATGGCGTCGTCCAGCAATTCGTGACCATGATAGCCACATATAAATGATTAACTAGCGGCTGGGCGATCAATACACTCGATCGATACACTTGCACGGTTTGGGAGACGTACTCGAATATTTCTCGCAGCAAGAACCGCAAATGAAAGAAATCACTATCAACCCCAAAGAATCCCCGCCGTGTAAATACAGTATGCCAACCAACAGAGGCTGATTGCTGGATAGATGGTGGGATGGCATTAACTGTGAAACGACGGAAGTCCTGGATGATATCGACTGTTGATTTTCGGTGACGGTCAACTTTTGGAAAAGTCCGCTTATTTCCTGATATACTGGCTATTATGGAGGGAAAAATGGCATTCTTGTTTGTCAAAGTGTCACGATAGTCTTGAGCGATATCCAAGATGAGATGGCGTCTCCGAATTGAGTAGATCAGTATGCGAAGCGCTTGGTACGTGTGAGCCACAGCTACTGTGCTGAAGAGTATCCCAAAAATATGGAAACGAGAAGCCACGCCTGGTCCGAGTAAGTCGGCATAGTAGGTCATATACGGGTGCGTCATAAAGACGTAAAGCCCCGTAAGACTCACAAGGAAGAACACACAGCCCACACGTGTCAGCATCATCAAGATCCAAACGGCTCGAAACGCTGGAGCAGAGAGGTAGACGGTCATGGTTTGCTTAGATTTGCGGTCATTGGATGAGAAAGCTGCATTATGGGATTTGGATGTCGCTGGCATTGATTGATACAAAGCCGGCAAATGGTGGAAGAGTTGATGAAAGCACATACGCCGTCGTGCCGGATGACTGATGCGTGTTTTAATCGCCAACCACGCTCAAAGAAAACGCTCACCTTGGGGTATTTTTACCCACAGATTTTGCAGCCCGTCCAAATTTTACCCAAGGAAATGCCCAAAACTGGGTTAAACCATCAGCTGATTTTGCTCTCTGGAGCTGTGTTTAGCATATTCACTTACTAAAACTTGGAAGTCAATGACCAATTGGTACGAGTAGTAACACCCTGATGCGAGAGGTTCGTTATTTCGATATTTAAATGAAGAACTCTTTTGATCTCTTGCTTAGTTTCATGTCACTGGCCATCTGCATCAACCGTGGTGAGAGCGTGGACGTATCCACCGCGCTCGGACTCGACAAGGATACCAGCAAGTCCTCAATGCGACAGCAGCACGTGAGCAACAACAAGAGCCACCCACTGACGAATAACACAACTACAGAAGCTTGCATGCCCTGAAGGAGACGAGTATCTTCATTGCCACATGCAACAGAGCTCGTAAAAGAGGAAGACGAAGATCCAATAGTACTAGTAGTCACGTTGTTTTTGTGAGAGAGCCACAGCCACCCTCTCACACCCCAACCTGTGGCGAGAAAACCGAAGGCAATGACGACTGCGAGTACCAATCGCTTGAAATTCTTGGATGACTGGGTTTGTGTACTACCCGACGGTAAGTGCACATAACAAATGGCCATTGTGAAAGCCACCATCATACATAGCCAGAGCACTGCAGAACCGAGAAAAAATGGAGGCAAGTACTTGTAACATTGACCTATGGCGTGATAACTCTTGATACAATAGACAACATTAAAACCAAGAAAGAGCATGAGTGGCCCCATCAATGCCAGCCGCTTAACAAACAGAGAACAGCAGGAACATCGTAGGCAAACGAGTGCTGGAGGTGTCTAGAAGCAACATTATCCACATATCATAAATTAGTGTCACTGCAGGAGTGGATTTAAGTGACAGAAGTGATACATACTCGATCCTCTTGATCGACGGGGATCTCTTGTACGGAGATTCGCAGAGCCACAACTCCCAGCCACAGACCACAGAGTAGCGATCCACATGCAATCACAGCGCTAGCAGTGGTCCACATCTCCACTGACGAAGATGTGGATCCACAACTCGGATGCAAACACCAGCTCAATCCGAGACTTCCCCATACAAGTAACCCCACGCACGCAGCACTACATAGGAATATTCGGTTGCGGACATTTTTGCTTCCATATGGACGGCAAAATGAGAAAATTCTTGTATTTGTCTTCCATCGATAAAGTGACCAGCCGACTGTATACAGGATGAAAATCACTGTAGATGTCCATACAAACACCCGAATAGAAGTGAGGCAGTTCCCATCGTCAGCAGTGTCTGACAAGGTTGAAGGTTGATCCACTGCTGCACGGACCGCGTGGACAACTTCTACATTCGGAACGACAATGGAAGCTGTATGTAGATTACGATGACGCCACATCCACATTCGCCCTTTTTTGTGGATAAGGCGCCTCATCCGCACGTCAACTTTGTATACTGCTATACTGAAAAGAGATAACTACGGTAATTACATGTTTGACAGGGTCAATGACCGAATTGGTCTGAATCGTTGGTACTTCACCAAGTCCATTTTATCCATGGTCGGCATGTGTGCACATTGTCATTCTATCTCCATGTGCAATACGTGCAGAGTGAGTTTTATTTTGCCATTTGTCGGTTTAGCAGTACGCGTTCTGCTGACAGTTCATGAAGATTTGAGAATAAATCTGAAATACAATGTATACATCCAACGTACGGAGCACCATGCTAAACAAGTGGAAATCGCGCGAATGAATTATCATTTGCCTAGTGTGAAGAAACAACGCTCGCATCTATGCCAATGCCCTCTTCGCTGATCAGCACGACCCGACTTTGTGTTATCGCAAGCTTCTATTGTTAACACCAATGGGGTCAAGAACAACAGTCATCTACTCGTTCATCATATGGACCACAATAATCAACTCTCACACATTTAAGAAACGAAATTCCACGATTTCAAGCGCGTCGACTCCTTTCTGGCTCCACCTGGATGCTTCTTTCCTGAACCGACTATTCTACACCAATCCTGGTAGTGACCAAGGGGCTTCCACGCTCACGCAGCAAAAAGTTGCCGCAATTCTTCATGACAGTTTTCTTGGGTATGATTCCATCCACATTGTGGATCAGGTAGTCACTAGCAGCTGCTATCTTGTCATGGTAACCCCACCGAGTGATCGCCCACTACACAATTATAATATATATGCGCTCTCCTCCCCAAGTTCACTTTTATCGGAAATTCCTCTCAGTTCTTCTCGAATATGTAGTGGTGGTTAACACTATTCACACTGAAATGCCTTTGCATTTGGCCGACATTCGCACGTCCGTCAGCCCAGATCTCGTGTGGGAAGGCTGGAAAAAGCGTATGCGACTACTGCTGCAACAAATGGAGCGCAAAACTATTTTCCAAGAGGATGGCCTGTATGGTCGGATGCGATATGCATAACGAACGTACACGGTGCTTTGCATCGAAAGCTAATCAGACTAAATTTCATGAGCTTCTTACGATCCATCACGTTAGGTGTCAGTAGTTCGCTCAGCTTTATCAAGATTCCGCTTTTGACATACTTCCGAGGTAGGAGATTCTCTTTCTTTTTCTTTCGATCGATCGGCTCTTTACTTCGAAAGGTACCAATAGCCGGCATTCATCTCCCAAGTGATGAAGAATCCAGCGATCCTGCGGTTGTCATCCGACATTTTGTTGCGCATTGGAGCTTCATGCTTGGTGATTCGCCCAGTTTATCGGGTCCAACACCTTCTCCTGCGTTTCCAGCTCCGGAACATCTTTCTGGTAGCATCCATGCATTACTGCCTGGCCATTCTCACATCTATTTCAGTGAATCCATTATAGCGCGTGAACTATTAGAATCAATGAAGCATATGAAATCACGATCATCTCCGGAATTCGGCGGCTTCATTTCTGCGTTTTACCAAATTGATCTTGAGGTCCTCAGCAAGATCTTAGAAGTGGTTTTTTGTACCAACTGGGCACGGTACTCTTCTTCCTCCCAACGCAAATCGTATACCATGCTTCTTCACAAAAAAGGTTCGCGTTCCATCCCAGGCAACAATCGGCCAAGTGCTCGCAAGCTAATAAACATCAAGATACTGTCAAAAGGACTCGCGTACTGACTTTCTGGACAATTGCTTTGATTTTCCACGCACTCGATCTCCTCGGGAATGCACTGTCATTGCTTTACATCTGTTCTTTAAAAGAAAAATGGAGCTAAACAGAGCTTATTACGGAGAATTCAAAACATGTTTCTGCTTCTAGCGACAGCCTGCCTACAGCAGGTGCGTATCGCTAGTTGTTGAGAAATTTTATTGTGATATTTTTCTTGCCTAGTAGAATGAATGAATGATGTGCACTCTGTATACAAAAATGAACTAACGTGAAAGAGAGGAGCAGCTTTTGTCCTCGAAAAGGAAAACAAAATTCTACGAACTGCTCCCTCTGATCGCTGTGGCTAACGACACAAACAGGCCTTGGTAATGATTCCATTGTTGCTTCAGTTCATCGCTTTCCACGTGCTGAATGGCTGTCCCTCCGCGTTGCAATAGCGCCTGCAGCGCCTCCGCACGCGCGCGGTTGTGCAGAACTAGCGAAAGCGTTTGGATGTTGTGGCCATCAAGTGCTCGTTGCAGCGATTCTGTCAGCAGCTCAGCCGAAGGGGCTGGTGGATGGTAGAGTAACATCAGCACCAGCGTCTGGCACAACCGTTCGTCGCCTTCGTCTATCGCATCTGAACCTGCAAATCGCTCCACCGCATGAGCGGAAAGCAGATATTCCACCAACTGTGGTAACAGCACAAACCGAGCAGAAGGGTGCAACAATGGCAGCGCACGACTCACGAGCTTCTTGCCCTTGGTGACCACCAGCATATTGTGCAGTTGTGGGACGTTGCACTGCATCGCGCGAGTCTCTGGTGTGACACTCACACCCAACAACGCCGCCAGTTCCAGCAGCAGCGTAGTGGTGCGAGTGCGCAGCTCGGCGAGCGCTGGATCCATCTCACTGTCGTCCATTGAGTGGAATTGCTGGACATTGACACCACGTGCGTCCAATAGATGCCGCGCATCTTGCAAAGATAGCAGGCATTGCATGCCACGGTCGATTTGGAGGCGACGTTGCCACGTTTCGTTCGAAAAAACCGAGTTGTGGCTCGCATCTTTGCTCATACGTAGTACCGTTGCGGCTTCTTCAGTGGATTCCGTCGTCGTATTGTTGCTACTTTCATTTGTTGGAGAGTCACGCGGAGTTTCTTCTGGGTTGCTTTCAGACGAGCTGGGAGAAGAAGCTGCATTCAAGTTCAGCAACTGCTTCGGACGATACAAACTGCTTTTCTGGTTATGACCTAACACTTGGAACTCATTTTCCCAATTCCGAGACTTTACAGCGCGTTGTGCATCGCGTGGATCGATCGACTTGATATGTTGCAATTTCCAGGATGGCAGTGGTGGGCGTGGTCCTGACGGACCACCGCTCGTCATCGCACGAGTGCGCTTCTGCACGTAATTGTGGAAATAGTAGTCGTCACTGAACGGGTCACTCGATCGAATCTGCTTCATTTGCTGTTGAATGACGAAATTAATATCACGAGGTGTCATCATCTTGAACACTGGTGCTGCCATGTACTGGGGCGGCGGCGGAGGAGGTCCAGCCATAAATGGTGGAGGGCGAGGAAATGGCATACCTTGTGGTGGCGGCGATCCATGCATGTAAGCAGGATGCATATGAGGCGGAGGAGGGCCGCCTTGCACGTGATGTGGTGGCATCCCCATATGCGGATGTGGTGGTGGTGGAGGCATCTGATGCGGATGGGGCGGGGGCGGCGGTACTTGCTGATGGACATGATTTTGCCACGCACTTGTCGATGAAGGCCCAGAGGGAGGCAACGGTGGATTTATCGAATCACGGGGAGTTGCTTCAAAGCCAGCCGGAGGCGGCGGAGGTTGTTGTGAAGCAGACGGTTGCCAAGCTGGTTTCGTCTCCGTTGATGGTACAGGTGGAGTGGTTTTCTTGACCGGAGTCGCAAGCAATTCATCATCGTCCAAGCCAAGAGAGCGCAGACTTGGGATCATGTTTTCATCGAACGCAAGTTCACCCTCATCACGATTTTTCACAGGAGTAGGACCGCTTGTAATGGTATGATGGTTGAATTTCTCTTCGATGCGCGAAAATTCTTGCTGCCCGCGTGCCCATTTCAGATCTGTAGAAAGCAAATGTATCATTAGTTTATTGTAGCAACAAAGGCAGATTGCATCAGGCTGAGTTTGTTTACCTGTTTCCGAGGGGGCTAAACCAGGAGGAGCCCGTTGAAATCCGGGAGGGGGTTTAGAAGCAACACCAGTTATAGCTCGGCTACTCATACTGCTCCCAGTACTCAAGGAAGCAGAAGAAGCAGACGCTTCTCCACGAAAACTAGTTGAAGAATCGCTAAAGTTGCCCATAAACACTGCGGAGAACGCATCATTGAAGAACAATGACGACGAGCTAGTGTTTCCTCCAAATGAAGAACTCTCTTCGGCTGCATCCACGGGTCCCAACAGATCGTGCGCGCGGAGATCCGCGAGTAGCGACTCATACTTGGTGTCGTCTACACTGCCATTCGTAAAAAAGGCCGGCAATCCATCGAAAGATGTCGACGACGATGAAGATGTGAAGGTGAAATCGTTAAACGGATTCTCACTCGTCATTTCACCACACAATAAAGCCTAAAGATCAGCAGATACCACACACGTTAATACAACTGCGATGGAAAAGGGAGATACACGTATAGCATAAAATGCGGAATGATGACTGCCACGAACCTAAGCTTCGTGATTGGGTTGTGCGCAATAACCAACAGACAAAAAACGTCAAGAGAGCTGCGGGGGTTAAAGAGGAATATAGTATACATTAGGAGGGGGTTGTTGACTCGCAGAAATGGGGAGCTATCTTGTCGGAACTTACGCTGATGATCTCGTAACCTCCTCCCTTCCTTCTCGTCCTTTGTTGTCAATCACACACTAACAGAATGGCACAAGCCACGGGACGCAATCCCGAATTTCAAGATCATCACTAAGTTCGCATTATCCAATTTATCAAAAGTAGGTTGTATACTTCAGCGTACGAGTTGAAGTTCGCACGTGTATACCTTTTTGATTTTTGTACCCCATGGTCACAAAGTACGCGATTCTTCCACAAATGCGAGCGGATATCGTCCGGCGCCGCGTGGGTCGCGTGCTTGACATGACGTTGCCACTGTGTGGGGTACGTAGACGTCCTCACACACAGGACTCCCATGCAGATATGTTATCTCATCCACGTTATGGAACACCCAGTCCGGAATTTCTGTGAGTGATGTCGATTCTAATGACAAAAATCCCAGCGTCATCTCGCCATCGAGTGTCATGGGTAAGTTCTCGAGTGGATTATGCGAGAGTGCCAATGTGTAATAGCTCGCACGGGTTGCCGAGAGCTTCGGTACTTTGTCTAACTTATTGCCGATAAGCGACAGATCGTCAATGGTCATTTCCAGCAATGTTGGTGGAAATTCTGTTATTTGGCTATATTCCAAGTACAATACCGACATGCTCGGCCATTTGAAATGCAAATCCGCGGGTAACGTAGTTAAGTTGGTAATGGATAGTTCAATATCGGAAAGCATCCCTGGGAATGGCTGTAACAAACCTTCAGGAATGCTAGTCATGTTGACGCGAGCCAGGATAACATAAACCATTTTCTTGTGGATGTCAGCGGAAATCGCGGCTTCTTCTTCCCATGCCACCAACGTCGAGTTGTAGATGTCAATGCCAAGCAGATTTGGGAAGTTGCGGATCGATTTTGGCATCACAAGCGCTGGGCAGTGGATGAAGATGAGGCCGTAGAGAGCATCTCGATCGAGAGAATCCAATGCTTCCTCTCCTGGACTGCTCGTGCCATTACGGTAGCAATTAAATTCAAACATTGTACATGGATATTGTGTAGCGAACCAGGGCTGTACGTATTGCTTGCAGTCCAAAATTGAGTTGCTCAATCGTCGTGCTGCGCGGAGATGAAGAGACAGCACGACCAGCCCGCAAATGAGAAACATCAAGTGGAACCCAATGTCTTTGATACGGTAGAATTTTTCGATCATGACTCGATAGGAATTTCCCATTCTATGAAGGGGGGTCTTCTGGGGTTGCTGCTGTGCATCATTGGTAGATTCTAGAGGCTCCGTAGGAGATTGTTCGGAGACTAACTCAGGCTCTGGCCGCACGCTAGCACTTAAAACTGTGTGCTGCTTGATTTTGGTGGGTGATGCCTTGCTTCTTTCCGGTCGTATAAGCATCTCAATAGCTCCTAGACTAAGGAAGATGCTCACATGAGGTATTAATTTCGCGAAACAATCAACCAGAGACTGCGCGAAGATAGATTGATTCTCCATTACAAAGTTCACAAACCCGCCGTCATCATAGAGTAGTTCGAGCTTGAAGCTGAATTGGTCTGGCATGTATTGCTCGAGATATGGAAGGAAGATGATGAGCGGAAGCACGACACTTGTGCTCATGTTGAGTATAATATCCATGGTCAAGCACGCTACACGTTCAAGTCCTGGGGTATGCTGAAACATGAACTGAAAGAGCGGTGTCATCCAACAGTTTGCCACGATAACAGCGACATAGAAATGATTGATCCAGGCACGAGAGATGAACAAACTGAAGCGATGTGCCTGGTAGATTTGTGCAGCGACCGACACAAGTTCTTGGCAGCGGAAGATCATTTGAAAGTGCTTACTTTCGACCCCGAGAATGCCTTGACGGCCAAATATCTTTCCCCATACTCGTTGTGCTTTTTGAACAAGTCTTTGTCCTGTCAAGATCCCAACGAGAGCATCAAGATGGCGTCGAAGCTGGGCGATCGGGTTGAACATTGACCTGGAAGATTCGGAGGTGATCGCCACACTATATCGTAGTAATGTCTGCAGTAGCGACAAAAACTTGAGGCAGTGCACTGCACCAACGCAACCAAACGCAGTTCCAATAAGTCGAAAGTACCGATTCTCTGGTAAAGCGAGTAGATTCGCAAAATACGATAGATAGGGATGTTCCATGTACCAATACAATCGCGCGATGGAGATGAGGTAGATACAAAACGCGCCGTGAAGAAGTCCAAGCAGTGCCCAAATAGCAGTGAATCTTCGCGGTGACAGCACGAGCTCTATCCGGTTGATGGTCTCGTGGCCCCGTACATTCCTGTTACGATTGCCAATCGCGCTTTTTTCCTGGAGAACGTACGCTTTGCCTTGCCTATGCAGATCGACGTGCTTCGTTGTCATCTATGATGTTCTTTTCAACTCCAAGAATGAACAAATATGTAACAACTGAAGTCGAGGCTGGCCAAAGATTCTCGCCTTTTTTTAGAATTGCGTCAATCCACACAGTCACATGAGTACAATTTATTTTATATACCTATACTGTTCTGCACTTTGTACAGTTTGGGTATGCGCCCGGAAGGTACAGAGCAATTCCAAACACGTCCAAGATGCAAGATCTGCTTTAAATCTACCAGGATGGTTTGCTTCACCAGCCGGATAGCATTTAACTATGTCCTAAGACGAATATCTGGAACAGCTTGTCTATCCTCACTTTAAGATTGCTTGGGATTGCTGGGTTAGTTGACTACATCAAAGCGATAATACCATGAATGTGGCAGTTTTTACACCTAAAACCTACGAACAGCAATCCATCTAAGTGACTGCGACCAAAGCGATTAGTGCTGTTGAGAACACTTCAGTATCATCCTAAGACTCGCTTTTTTTCCACCCACGTCGGGTATCGCCCATCGCCACGAGGATCTCGCTCTACACATGCTGTATTGGACGCATAGGGACTGTCAGTGTCACACACAGGACTCCCATATAGATACGTTGCCTCTTTGACATTGTCTAGAGCCCAATCGGGGAGTTCAGAAAGTGATGTTGATTCCAAGGAAAGGAACCCGAGCGTCATTTGGTCGTCGAGGTATGTGGGTAATGCCTCCAGTGGATTGTGGGACAGCGCCAGCGTATAATACCTCGCACTAGTCGAAAGATCCGGTAGCAATTGTAATTTGTTGCCGATGAGTGATAAGTCATCGATGGTCATTTCGAGAAGCGTAGAAGGGAACTCGGTCATTTGGCTGTGTTCCACATACAAAACAGCCATGCTGGGCCATGTGAGGTGCAAATCCGCTGGTAAGGTTGTCAAATTAGTTATGGATAGTTCGATATCGGAGAGCATTTCGGGTAGCGGTTGAACCAATCCTTCCGGGAGATTCGTCATGTTGACACGGACGAGGACAATATACACCATTTTGGTATGAATTTCAGTTGAGATCGCTGCCTCAAGACCCCATTCCACAATCGTTGAATTGTATAAGTCAATTCCCAGCAAGTTGTGGAACTTCTGAATGGATTTGGGCATCACGAATGCGGGACAATGCGTGAAGAAGATCGCATGCAGCGCGTCAGTGTCGAGTAAATCAAGTGCATCTTCACTTGGTGTTCCAGTGCCGTTCTGGTAGCAATTAAATTCAAATAGCGCGCACGGGTGTTGACCAGCAAACCATGGCTGCACATACTGCCTGCACTCTAAAACGGCATTTATAGATCTCCTGGTCGCGCGGATATGGAGAGCAATAACCACGATTCCAATGATTACAAAAAATAAGTGCATTCCAATGTGCTTGAAACGGTAGACTTTATGGACCGCTGTTCGATAGGAAGCATTCATCTTCTCGAATGTTCTTGATTGTAAGGACAGCTTGGTTGGGCGATGCAACGATGGCTGTCCTAATACTTGCAGAATTTGTGGAGCTGGTCGTACGCGTGTCTTTGCGATGCCCTTGACTTTCATGATTGATGGTCCTGCGTTCGACCGTATAAGCATCTGAATTATATCAAGGCAGGCAAAGATGCTCAAATGAGGCACTAGTTTCGTGAATCCATCGAGGTTTGAATGTGCAAAGATAGACTGATTCTCCATCACAAAATTGACAAACTCTACATCGTCGTAGAGCATTTTGAGGCTGAAGGTGAATTGATTTGGGATGTATATCTGGAGATACGGGATGAAAATAATGAGTGGGAGCACCATACAGGTGCATGTATTAAGCAGCACGTCCACAACCAGACACACTACACGCTCCAGAGCTGGCGTATGCTGAAACAGGAATTGGCATAGCGGTGTAGACCAGCAGTTGATGACTATGACTGCGACGTAGAAATGATTGATCCAGGTACGCGAGATGAGCGAACTGAAGCGTTGTGCTTGGTAAATCTGCGAGCTGATCTCGATCAGCTCTCGACACTGGAACACCAATCCGAATTGCTCACTTTCCACCCCAAGAAGTCCACGACGGCCAAAGATCTTTCTCCACAGTCGATACAAATGTCGAACGGGTTTCCGCCGCGTGACAGTGGTGATTACCATGACAACATGTTGTTGGGTTCGTTCAGGAAGCTTAAAAGGCATTCTGGACGAGTCAAATGTGGTCAACATCCGCGATCCTAGCGATTCAAAAACCAATGAGAGGAATCGGATGCAGTGTAGAGCACCGACACATCCAAATGCACCTCCAATGAGTCGAAAATGGCGCTTCTCTGGTGGAGCGAGCAGATCGGCAAAATACTTGAGATACGGATGTTCTATATACCAGTAGAGCCGTGCAGTGGCGATGAGAAAGATCCCACAGGCTCCACGTGTGAGAAGTAGTAATATCCGCACGATAGTGAATGTTCGAGCTGGCACTATCAGCTCCATCTGGTCTTGAGCGTGCGTATAAGCGTTTCGATCGGCGAAGACACTTTTTCTTGTAACACGTATGCTTTGGTACTCCCTGATCTGCCTTCACTCTCACTCATACTCAAATGGTTCATACTTGATTTATAAATGATAAGTTTAGTGATGGATCAATTTTAGCCGCGGTTACGTTATGCTGTCGATTTGGTATTTTGGCAAAGTAACGATAGATACGAAATTGATGAATCGACTTCATTGAGTTTCGTTATGAGGACGTCACTGGATGCTGTATGGATCTCTTATTTGTCTAAGATAAGCATTCCCACATAAGCGGTGATGTAATGACACAATAGTCATCTCCTTCTCATCCCCAAGACCAGATCTTGATTTTTCTGTTAGCATTGGGTTCGTTGAGGGTTGTCAAGAGTAATTTGAAAGAATTGGAACAAATGTAACACAACGAATTGTGTGTAGTATTTTGTCTCATTTATGCGAGAAACGCGTAGATCAAGCTAAATGAGGTCAGAAAACACATATTACCCATCCAGACGAAGGTGAACTTACATCGAGATTATGCAGACGAACGCTGGTTTTTCGACAATTACCGAGCCAAGGCGCGTTAATCGATGTACTTGAACCAGATGTAACGTCTACGAGTTCTTGATCGCGACGTTGATTTGGTAATACTCGAGGCATTCCATATCTATAAATCGGCACCGTTGCGAACCAAGAGCTTTAATGTACTAGGTACAGTAGCACGATTCGATGCTTGG
The DNA here is from genome assembly GCA_001600495.1 of Pilasporangium apinafurcum. Taxonomy (NCBI): domain Eukaryota; phylum Oomycota; class Peronosporomycetes; order Pythiales; family Pythiaceae; genus Pilasporangium; species Pilasporangium apinafurcum. Next base: position 179,861 of record BCKE01000066.1, read on the forward strand.
AACGAATGATGACCATCATCGTGACTTAACAGCACTCGTTATTTTGTCCATGTAATTCTGACAGTATCCGACGAGCATTATTCAAAATAACCAACCTATCCCCGCGTATCGGAGTGAATATGCGTATTTCAAAATATGAAGGTATCTCATGTCCTATGGCAATCGAAGTGCCATCATCGCTTCCACAGGATACTGTCCATTGATGCGAGGGTTCACGTTGCTGCAGGTGAGTGGTGCCATGGCTCCATATTTATGTTCTCGGTCTTCAGGTGTTTGGTTCTCACAGAATGGAGTTCCGAAGGCAATCACATGTGTTCCAGTCTCCATTGCTGCAAACACCCAGTCAGGAAAATCCACTATCTGCGTTTTTTCTACGCCTAGCACCGCCAAGCCACTCACGTTTTCAAAAATGTCCGGCAGTACGGCTAATGGATTGTTGGATAGCAAAAGTGAATTGTATCCGCCAGCACTGCTAGGAAATACCGTCAATTGGTTGCCAACAAATGACAGATCTGGAATGTCCATATTTGTTAGCACCTCTGGAACTGCAAGAAGCCCGCAGTGTTCTATATAGAGACTCTTCACATGGCGCCATTTTATGTCCAAATCGTCAGGAAAGCTTGCAATGTGGGAGTAAACGATCTCAATATCTGTCAATGATACTGGTAAATCATTGGATAAGAGACCGTCGGGTATACTCGTCATGCTAGTAAAGACTAGACACACATAAATAATCGATGAGTGGATCTGTTGGGTGATTGCTGCTTTCTGTGACCAGTCAATGATGGTAGAATTCCATACATTAATCCCCAAGAGTTGAGGGAACGCTTGAATGACTTGAGGCATCACCAACTCTGGACAATGAGAAATAGTGAGAACCATGATGCTCTTATGATCCAGAAAATTGAGCGAATTGTTCAAAGGCGTCGTAGATGCCTGCTGATAGCAGTTGTAGTCATACACGGAGCAAGCAAGTTTGCTGGTGAACCATGGATAAAGATGTTGATGACAACCAAGGATGTGACCATCGTCAGACAAAGACGAGACTTCTGTACCATAGACTCCAAGTAAATGTATTGTGATGACTACCAGACCCCACAAAATGAACAAAAGATGCAGGAGAATGGCTTGACGTTGACCAAGCTGTTGCTGCTGCATTCGTTGGAAGAGTCCTAATGATTTCAGATCAGTTGATGGGCATGAAGCTCTCTTGTCATCTTCCACTGCTTCTTCGTTGGGTCTGTCGTCTTCTATCGTCACAGATTTGGACTTGAGCAGTGTTTCAATGGTGCCCAAACTGGCGTAGATGCTCAAATGAGACAATAACTTCATAATAAAGTCTAGTGAATTATTGGGGAATACTTGTCGAGCTTCCATCACCAAGTTGGCAAACCAGACGTCGTCATACACAAAATTCCCCTCGAAATAATATGTCGACGTATCAAAACTTTGATAATACGGTACAATGAGAATTAATGGTAATACGATGCTCGATATCATATTCAAAGCTGCATCTGCAGTAAAGCACATGAGGCGTTCCAATGCCGGTGAATGATGTGTGAAATGCTGGATGACGGGAGTAGACCACGAATTGATGAAGATAATCGCTACATACAACTGATTGATCCAGAGGCGACCGATGAGGATGCTGGAGCTATATGCCTGCTTGGTCTGTGATGCCATCTCGAAACACTCCTGAAGCAGGAAACGCCATTGGAAATACGGACTTTCAACGCCAAACCAGCTCAGCTGATTAGATAGCCAAGAGTAAGATCTCCAAAAGCATTTACATCTGTATCTCCCCTGATAATAGTTAAAACTAGAGCCAGTGATCAAGTTATAGTTGGGCCAGTGGAACATGAGCGACTTGGAATACATGGAAACCGCTAAAGTCTTCACGAGGCAGAAGCCATGAGCAACGATAAGGACCCTATATCCCCAGGCAGTGAGGGTGAATAATCGTGTGGACCCAAGCGTAGCCAACTCTGCGTAGTACTTCATTTCCTCCTTCGCCAAAAAAGCATTGATCTGACTCATCGAGACGAGAAAGCATACACAGATACATCGCAATGATAGTACAAATAGCCACGCGATCGCGAAAATGCGTCGAGATGCGTAAACGACTACATGTCCGTTTGTAGGTGCATGCCACAGCGGATGCAGATCTTGGGGCCTCTTTGGCATTCCATCACTATCGTTCACTTGCCCAGTTTGGATGGGGAATATCGAAGGCATGGCTATCTTCTGGAGTTCAGCCGTAGAACTACTGCAAGTAGCACACTAGAAAAAAGAGTGTCATCTTCAGTCGTCTGCTGACTTTTTCGGTGTTATGCTATCTTCAGTAAAAATAGACGTAACTCATCAGTAGTCTGCTGATTTTTCGGTGTTATGAATTGGTTGTGTGGACTGTGTCGCGAAACATCTCCATGCTATCAATTTTTATGTCAGTCTGGAAACGTAATGAGCTGACGCGTGTGCGTACTTTCATATAGTTCTTCTGAACAGACACCTTTTAAATCGACAAGTACTCAATATCTTTCAGGGTCTCTGAAGCGCTTTCATCGCTTCGAAAGGATACCGTCCATTCATACGAGTGTTCGTGTTGCTACAAGTGAAAGTGGTAGCTTGGTCGGACTTGATTTGACGGTCTTCAACACTTTGTGTCTCACAGAACGGTGTTTCGTACGCTATCACCTGCGCTCCAGCCTCTGCGGCAGCAAATACCCATTCAGAAAAATTTTGTAGTCGGGTTTTCTCCACTGCCAGAAAGCGAAGCTCACGCCAGTCTCCAATCCGCTCCGGCAACTCTGTTAGCGGATTGTTCGACAACGAGAGGTAGCCATGACCAAGATTATCAATAGGAAGTGTCTTTAATTGATTACCCACGAGAGAGAAATCTGGCATCTTGAGCTTCTTGAACACGTCCGGTAACTCGGTTAGTCCGCAATATTCCACATAAAGAATGAGCACAAATCGCCATTTCACGTCGAGGTCCTCTGGAAAAGCGCCTATGTGGCAGTGCGTGATCTCAATGTCCTGCAACGACATTGGCAGATCGTCGGATAAGAGCCCATCGGGGATTCGCGTCATATTAGAGTTGACCAAATTTATCGAAACAATTGTTGGATGGGTCTGCTGATTAATTTCAGCAGTTTGTGGCCAGTCAACAATAGTTGAATTCCAGATATTGAGACCCAGCAAATTAGGAAACGTTTGAATTGATTGTGGGACCGTCAACGCGGTACAATGTGACATGATGAGGACAGCGACACTTTTTTCATCCAAAAGCTCGAGTGAATTGGCTAATGGCGTAGTAGTTCCTTGGCGATAACAGTTGTATTCATACACGGAGCAGGCGAATTTTGTCGTGAGCCACGGATAGGTGCGTTGTCTACAGCCTATGACGTGCCCACCACTCGAGAGAGTGGATTTCGCTCCATAGACTGCATGCAAATGCACGGCAAGAACAACGAGACCCCATGCAAAGAACAGCAGATGCACAATTACAGCTTGACGGTTGTGAAGCTGATGGCTTTGCATGCGCTGGAGGCGAGCAGATTCAATTGTTTCTGGTACTTTTTTCTTGCTTTCTATCCTCGAAAATTTTGAATTGTCTGGAACTGCCTTCTGTTCTGGGTTAACAAGTGCCTCAATGTTACCCAAACTGAAATAGATACTTACGTGTGGCATAAGTCTCATGGCCAAGTTCAGTGAGTTGCTCGCGATCAGTTGGCGAAATTCCATGACCATGTTAGTGTACCAGACGTCATTGTAGAGTGCATCACCTGCAAAATATGACGTTGCTGGATCAAATTGCAATACATAAGGTATGAAGAGCGCCAGTGGAATCACAATTGCCGATATCAAATCCAAAGTCATGTCGGTAGTAAAGCACATGATGCGCTCCAATATAGGTGAATGGCGAGTGAAATGCTGAGCGACAGGTGTGGACCACGAATTGATGAAGACAATCGACACATACAGTCGATTAATCCAGAGACGGCTGATGAGGATACTGGAACTATACGCCTGCGCAGTTTGTGAGACCATTTCAGCCAACTCTTGTAGCAGAAAACGCCAGTAAAAATACGGACTTTCGACACCAAAGTAGCCCTGGCGATCAAACAATCGCGTGTACAACCTCCACATGAACAGGAAGCAGGCTGTCTCCCGAGAATTGCTAATTCGATTGGCTGGTGGCTGATTCGGACTGCTGAGTTTGCGGAACGCAAGTGATTTGGACAACATTGTAGCCAATAACATCTTCAGAAGGCGGTAGCAGTGGGCACATGCCAATAACAAGCAAATCCATGACGCACAGGTAAAAAATTGGGATTGGTGAGGCGCGATTAGTTGTGCGTAATAGCCCATCTCGTACACGGTGAGCAGCGCGTAGATTGCACTGAGCGCGTAGAGAAAACATGCACAGATGATTCGTAGAATGAACACGAACAACCAGAGGGATGCAAATTTGGGACGGGAGAGAATGATAACCATCGGTGCTTCTGAAGTCAATTCATCCACACGCCTTAGTGGTTGGACTCGTACGGGATTGGTCACCTGGGACGTTTTGTCTCTACTATCGTCTTGTATTTTGCTGCTGGGAATGACGCGCGGCATTCAGATAAAGTGTATATGGCCAAGCTCAATATCATGCGTGGTGTTCGTAGAGTGTAGTGTTAAAGAGACCCGCCAATACAATCATTATAGAGTGTAAGAATAAATAGCTGCCAATCGATCACATAGAATATTCAATGTAAGTGAACACAACTGAAACAACTCTAACCGGCTGTAGCTTCTTCTGCGTCTATTTTTAACGTTCATCCAAGCAATTGTCAAACGTTCACAATGTGCGTACTGACGACGAACGCAACCGTGCACGGAGTTAGGAATGCCGGGGGTCGTTCCATCACCACTACCACCCAATAATAGGGGTCCAGTGTTCCCGCAATTGGGGGCTCCCTCCAAGAACTCTGGCACGACCTCCAAACGTTTATTGGCCCGAGAGACGGCCAGTATTGTGGTCTTGCGGCTTTCACAGGTCAAATTCGCTTGTGTGTGGCTCGTTGTGTTGTCGTTGCGTTGCGCGTGTGCGAGTTTTCTCTTGGCATTCAGTCAGATCTACTCTGCATTCGCTGGGATCAACATGGAATACTACGCACGATACCTATCACCCCAACCACCTTCGTTCTTTAAAGTCACATCCTGGATCTGCGGTGTATTGGGCTGTCTGCATTGCTTTCGCATCATCAAAATGATTGGCTACTCACTTCACACTAGAGCATTCGTTTTCGATCGGCAAGACCATAAGACTGCCGCATTATTGAGGAAAACACATCAATGGTGTTCACGCCGGTTCTTCGATCGGAAACAGCTCATCAAGATTCGGAGGCAGCTCTTTGATCGACAGGGGTGTTTTGGAGTTGAAAGTCCTTACTTTGAGATTCGATTCCTTTTGCAAGAGTGTTTTGAGATGGTCTCGCAGACCATTCAGGCGTACAACTCGAGTGTGCTCATTGGTCAACTTTGGATTAACCACTTGTATGTTGCTGTGGTTTTTATCAATTCATGGTCTACATCGGTGGTACAGCATTTCACGCGTGATTATCCAGCGCTCGAGCGGATTTTGTGCTTTGCCGCAGACATCATACTTGACGCCATGATGTGCATTGTATTGCCGCTGATCATTGTGACGCCTTATTATCAGCAATTTGACACAACCCTTTATACATTTCCGCTCACATCACTCTATGATGACACGTGGTTCAGCAATATGGTCATGGAAAGCCGACAGGTGTTTATCCACGGACCATTCGACCTGATTATGAAGATCATGCCTCACATCAGCATCTACGGTAGCCTCAATAGCATCGAAGCGCTTGTTCAACCTGTACATATAAAAAATTCGAGGCAAGTAGGGATAACACCCCAACCACCATCAAAACAGCAGCAGAGACGCGAGCAGAATACATTTCGAAAGTCAGATCTACTGACATCCTCACAGTCAAAACAACAACAGAATCAGCCACTCACACGCAAATCGGTTTCAGATGCCAAGCAAGAAGTAGTCCCACGCTGGTCGCGCTATACGTTAACCACGTCTTTTGGTCCATGGCTGACAGAACGGATCATGCAAATGCAGCGACATCGGCTTCAGCGTCGTCAAGCTGTGGTGATCCATTCGTTTTTTCTTCTTTGGGGTTTGGCGGTCTTGCTGGTGCACTTTCTTGCTCTTTATGCCACATCTTCGTCATTTACAGCCAGCGCTGCAAACGCATTGGGCTGTAAACAACGCACATTTCCGTGGTTTGCCAACAAAATCGCTTGCTCCGTGTTCGAATATAATTGTTACCGACAGGGAACTACGACACTGAATGCCACATCATTGGCATTTCTAGATGAAGCGAGCGTCGTGGCACTGATCTTAGCACACTGTCCTGTGCTTGTTGTGCCACAGGCAATCACGCGGTTCACAAATCTCCTTGGGTTTAGCATTTGGAACTCCACCATAACGGAATGGGCAGAAGAAGCAGGAATTACACAAGCAACACATCCTTCAATCACTTACATCTGTCTGGTGAATACTAACATGACTACCATCCCCGATGGGTTACTGTCAAATGATATGCCGCCGACACTACAGGATATTGAGATCACACGCTGCAATATCACGACTTTGCCCACAGACTTGGATACAAAATGGCGCTTTGTCAAGACCTTGTACATGGAATTTTGTCAGTTCTCGGAGCTACCAGAGGTGTTCACGAAGATGCAGATCACTGACCTTTCGCTTGTCGGTAACCAGTTGAATATTTTCCCCACGATTACTGCCGACGCAGGCGGAGGAGGGTACTATTCGCTGTCTCTGTCCAATAATCCACTGACAATGTTGGCGAATGAAGTTGGAGATACAAACGGATTGAGTTTCTTGGCTGTGGATAATACACAGCTTAAGACATTCCCGGATTGGGTCTATATGATGGCGAGACGAGAAAGTATCGTGTATGCCTACAACACATCTTTCTGTACGAATCTAAATGAACATGAACTTACAACTAAGTACAATCACGAGCATGGACTTACATGCAGCAACGTAAATCCTCGAATAAGTGGTCGGTATCCCGTAGAAGAATTGAGAGCGATACAAATGCCGTGACACCCTCGTGTTCTTCAAAAAATGTACTAAAACAAACGACATCAAGATTTGACTTTTGAAATGCCATAAGTGCGTGAACATGATTGAAGAAGTGTTCGACTTGTTTCACTTTTTAACCGTATGAGTGTTCGAACATAAAACATTGTTCCGTATATGTAGATAGCTGGATAGTTGTCTCCATTAGTTGCACAAGTTCATAGATCAACCAAAGCGTCGCCTTCAGTTTAGCATGGATACAGAATATCTCGATATTGCTAATCCAATCTAGACGCAAAATGGCACCATGCTACCCTTTTTTCTTGGAGTGCTGTGATATAATAGCCGCTCCCAAAGCTCTTGGAGAAATGCACATTTTCGTACTCGTACTCATCATCAGCAACCACTTGCAGACAATACCGACCGTACTAGTAGAAGCTAAACGATACCAGACATTCGTGCTGGCCAGTAACCTGCTGGGTATACTATGATTATATCCAAACCATTCACGGATTGGATGAACTGGCAGTTGGAAACACGTAGTTAAAAGGCTTTTCTGACCGAATCTACAGCTTGGTGAAGCAAGGAACGATGATCTGTATATATGGAGCATCTTTCGAGAAAACAGACTTGGTTGCTGTCTATATTGCAGGATCGGCATCTGCATTTGCATGAGAAGGAATAGCTGTTCGCCAACGCATCTAGTTGTGGTTTACTATCAAATCCATCTGGTTCGTATATGAACAAAACTGCTATCGTCAGGAAGTCGCCACGCCATTGGATAATTCAGTTGCGTTCTTGGATGAGAGAAGAGTGGTGATCCACATCATGATTCATTGAACGGACTTGACGATCCTAATTTCAATCCAAGGGTTTCCTCATATGTTAGAACGAAATATATGGGACCCTACTAATGGCATGTGATCACAGGATGCGCCAAACACCAAGCAGACCCGTCTTTTCATCCTCTACACGTTCTTAGTCAACTCGGTTAAACGGCTTATAGTGGTCATAGAAGAAGCCATATAGCATCTTCTTACACTTCGGAAACATCCCATGCCATAGCCAAAAAGTTTCACCAGCTTCTTGTCTTGACAGAGTTCCCAAAATTCGAACTATAACTTATCACAAGACTCGTCGGAGTTTCATCGCTTCTAGTGGATATTTACCATCTACACGCGGATTCATGTTCACGCACGTCAGACTTTTAGGGCCGCTGTACGTGGTTATCATCTTTCTTGCTGCTTGGTTCTCGCAGAATGGTGTTCCGTACGCGTAAACTGCTCTGTCTGTCGCTGACATGGCGTAAACCCACTCGGGAAATCGATCAAGATACGTGTTTTCTACCGCCAAGAAAACGGGATAACTGGGATTTGTAGTGTCTTCTTCACCTAAGTCAATCAATGGATTATGTGATAATGCGAGCGAATAATAGCCACCTGCTCCAATCGAAGGAAATACTGGTAGATTATTTCCTACGAGCGAGAAATCGTCGATCTTCATCCGTAGCAGAGATTCTGGGACTGCCGTTAAGCCGCAATGTTCGACGTATAAAGTGTTCACACGATGCCATTTCTTGTCTAGATCCGCTGGAAAATACTCCGTGAAATTGCTGTGGACAATCTCAATATCTTTTAACGTTTGGGGAAGATCATCTGACAAGATTCCATCCGGTAGGCTTGTCATGTTCGTGAAGATAAACCCCAAAAAATTGATTGACGGATGCGTTCGTTGCGTAATTGCGGCGTCTAGGTCCCATCTTGCGATGGTGGAATTCCAGAAGTCAAGACAAATCAGATGCATGAACGACTGAATGGATTTGGGCATCACCAACTGCGGGCAATGCGCAAATGTCAGTATCGCGACGCTCTTTTCGTCAAGAAATGCCAGCGAGTCTTCTGTAACTGTCGTTGTTCCTTGACGATAGCAGTTGTATTCATACACCGAACAGGCGGTTTTCGTGGTAAACCAGGGATGCTGCTGCTGTTTGCAACTACCAGCGATCGTGTGAATGCTGCCCATAGACTCATATTTTCCATACACTGCCCAGAAATGCACGAAGAGGAGGCCCAGCCCCCATAGAAGAAATCCGAGATGCACTGCAATGGCGTGGCAATCGCGAAGCTGGTACCTCTGCATTCTCCGGACTCTTTGTGCTAGCCTAGTAGATTGTGTCTTCAAAAGCAGGCTCCGTCGTGAGTGGGTATTAACAACAGTTGGACAAGGCATGACTTGCTTCATCTCCACTGTCATGGATCGAACAAGACACTCGATATTCCCTAGATTGCAATAGATACTCACATGAGGCAGTGACTTCGTTATTAAGTCAAACCATCCACGTGCAAAAACTTGACGTGATTCCATGATCATATTAACATTCCATACATCATCGTAAAGAAAGCTGTAGTCAAAATTGTACATCGTTGCATTGAATTTCATGTAATAGGGCATGATCAACACCAGTGGAAGCACAATGGAGGCCATGAAATCAAGCAGAATGTCAACAGCGAAGCACATGATTCGTTCCAATACCGGCGAATGGCGTGAGAAATGCTGTACCAACGGTGTAGACCACGAGTTCACAAAAATGATGATCATATACGCATGATTGATCCACTTTTTTCCGATTAATATACTCGAGCTGTACGCCTGGGCAGACTGAGACACCATCTCCATACACTCTTGAATGAGAAACCGCAGTTCAAAGTACGGACTTTCCACCCCAAAACAGCTCTGACGACCAAACAAACGCGCATATAACTGAATTAAAGGTTTAATTCTATATGTTTTGGAAGAACCCAAACGCTTGTTGCTTCTCGTCCCTTTTGTTCTCCATCGGTGGTCCCTTTCGAATACAAATGCCTTAGACAAAATTGAGTATCCGATCATGCGAATGATGCGGTAGCAGTGTGCGCACCCAAGTACCGTAAATATGTGACTGGGAAATTTGAAAAACGAAGGCTCAGAAATCAGCAATTGTGCGTAATACTCCATATCAATGCCTGTCAGCAGATTATAGACCCGGCCGAATGAGAGTAGGTACATTGCGCAAACACTGCGAAGTGTCAAAATTCCAAGCCATACGAGCGCAATGTTGCGACGTGAAAGTTGTAGTACTACTTGAGAGGTTGGATCGTTGTCGGTAGTGCTCGTGGTACTTGCGTCCAGCGTGCGAGTAGATGGATCACATCTTGTTAGGCAATAGGTATTGATCTCAGCTATTGGATTGACTGCAGCCATGTTTGGACCTGAGCATCGGATTGCTGACTTTCATTTCTTCAATCGGTGAACCTTGGCGTAAAAATAGATGGCGAAATAGTTCACATTTTTTATTGACGTTTTCGGTTGATTGGGCCACCCGCAGCGAAACACGCAACAAAAACTATACTGCTTGGCACGATTTTACTTTAGCCTGCTGTTCCATAGGATTTTCAATCACGACCTAGAGCTTCATTTGGCAAGCCTGTTCACAGCTTTCGCATTGCTCTCACCATTTCGAGCGGATATTTACCATTCACCAGCGGATTCGCGTTCACACACACTAATCCAATCTCGTTGCTGTACTTGTTTGCAATATCTGCTTTTGGTTGATTCTCACAAAATGGCGTCCCGAATGCGTAAACTGTTCCATCAGCTGCCGCCATAGCATATACCCATTCTGGGAACTTTTCAAGAAGAGTGTGATCCACAGCAAGAAACATTGGATAACTACCGCTGCCTATGTTGTCATCCAAATCACGCAATGGATTGTGCGAGAACGCGAGTGAATAGTAATTACTTGACTGGCCAGGAGAAAAACTTTCTAGGCTGTTTCCCACGAGTGAGAGTTCACTAATTTCCATGGCTCTCAAAGCATCTGGAGCTGCTGTCAAACCGCAGTATTCAATGTACAACGTATTCACGTGATACCACTTCGTATCGAGATCTGCAGGGAAATCACTTAAATTGGTGTACACAAACTCAAAGTCTTGTAAAGTTTGAGGTAAATCGTCTGACAGAATTCCATCGGGTAGTTTGGTCATATTCGTGAGAATAAAACCCACATAATTCACTAGTGGATGCGTCTTCTCTGTGATAGCTGCGCCTTGATCCCATGCTATGATGGTTGAATTCCAAAAGTCCAGACAAAGTAGATTCGAAAACAACTGAATACGTTTCGGCACCACGAGCTCGGTACAGTGTGTGAACGACAGGATGATTACACTCTTCTCGTCAAGAAATGCTAGTGAATCTTCCGTGGGCGTCGTTGTTCCTTGGCGATAGCAGTTGTATTGATACACCGAGCAGGCAGTTTTAGACGCAAACCACGGATGTAGTCGTTGTGTGCAAAGTCCAATGGTTTGATTGTCATCAGATATTTCCGAGTTGTTGGCATATACAGCCCACAAATGCACGAGGAGGACGACCAGACCCCAGAGAATAAACATAAGATGAACTATAAACGCCTGACGATCGCGGAGCTGATACCGCTGCATGCTCCTGATGCGTTGAGCCAGCCTTGAGGAAAGGTGCAAATTTAGTGTTTTCGAACGTAATTTCCATTTTCCTCTTATGACAGATCGCGTACGTGGATGCGGCATGACTTGTCGTCCATGGACTGCGAATGTTGGCTGAAGAAGACACTCGATGCTCCCCAAACTGCCATAGATACTCACATGAGGCAGAAATGTTGTAATGAAATCCCAATACGTGCACGCAAATACTTGACGAGCTTCCATAACCAAATTTACAAGCCACACATCGTCATACAGGAAGGTATAGTCGAAATTGTACATCATTCCATCGAATTTCATGTAATAGGGTATGATCAAAGCAACAGGAAGTACCATGGAAGTCACGGAATCAAGTAAAATATCGGTAGCGAAACACATAACTCGTTCCAAAACAGGAGAATGACGCGTGAAATGCTGGACCACTGGTGTGGACCATGAGTTAACAAAGATGATCGCCACATAGGAACGGTTAACCCATGATTTTCCGATTAATATACTCGACCTGTACCCTTGCGCAGACTGAGATGCCATCTCTAGACACTCTTGAACAAGAAACCGCAGTTCAAAGTACGGACTTTCCACTCCAAAACAACTTCGACGACCAAATAAACGTCTGTACAACTGTTGAAAAGGTCTGAAGGGGAAGAAACACCACCACTTGTTCTTTTTTGCCATGTTCATTCCATTCTGATGATTCCGTTCAAACACAAGAGTTTTGGCTTGAATTGAATGACCGATCATTCGAGCCATGCGGTAGCAATGTGCATATCCAAGTAAAGCGAAGATATAACCGGGAAATTTGAAGAATGACGGATCTGTCGTCAGCATACGCGCATAGTATTCCATATCTTCACCTGTTAAAAGGCTGTAGATCCGACTGAATGATAAGAGAAACGCTGCACAAATGCCACGTAGTAGTAAAATGTTAAACCACGCCATTGCAAACCTTTGTCGAGAAAGCCGTACGACCACTTGTGCGACACCGTTGTCATCGGTGGAGCTTGACATACGTCGGTTTGAAGAGTGAGCAGACGGATCACATACTGTCAATGGTGGTGTATTAAAATTTTCATGTGGTCCCACCACAGTCATTTTGATTGCGTACTGCCTGTCGTTCTTTGCTTCGAACAGAAAATTTCCTGTCGTAAAAATAGAGCTCAACTCTTCGGGATTGTTTTCATTTTGGCTTCAGTCGATGCTCCATGTTCTATGGCAATACGACATGTTGCGGTGAAATTCATTTTGCATTCCTGTTTCCATTTTCTTCTTACGTTCTAGCTTGAGGCTGAATGTTGCATTATTAGTGCGCTTTATTTTGCTTTGCAGCTCGTTTTGTTTTCCATCGCTTAAATTCTCTTGAGAGGCCAACAAAGAACGGAAGAATCAATGGTGCCAATAGTGGTGCATACACGCCGAGCATTTGCTCTTGAGGGAAATATAACTGTCGGATCATCGTATGGTCGTAGTAAGCAGCATCAGCATGTTCTGCCGCTTCACGAGCCTTCACGAGTAGTGCACGTAAATCCAGATCTGCACTGCACTGCTCAGCTTGATCATCTCCAATATTACTGCATAAAATCTCTTCCATCAGTGAAACTGCTGAGGTGATACGTCGTTCCACGCGACCTAAGACACTCATTTGCGGCATTTCTGTCACTAGCTGAACGATCGACTGCAAGGTTTCGATTGTCATCTTTGTGTGACTACATGCAAGAATAAGTTGGGATTAACACATGTACTCGCATTAATTTGAAAACAAAGGAGCATGAAATTATTGTGTTCTTACCGTTTAAACAATTCTCGAACGATGGTGTCAACTTCCCAATCAGTAATACCGTCCACAGGTGCAGGCAAAAATACGAGTATGTTTTTGCGCTGAGCTTCTTGTCGATGGTAAGCCGATGGAACACCCAGCAACGTCCGGAGCTGTGTGAGGAATAGACCCATCACACGTCGCATTTCCTTTTGCTCTTGCAACCGTAATTGATGTGGATTCAAGATCACAACGCCACCCCATCCAGGAATCTCAAATGAAGACGCCAAACGTGGGTTGTTTTGATCACCCATGATACCCAAGGGCGCGTGTGTATCGTTCGGCAGTGCTGCCATGAAATGCAACACCTGCTCTCGATCGCCCAAGACCGACGAGGTAAGGAAATTGTTGGTTGTTTTAAACTGCTCACACATATACATAGTTAGATATATAAACAACAAGCGATTTACAAAATGTTATTTTCACCTGTGTGAGGTCCTGAACATTCACATAAAAGCATTTATCATCAGGACAAGCATGAATCTCTTTTGCGAGACGAGCATAGTGCACAGTCTGCACCTCGTGCGTGAAATGCGCTGCAACACTGATCTTGTGAAGAAATGGCGACAGATACATCGCAAACTGCACTGGAAAGTCCCAACGCCACTGCTGCTCTGGTTTCTCCTTCAGTAGTGTAAACTGTAGTCGATAACGGAGCGCGGTACGTGCTTTTTTGGTACTGAGTTGCTGTATCGATGCGGTTAAAGGGAAGAGATGCTGTTGTGTAAGTTCTTCCAACGCTTGGTAGAGCAAGTCACCTGGTGAAATTGAACACGCAATCGACCACGCGTGATTATACTTCCCTACAACCAACCCATGTTGCCCTGGTGATTGATTCGCTTGTTCGTCACAGAGTAGAAACACTCGAAAGTGTCGCTGACTTTCGCCAACATCTTTCAGCAAATCATCCGTTTCCTGTGCTGATTTCGCGTGTTGAAGGCGTTGCTTCTGTTCTTCAGTCAGATTGATATGTTCTGTTGAGTAATGGATGTGGGAAGCAGAGGAAACGATCCGCTTCTTTATTTGGTGTTGATGTTGATAACCCGATCCATCATCATCGATTGTGTAAATTACAATGGAAAATGTCTCTGGTTCTGCAAACCGGGAGGAATTCCAGGACAGGCGCTGAATACGCTCGACTGGCAGTGGTACACGCTCTACCTGTGTCAATTGCCATGCAAACGGCGCTGCTACGAGCGCGAATACAACGAAACTCAGCACAATTTCTAGCCGCGTGCCCCCCATGACACTTGTGTATTGTTGCCTGCAGGAAAACAATGCAATGAAGTGTAACCCAGTGTAACCTGAAGCTCGTACTTAATCGAATTACCATTACATTGGGAACAATGGGCTATATTATGTATGGGGCTACACGCACTCACAAACAGGCAATCCACATGCCTTCTCTCCTCTATCCACTTGTTTAAAAGAACTTGAAGCCTTTGCGCTTGTGCTTGTACTTGTAACCCTTGAAACCTTTGTACTTGTGATGCTTCATCTTTCCTGCATAGACCACACCAGGATACGCCACATACGCTGGCTGTTGCATCATCACACCTGGCTGCACTACATAACCAGCCGGTTGCGCCACATACGTCGCATTTGTTGCCTGGGCGAAAAGCTGTCGACCTTGTGCTGCATAGTAAGCCTGTTGTTGAGGAGCAGGGATCCCTGGTTGCAGCGGATACGCTGGATAACCTGCAGGTGGAGGACCGTAACCAGATGGATATGGCTGTGGAGGGTATCCTGGCTGTGGAGGATATCCTGGCTGCTGTGGAGGAGGATAACCCTGAGGAGGGTATCCTGGCTGTTGCATAGGAGGAGGATACACTCCTGGAGGTGGTGGAGGTGCCGATGGATACTGATTACCGTACATTGACTGTGATTACCAACACCACCACAAGATGCTGGCGTTCAATTGTTCTTCCACTACTTCGTCAACTTCTGTGCCACCTCTGATCTTCTTCAAGTATGGATAGAAACGTATCTATTTCTATAAGAACTGTACTACACCCCAAGAGACCATATAGGTTAGAAAGGTATGAGTAACTCGGAGAGAATCTCCTGTTTTGTTCTTTGGGTTCAACTTGACTAGCAAAAGCTAACTAAGACTAGACAATCGTAGAGTAGTCATCTTTGATACCTGGACTCGATGAGTAAGTGGTCATTCTTGAAAAAGATGTTTCTAGCAGCATTGACATCTCTATCAAGGACGAACTTGCAGTGAACACACTCCAAGACTTTCTGGTGCTTCATCGTGTGATTGACTCTTCCACGTCTAACATCATGCCATGAAAATTATAAAACTATGGACTCTCGGATCAATTGCACACATTCGAATGGAGTGTGTCTGCTGGAGTTCTTTCAATATTGGAACCCAGATATAATAGTGATCTTCTCGAGTTCTCTGCAAACAAGCTGCATATCTGAGTGTTGGAAATTGCTCTTTGATCTTAATACCTTTATTCTGGGAGAAACCAAAATATCGTAGAAAGCATTGAAGTTGACCTTCATTAGACTTTAGTGATCAAGATTGGATTTCAACCAAAGTCGTGTTATCCTTTCTTGATTTGAACCTCAACTGAGGAAACGACGTTTTCTTTCTTTTGTCCTTACAAGATTTGAATCAAGCTTTCGAGGACTTGTCAACTTTCACGAAATCTCTGTAGGTTGAATTCATGACCTCTGCTGGAGCATTTAGATGATATTCCGGAAGATAGTTGGTTAATGAATGCTTTTGAGTGATCGGATGATATTTCGCACCTAGGTCTTTCATTGACAACATATAGCAGTCTTCTCTCGATGCTTCGACGATCTTGTTATAAATTGCTCGATAAGTATCAAACATTTTCTTGAAAAGTTGCTTCTATTCCTTTGTTAGATACAGTTTCACTTTCAAGATGCTGTTCAGACTTGGTTTGTCTATCTTATATCGTTTGATCCTTTCGGAGATCAGAGTCTTCTAAGCACTTCTGATCTCTTTCCATTTCTTCTGATAATGAAGGCACTAGCACAAAATGAGAGGTCTTCTTACAGTTCTTGTGCTTCCATCTCTTCATTCTTGTCTTGATGAAGTTGTTGGTCACCATGAACCACGACTTGGATGGTATGTTCTTTACACATTTGCGCAAAGGATCCGTACCGAAATCAGATCTTGGATGATAACCATGGTCCTTGAAATCTACTCTTTGTATGGCATCGCCACTAATCCGGACGATCTTGGTTTGCTGTCAATTGCATGAAGAGAATATGTTGTGTAGTCACTTTGATCGTGATTATTGAAGTGTTTGATGTCTTCTATAAACTAATATCTGTAACAATGTATACATGACTAATTTATAGAGGTATCTAAATAGGACCAAAAGCCACTCACTTTGCTCATCTATGACAATGGTGCAGTTTGTGCAGCGCGCGCGTGTGTATCTGCAGCAACCAATACTACCGGTTCACCACACCCTCGCGCGCCACAAGTGGGTGCGCAAGATCACGCTTCTTCGATTGCTCGTGGTGGTTTTGGTGTGGGTCGTCGGGTGGATCTACCTGCAGTTGTTGGTGCGCTACGGGAGCATTTCGCCCATCGCCACGGCACTGTTCACCCGCGCCTACAATGGACGGCAGGCATGGGATTACCCGCCATCCACTGATCCTCCATGGCGTCCCCCGTTTAGAGTTGTTGTATCACTTACCACTACACCCAGTCGACTGGATAAAGTCATGAACAGCGTGAATTCACTCGTCAAACAGAGTCTTGTACCGGATAAGATCTACTTGAATATCCCCACTGGTCCCATGAAGCGGCATCCTGAACGGTCGTATGACGAAATTGCTATCCCCTTAGAACTAGAATCATTGGCGCCATTGGTCATGATCAACCGATGTGTCGACGATGGCCCTGCTACGAAGCTCCTCGGTGCATTACGCTTGGAGGATGACGATTCGACGTTGATCATTACAGTAGATGACGATTTCGAGTATCCACCACAATTGGTGGAGGCTTTAGCGTGGGAGGCAGTGGAGAAGAAAGAGGATGTGTTGGGTATCTGTGGATGGGGAATGTTGCCACTTTATCATGAAGTGGGGGTGGTGCCTGCATATGTCCCCTACATCATGCGACCACGTGGGCGGTTCGTGGATATTCTCCAGGCATGCTGTGGAAATGCCTATCGTCGCGGATTTTTCCATGATATCGACGCTTTAGCAGCCATTCCACCTGTATGCGTGACAGTCGATGATGTGTGGATCGCTGGCTTTCTTCGTACGGTCGAAGAACGACACAGCGCCATCATTAGCAAGCGGTTGGATCCAGAGGATCCACCATGGAAACAGGAAGAGGCTAAATCCGACGCAAAGAAGATGACGCTTTCGAATTACAACCACGAAAATCAGATTCATTACAAATGTGTACGCGCCATTGAGAAACAGTTCCAGCGCCGGTGGACACGTAACTACGAAGAGTAATTAAAAAAATGTACAACGCTAATGACGAACTCATATGCATTCATGATTATTTTATCTCTCGCTTGTTGTTTCTTCGATACGTGTTTTAAAACTCTTTTCTTTCTTCTGTTTGAGTTATTTGCATCGAGAGCATGAACCAGCAGTTTAAAAGAGAGTCGAAAAAAAAACTGGAAGGCTATAACTCCGTGAGCTAACGAATCCATTTTGGTCTACTCCTTGCCATCATGAATGGTTCCAGCCTCGTCCACTGATGAAATTTGTCTATATCAATAAAACAAGAAAAGTCGGTTAAACTATCCAATGCAGCTAAATGGAGATAGAAAATGCAGTCGCACATACATCCACTTTTTATCGAGCGTTTCCTTCCATAACGTCACTTTGTGGTCGCCGGAAGAGACCGCCAACACATTACCCGTGACAGACCAGCTCACGCTCCACACGGGCGCGTCAAAGATGTGCAGCAGCTCTCGCTTCCAGCCAGCGTTCTCCTCCGTTTGCGTCCAGATGTACACATGTTTGTCCTCCGAGGCGCTTGCGATGAGGTTGACTGGCATGCCCGTGCTAGGCGCCCAGGCTACATCGCGCACCCAATCGCTGTGCGCGGGGGCGGAGCTGATTTCCTCCTTCGTCCACTCAGTCTGACCCTCAGCAAGGCTCCAAATCTTGATGGTTTTGTCACAAGAACCCGTCACAAGGCGTCGAATCGAACCAGTTTCGCTCTTGGACCCAAGCGAGTTGAAGGGAGCCCAGCTCACAGAATTGCAACCAAGCGAGCTGTCCTTGAAATGACTCACGCTCCATCCCTCCGCTAGCAACGTAAACAAATTTAATATTACGCATTGATAAAAGTCAATTTAATTGTGAATAGAGACGTACTGGAATAGCTGAGCACTGATACGCGACCATCGGCTGAGGCACACGCAAGCGCCAGGCCGTACTCATGCGGTGCCCAGGCGATAGAATTGACCGACGCTTCGTGGAAGGCGTGCATATATGCCTGTGTCCACTGGTTTAGACTCTGCTCGCGATAGATTATCACCTTGGCGTCGTAGGAGCAGGACGCGAGGAGCACCCCGAATTTTGGATGCGCCCACGCTACTTGCCACACTGGACCCTCATGGCTATCGCACAGCAAGATATAAGCAACTATAAAAATCTCCTTCACTGTACACTGGAAAAATGTAGAGTTACGTACCCTGTGAGCATTTGTTCATTGGTTTGCACGTCACCAGTAACGTCGTAGACCTTGATGGTGCGATCGGAGGAGCACGTAGCCAGCCGTTTGCCATAGTAGTCCAACTGGGCGTCGTGCTAGGTCAACAAACAGCGCATTGCAGTCAGCAATAGACCATTAAACAGTTAATATAAAAATTGCTCAGCGTACGATCATGTCTTCATGTTGCGTATCAATGGAGAGAATTGGGGCCGTCATGTTGCTGAGCGTCGTCAAGCAATAGCGATGCGCTTTTTGATTTTGAGTGCTTCCGTGGCAAAAGGGGGACAAATCCATTACTTTTGGTCCTCAATTAGCATTTTTTAACCAGAGCTACACGCTAATCTAGGACGACACTGTTTTCAACCAATCCGAACATGCCAATTCAATATGGGTAGGCTTTGGAATCATGCAAGGCTCTTTGTTGCTTCAGGTATGGTAGAATGGAATGATAACATGTTTAGATGTCTACATGCATATATATATATATATATATTAGATTGATATGAACTGAAATACCGCTGCGTAATATATATTCTCTCGGCATACCATGGAGAAAACGGCAACTAGAAGAATGGCGTTACTGGCAATCGTAATGAAGAAGACACTGCCTCTGAATACAATGGAGAGTCATGAATGGAATATCTCCTCGATTTCTTGAGAATTTTTCTGCCTTTATCACCACCCAACATCGACATTTTTCGACGGCAGTACCATGACGAGATTGGCCCATCCAAAATCTTCCCAATTCAACTGGAAGAGAAGCACCCATCCGATGAACAATATTGTGGTAAAGGCGAATCCCATCGCCGACCGACGCACCCCTGCATACACGCGCACATCGCAACGTAAATCAATAAGATAACTACATGTTGGTCTACCATAACCCTATGTGATTCACTTACATAGAGTGACTTTGGGGTCGATCGATGGGTCAAGAAACTGCTTTCGGTAGAAAATAATGTTGACGAAGTGCAGCCATGGTAACAACATCAGCCCGCCGAAAAACATCTTGCGCGCGACGGCATCATCTGACTCTTTGTTGAGATTTCGCGTAAAATTGCCGCGGTTGTTGGCGTCTCCTCCTGTCGGTGGGCCATTTGGCGTCTCCTCAAGCACAGGAACTCGCTCGTCGGTCATCTTCTTTAGTCTCTTCTTGTTTCACGCTGCTGTCATAAAGCGATCAAGTCAAAAATTACCAAAATAGACTACTTAATTGTTTAAATATAACTAGCGCTGTTATCTGGCTATAAAATATCCAGTAAATTATACACTCATACCTGTATATAATTATACTTCCTAACTGTCAATATATGGGTTTTTGGTCCTATTTAGATACCTCTATAAATTAGTCATAAAACCACCACGAGCAATCGAAGAAGCGTGATCTTGCGCACCCACTTGTGGCGCGCGAGGGTGTGGTGAACCGGTAGTATTGGTTGCTGCAGATACACACGCGCGCGCTGCACAAACTGCACCATTGTCATAGATGAGCAAAGTGAGTGGCTTTTGGTCCTATTTAGATACCTCTATAAATTAGTCATGTATACATTGTTACAGATATTAGTTTATAGAAGACATCAAACACTTCAATAATCACGATCAAAGTGACTACACAACATATTCTCTTCATGCAATTGACAGCAAACCAAGATCGTCCGGATTAGTGGCGATGCCATACAAAGAGTAGATTTCAAGGACCATGGTTATCATCCAAGATCTGATTTCGGTACGGATCCTTTGCGCAAATGTGTAAAGAACATACCATCCAAGTCGTGGTTCATGGTGACCAACAACTTCATCAAGACAAGAATGAAGAGATGGAAGCACAAGAACTGTAAGAAGACCTCTCATTTTGTGCTAGTGCCTTCATTATCAGAAGAAATGGAAAGAGATCAGAAGTGCTTAGAAGACTCTGATCTCCGAAAGGATCAAACGATATAAGATAGACAAACCAAGTCTGAACAGCATCTTGAAAGTGAAACTGTATCTAACAAAGGAATAGAAGCAACTTTTCAAGAAAATGTTTGATACTTATCGAGCAATTTATAACAAGATCGTCGAAGCATCGAGAGAAGACTGCTATATGTTGTCAATGAAAGACCTAGGTGCGAAATATCATCCGATCACTCAAAAGCATTCATTAACCAACTATCTTCCGGAATATCATCTAAATGCTCCAGCAGAGGTCATGAATTCAACCTACAGAGATTTCGTGAAAGTTGACAAGTCCTCGAAAGCTTGATTCAAATCTTGTAAGGACAAAAGAAAGAAAACGTCGTTTCCTCAGTTGAGGTTCAAATCAAGAAAGGATAACACGACTTTGGTTGAAATCCAATCTTGATCACTAAAGTCTAATGAAGGTCAACTTCAATGCTTTCTACGATATTTTGGTTTCTCCCAGAATAAAGGTATTAAGATCAAAGAGCAATTTCCAACACTCAGATATGCAGCTTGTTTGCAGAGAACTCGAGAAGATCACTATTATATCTGGGTTCCAATATTGAAAGAACTCCAGCAGACACACTCCATTCGAATGTGTGCAATTGATCCGAGAGTCCATAGTTTTATAATTTTCATGGCATGATGTTAGACGTGGAAGAGTCAATCACACGATGAAGCACCAGAAAGTCTTGGAGTGTGTTCACTGCAAGTTCGTCCTTGATAGAGATGTCAATGCTGCTAGAAACATCTTTTTCAAGAATGACCACTTACTCATCGAGTCCAGGTATCAAAGATGACTACTCTACGATTGTCTAGTCTTAGTTAGCTTTTGCTAGTCAAGTTGAACCCAAAGAACAAAACAGGAGATTCTCTCCGAGTTACTCATACCTTTCTAACCTATATGGTCTCTTGGGGGTGGTTGGTAAACTGCCAATAAAATATTGCTATTAAAAAAGTAACTCTTAAGTACCCCTTAAGTGAGCGGAAAGTGGATTCTGTTCTTACTGTGAGGAGTGTTTGTTTCTTTGGAGACGCGTTTGATCATCTCAGGTTCATCCCAAACAAGAAGGCGGAGGAAGCGTGTGCTCTTCATCTCTATTTCTCTCTGTAGACAAGTATAGCTTGCTATCTCTATTGACCTACATACTTTAGATGAATCTCTTCGGTCGAAAATCCGCCCCGCCCGTGAAAACTGGCCCAGGCGCCACTGCTGAAACCATTCGGAAACTTCGGGAACAGCTTGACACGTTGGAGAAACGAGAAGTACATATTGAGAAGAAGATTGTTCTACAATTGGAAGAAGCCAAGAAGAAGTCTGCAAGTAAAGACAAACGCGGTGCAATCTTTGCACTGAAACGTAAGAAGATGTTTGAGGCCGAAATCGAGAAGCTCCAGGGAGCGCGAATGACTTTGGAGACACAGGTCATGACACTAGAGAGTGCGCATGTCAACATGGAAACGTTCATGGCACTGCGCTCCGGTGCGAATCAAATGAAGGCTATCCACGGACAGATGAGTGTCGATACAGTCGACAATATCATGGACGACATTCAGGAAGAAATGGCCACTGCTGATGAAATTGGCCGCGCGATTTCCCAGCCCCTTGGCTCGCAATTATACGATGACGACGAATTGGAGGAAGAATTGCGTGAGATGGAGGAGCTGGAGCTGGAAGAGAAACTGCTGGAGCCAACGCCTGCCATCCAAACACCAGTGCAGCAGCCAGCACAGGCAGCACCTGCTCAAGCGCAACCACCAGCACCTGTGCGAACCGCAACCGCTCAACCTGCTGCTGCTGCCATTGCGCAGCCTGCAGCACCTCAATACAATCTACCGGAAGTACCAACACACCGCATCTCGAATATTAACGTGGTAGGAACGGCGGACGAGGACGAATTAGAAGCATTACGGAAGCTCGAAGCGTCTATGGCGCTGTAGAGACCAAACTATTGATGGCTCGTTGGGATGCGTTTGGCCGAAATAGTTTCAATACATGTTTTTGAATGCCTCTCGTTTCTTATCACGTTCATCGGATTCTTCATAACAAGTTCTCTAACGTAACATAGTACTGCCACGGGAAAGTCTGTTTGTTCTGTATTTGGTCATCAGTATCTGTCTGCTCACTATACTCCTGGACAACTGAAGCCTCCTGTGAACGGAAGGATGAAAGCAAGCAGCAAAAAGAAGAAGAATCAGCGCATTCCATGCCGCTCTCCTCCTGCTCGTCCTTCCGTCCATATCCAGCTTTGTCTCTCTATCTCTTAACCCACTGGAATTTCTTTCTCGCCTTCGGCTGACCCGGCTTCTTTCGTTCAACCATTCTCGGATCTCTCGTGAGCAACCCTTCCTTCTTGAGCGCTGGACGGTACGCTGGGTCAAAGTGTTGCAGCGCCCGCGCGATACCATGACGTATAGCACCTGCTTGGCCAGTCAACCCTCCACCTTTCACAGTGCAGTAGACGTCGAACTGGCCGATCTCGTCGACGACCGAGAACGGCTTTAGCACGTCTTCACGGTAGGTATCGCGCACAAAATAGTCCACGAGATCCTTCTTGTTGATGAAGATACGCCCGCCGTACGGAGATTCGCTCTTCTTCACCCACACACGTGCGGTACTGGTCTTACGGCGACCCGTGCCATATGCGCGGCCAAACTCGTCCACCTTGCGCACTCGCACGACGTTCTTCTTGGCTTCTTCCATGGCACGACGCGCCAACTTCGCACGCATACGCTTCTCTTCATTAATGGCACTCAGATCGCGTACAGACTGGAGCCACGTCGGTACACCTTCTTCCGTCACAGCGTCTAGGTCCCCATCAAACCCTTGCCAATCCTCAGAATCGAGTGCGCCCCATCGCTCTTCGTCCCAATCGTCATCCTCATCCACTTCTTCTTCAGAAAGCGTGTTAGCCTTGGCACGAAGATTTTCTTCTTCCTCTTCTTCGGAATCTGAATCATCGTCAGAATCGAAAGAATCGTCCGATGCGGAATGCTTTGGAGGCTTCGAGTTCGTGTTCTGGCTGAACGATCGAACGGCAGTCATCGCGGACTGCACACTTCGCGGCACCACCACCGCATTCTGCGACACGAAAGACACACCTGCACGCGCGCAATAAGGAGCATCAGCAGCTCTGGCGAGAGAGTTGACGCTCGCGCGTCCTACCAAACGCTTCGCGCTCGCCACCAGCAGCTTCATCGTCACGCAGATGGAGATAATTGACACACCCAAACACAGCAGTGAGCTGATGGTCGGTGGTGATCTACTGTATTTTAATCCAATAATATCATTTTATTAAACTTGTTATAGTTTCTATTGGCTAAAAATGAAAAATGTAGCTGTTTATAATTGTATGTTGTTGAAGAGGTTATAAATTTATACAGTATATGATTTCTTTGTGAAAAGTCACACAGCAATGCTTGATCTTTGGCGTTGAACACAGTCTAGTGCATGCAATTATCTAGTGACGAGTTGGCTTTAGCGACGAAAGCATGTTTTGGCTGATGGGAAAAGAAGGATACGTATAAGTATTTGGTGCAGTACCCAGACATTCTAGCTGGGGCCCAAATCGCTCATAATGTCGGAGTACATTACATGGGAGGATTTGCATGTCTACGAGGAAAATGTGAATCCGGAATGCTATCAGTGTATTCCACCTTGGGTTCGTAATCATTTACATCTGGAGATTCCCCCCAGTTGGTGCTAGTAGCAGAACAAACGACAAACGGTAAACGCTGAATGTGCGCTTGCCTATTGCATTGTTCCTGATTGCAATAGCCTCACTTACGACCTCAGCAAATAGAAACGAAAGTGGATCCTTGTAGAAGACACGAAATAGATGAAAACAGATAGAGAGCGATGCTATAAACTGTATTCCTCGAATTAGTACTGCATGACCGAGACCAGCTGCCGGCGCAAACTTAAGCAACATGAGTGCTAAGACAAATACGATTATTAACATTTGTTAGAACAGAAGAAAGACCATAAAGCTCCTATATGCACAAAGATTCTACAATAGACGAGCATATGGAAACCGTCGGTAATCTCTCCTGTCGTCAAGATCACTGGCTAATATATCATCGTCGTGTTGTCACTGTACTGCACACAAATAATTTCTCATTTTTTCTACTACATACCACAACTGGTTATATTCCCGCTATTGTTTCAAAACCGTCCAAACTGTGTTCTATCTTCTCCTACACTCATGCTTGGGGTAAACTGAGCCTTCATCACTTCTTCATACAGCAGATCCTTAAGCGTCTGTGGATCCCATGGCAACTGCGAGTAGTCCGTTTGCATCAACTTCGTCGCTACTTCCGGTCGGCAGACCTGTTCCATCCGTTCATCACGCCATTGGCTCACATAAGGATGCTGCAGAGCTTCTTGTGCTGTGATGCGATGAGCGGGGTCAAACTGTAGCAATTTGTCTAGCAAATCCAGTCCGTCCGGGTTCGCCTCGGGGAAAATTTCCTCCCATTTCACTTTTTCCACCTTTTCGCTTTGGATGAGAAATTGTCGACCAGCGTACCGTCGTGCAACAGGGTTGTCACAAAAGCTAAAGGTTGTCGGTGTCCCAACCACTTCAATAATCACCTTCAGTTGATCGACATAGGAAGTACCAGGAAACATGATTCTTCTACCCAATAGTTCCGCAAAAATGCAGCCAATCGACCACATGTCGATGGCTTTCGTGTACATATTCGCCAACAATAGCTCGGGTGCTCGATACCAACGCGTGACAACGTACTCCGAGAGTCCTTCTGCTAAATCACGGTCGTTCGCGTGGCGTGCGAGTCCGAAGTCACAAATTTTCAATTGGCAATCCGAGTTGATGAGGATGTTACTGGGCTTTAGATCGCGATGCAGGACATTGGCCGAATGCAAGTAGTTGATACCGCATAAAAGCTGGTAGATGAAATATTGTATTTGGTCATCACTCAGATACTCTTTCGAGTGGATCACTCGACACAAATCCATCTCCATCAGCGGTTGGATGATATACAAATCCTCGAAATGATCATAGTCAAGTGGTTTCTGGAGCTCATGGATACCCATCAAACAAGGATGGAAACCGATTTCATTCATCAGCCGGATCTCTCGTAAAGCCAGCATGGCGACTTTTGGATGACGAAGGAATTGGCCCAATTTCTTAATGGCATATGTGCCTCCATTAACGAAATCGCTAGCAGCAATCACTTCGCCATAAGTGCCTTTTCCCACGATCTTGACCATCCGATACTTTTCAGAAAGCTGATATCGCACGCCGTTGATCACAAATTGATGCATCACTTCTTCTTGTTCTGCCGCAGGCGATGCTACGAACCGTGCTGCATTCGTAAACGCCCGAAAACTGCTGTTACTACTGCGGGAGTTTGTCGTCGAGGATTCGCTTGCATCGTCTGAAAAGCTACTTCCTCGATAACCTGAAGAGCGCAATGACGACTCACGCTGCGAACGTCTTGCGGCGGAAAGCGACGAAATCGTTAATCCGAGCTGAAGTTTGCCGAAAAAGCTCTGGTGGTCATTGGACAACACATAACTCTGGGTTTCCATCATCAAATCTGAGTTATTACCATTCTTGCGATTTTTTCTTCGTCGACTATTGGTGTTAATCTTGTCGTTCAAAAAACTCGCCAAGTTGACATGCGTTCGTGCTATGACTTCTCGGTTAGCATCACGACAAAATTCGATCAACAGGATTGTGTTATCGTCACGAGATAGTCGATCGAATTGCAGATGGAGCATCTGGTTGTAGACGTAGACTAAAGACCCATCTTTACTTGGAATAGACTCCGCTTTCCCACTAGTCGAATTGGTTTCACCAACATCAGTGGAGCAATCGAGAGGAGCAGTGGAGCGCGACTGTGCTTCTGTATGCCAAACGCCTTCAAATTCATTTGTATCCAGCGAACATCGAACGAAAAATTTCTGGGGGAATACCGTTCGCAGTAAGAACGTGAGAACATAAACATAATTAACGAAAGAAGACAGGAGAGAAGAATGGGAGAGTGACTTACATCTTTCTGAAATTCTGAGTGGCGTACGCCGCTGATCTGTTGGAGAAGGACGGAAACAGTGTACCCACCGACAAAAGACTCACGGATCCGCTCCGAAAGCGATGGCAATGTAAGATTTGTGGTGAATCCTGGTGCTTTGAATACCACACCAGATGCGACGACATCACCAAAAATCTCCCATCGACTAGCAAGCCCACCGCCGTTGGGTTTGAAATGAAGCTTATGTGTCCATTGCTGCATGAATGTCGTCTGGTTGTAGCGCACTTGCATTGTTTCTCGTCCAGATACGACCACGATGCGATTATGCTGCTTCGTAGAGCTCTCTTCTTCTTCGATGTCGATTACTTCAACACTGAATTGTTGGAAACTCACCGACTGTGATAGTCTTGTGAAATACTCTAATACGCCGTTGTACCCACGATACTTGCCTTCAAATGGCACCATCGGTAGATAGTTAGAGCGTAGAATGATATCAGGGCTCAATAACGAGAAAAAACGTGTGATGATATGATCCATCGGTGGAAACACACTGCTTTTGCTGATAGGATGATTCGGTTCAACTGCAGTGAAAATCGATTGGATTTTTTTGCTGCTACTGCTACTCGTACCGGATCCATTGGAGATCCCCATGCTAGCGCGTTCAGTCGTCACAATCCCTGCAGTTTGTTGTGCAAATTCGGCTCCACTCGTTCCATTAGTAGTAGCAGCGATATATGCGTCCACGTTTACGCGATCTGACAACGCCGCGTAGAAATATTCGTAACCAGCATAAAAGTGCTGAATATTTGTGCATAAATTCTTGGCTGATGGCCACAAAGCCCCTGAGAGATCAAAATTTTGGATCGCATTGGCCGCATACTGCAGCCAAACGTACTTAGTTGCTTCCGAGTTCGTTCGGAAATGCAGTTGATGGCCTTTCTCCGTTTCCAGCGTGAAGCGAAATTGTGAGCACGTTTCACGGTCTTGCTGGGCCTCTTTTGTATTCGAAGATTGTGTGATTGACGCAGTTGAAGAAGTTAAAGTGACGGATGATCCATTAGTAGTCGATGATGCTGATGGAAGCGTCTCCTCGACATCCCATACTTTAAAGAGATTTACGCGGTTGGAGAAACCAAATTTACCTTTCTTGATCTTGGATTTCTCCGGTTGATGACGTGCATCTTCCTCGGATAAATAGCAATAGAGCGACCGTCCACGCAGGACGAAATAGTACGTCTCCCAGTGTTTGAGCCAGTCGGAGCGCTTCTGCAAATAGCCTTCCCAGTGGAATTTCAATGGGATTTTCGTGGGAATGGACGATACTGAGAGCGACGACGATGGACGTCCAGCGGATGGAGATGCTTTGGGAGCGACATCCAATGAGATCTGCTCCATCGCCGTCATACAAAAGAGAGAAAGAGGGAGTCGACAGTTCCCTTCGACAGCTTCTTCACTTTTTCGATAATGCGCTCTTGGGGAACAAAGCATAACGAGATCAAGCCACGTTGATTACGGTCACCAAAATTTACATCCATTTTTAACTATTAATGGGATAAAAACGTATTTATGAAATAATGGCCTGGCTCATGGCTCGAAAACGAGACAAAGGCGACCAGCTTAGTTTTGTTGTTATAGTTGGTGGCTTCACAACTACCGTCAACTATAAGTGATTGACTGCAGATGCTATAAACACACAGAGTGCAATACAGATCAGAGTGACGACGGCTGCGAATGAAGCGCGAAAAATCAGTAGAAGTTGTCAAGCTTTTTGACCTTGAGAAAATGGGAGTGCAAATTGAAGAACACACAAAAAAAGAGGATATTATGTCTGGCTTTGCTGCGACATGGCTGAGCATGTGTGGACCACTCTAAAACTGGAGCTACTTCACACTAATTTCGATTATGAACTGCAAGTTTTTTCTGAGAAATTCTGAGAATGGCAATGGAAAGACAGAGATCAGAAACCAAAGAAGCACGAAGCGCGTCGAGATGGAAGGGGGAAGAAGAAGCAGTATGAGTGGCCAGAACAGTGGAAGGAAACGAGCGCTGAGTGATGCAAAGGATCGGACGAGTCTGTCTCGAGGAGAGGAGGGGAATGGAAATGCTATTGAGACGGAGATGAAGCGGCTGCGACTCGCATACGATAGCTACGGAGGTACAAATGGATGCTGTAAAGAACATGAAATGATAGTCAGCTCATTTCTCTTTCTGTTGTAGGCACCAATGCGTTTTGGCACATCCATGATAGCAATAACCACAACCACACAGTCGAAGACATGGAAACAGACGACGATATACCTGCGTTGGGGGAGTACACGCAGATGAATGCGCTGTTGCGAGAGCTCCATTTTCAGCGACAATGGCGGAAATTCCAGAACGAGCGTGTCCTGCAGCTGCGTGACCGTGCAGGATTCATGGAACACCGTAATGTAGCGGAAACACCCAAGGCGTTTCTACAGGACCCACGTATTTGAATAGGTTTCACAATTAATTATTTACACATCAATCACTCTCGTGTTCTCCATCATCATCTTCCGCATTCTCGAACGACCACGCAGACAATTTCCAACAATAATCTAGTCGCCATCCAGTAGTGCAAGTATTTAACCTGTGGATCTGATTTTGATGACTTAATATCAATACCTCTCTAATGGCCGTTAATTTCTGATGAATGAAAAACACACGATTGACGCCAAGGGATGGAGATGACCATGAGATTGCTCAGATGTATGCAAAAGGTTCAAGCAGATATTGACTTGATCTGCCAATATAAATCTACCCGAATCAAGCGAGGCAGTTGTTAGCTTTCATGCTGGTTGATTGTGCAATCAAAAGATTGTCTGAATTCTTGGCTTAGATACATGACAACGATACGTTAGTTGAATGAGATGAAGATGTGCGTGAGTATGGCTGCAAGGCTGATTATATTTAATGAGTTATTTAAATACTTATTGTGTACTCGAATGATATGCACACTCACTAATGAGTGAATATCATCTAGAAATGTACATTATTTGCTTACAAAAGCGATCCCAATTTCTTCCGTGCTGCATTATCTAATAAGTTCCAAGTCTTCATTTTGCCTTTAGACAGGTAGATACAAGAGTGATGACATCAGAGAAAACTCAGCTTTTGGGTGGCACTACGCTGCAGACAAGTGGGCAAGTCCATCATCATCATCACCTTGCATCTAATCCGATGCATGGGCTAGCAGTGAACGAGGGATTTGTGACATCGCTCCTCACTTTCCACACTATATGTCTGATCTCTTTCGCACTTCTCTTTGACACGAGCAACACCACCAACACCAACATCACGGATAAAAATGCAGTAGATTCCACTCATTTGCGAGGATCCTACACCATGTATATGGACGTCCATGTGATGATCTTCATTGGTTTTGAGTTCCTCATGACCTTTCTACGAAAGTACAGCTTCAGTGCCGTCTCGCTCACGTTCACCACCGCCATGATGGCTTTACAATGGGGGATTATTGTTGTGACGTTGGTTCACCAATTGCTGAGTAATGATAGAATTCGTACCAAGACCATGGACGTCGAAACACTACTCAAGGGTAATTTCGCGACTGGTGCGGTATTAGGCCGAGCCACCTCCACACAGCTGGTTTGGATGGTATTTCTTGAGATTTTCGTCTACGCACTCAATGAGTTCCTTCTCCCCAAGAAACTACAAGTGATCGACGCAGGTGCGTCCCTGGTCATCCACACGTCTGGAGCGTTCTTTGGCTTGGCGGTTTTTATGCAACTTTGTGTGCCATCCATCCATGAGCAATACCACAACGCTTCACGCTACACGCCCGACATATTCGCCATGATCGGTACGCTGTTCCGCTGGATGTATTGGTCTTCGTTCAATTCTGCTTTGGTGCCTGTTGATGGATTCCGACAAGAGCGCGCGGTGATCAACACGGTTTTGCACTTGCTAGGTCTTGTGCTACTACATTTGCAGCTTGCCTGTTGATCTCACGGGACAAGAAGTTCGATATGATGCATTTACAAAACGCTACATTAGCTGGTGGAGTGGCCATGGGCGCTTCATGTGACTTGGCGCTCAGCCCTACAATTTCTATCGCTGTGGGGTTCTTCGCTGGTTTGGTATCAACCTTTGATTATGGTTACATCAGTGGATTTCTGGAAGATCGGATGCATCTGGCGGATACATGTGGTGTGCTGAACCTCCACGATCTGCCTGGAGTCATTGGTGGTGTCGTCTCTGGTTTGGCCTCCATGGGCATCTCGGATGGATATTATAGCGGCGAGATCCTACTGAGTATTTATGCTGCGCGCCATCACCGCTCAGCACTTGAACAAGGCGGTTATCAGCATTTGGTCACGGTGGTGACAGTTGCGATTACGGTCGTATCTGGACTGGTAGTCGGTAAATTGCTTAACTCCAAGCTCTTCCGCAAGCAGCAACAGAAATATGAAGACGACGAGTGGTTTCATTTACCTAAAATGCCTCACCAGCTTTAAAGCCACTGCTTTAGTAGACTGTATCTTCGAAAGATTAACAAGCTCAGTTGCGTTGAGACATATTCAGGCAATAAGCGAAATTGTACCAGGAATTGATTTTGGAAATGTGAACTGTTATGTCAGAAGCAGACTGTCCATCCTAGGTAAACGATCCAAAGAGTGCAAAGCAACATTGTGGGCAATTCGCAGAATCCAAGCATTTTTTTTAGTTTTTTGCATTCGAGATTCCAAAATTATGGAACTTACTTACAACTTCATGCCCTTCTTCATTCTCATATGTTAACAAAAGCAACTTTAATTGGCGTCAGGGAGCGTCGAAGTAGCCAATTGCGCAGCAAATTCACGTTCCGACTCGAAGAGCGGCGACGAGAGGTAACGTTCACCGAAGCTGGGCAGAATAGTCACAATCAGCTTGCCGGCGTTTTCTGGGCGCTTGGCCAACTTCAGACTTGCGACGACAGCCGCACCTGAAGATGGACCAACCAACATGCCTTCTTCCAATGCCAATCTCTTGGACATAGCAAACGCTTCTGGCACGCTGGCAGTGATGACTTCGTCAATCAAGTCACGTTCCAAGATCTTTGGCACGAAACCAGCACCAATACCTTGGATCTTGTGGGGAGCTGGGTTGCCACCAGAGAGCACAGGACTTTCTTCTGGTTCCACGGCAATGATCTGCACGCTTGGCTTCTTGGGCTTGAGGTAACGAGCCGTACCGGTAATGGTGCCACCAGTACCGACACCACTGACGAAGAAGTCCACCTGTCCATCAGTATCGTTCCAGACTTCCGGACCCGTAGTCTCGTAATGAATCTTTGGATTCGCTTCGTTCTCGAATTGCTGCAACGACAGCGAGTTAGGCGTATTGCGCACAATTTCTTCGGCTTTCATCACCGCACCCGTCATGCCACGCGCACCAGGGGTCAACACGACGTTGCAACCAAACGATTTGAGCAGAATACGACGCTCCATAGACATGGAGTCAGGCATGACCAACGTCAGCTTGTATCCACGCACAGCAGCAGCGAACGCCAACCCAATACCAGTGTTACCACTCGTGGGTTCCACGATAAGCGTGTCCTTCTTCAGTTTTCCGGACTGTTCGGCGGCGAGAATCATGCTGAGGCCGATACGATCCTTCACGCTCGCACATGGTTCCATGAATTCGCACTTGACGGCGATCTTGGCCACGCAGCCTTCAGTCACGTGGTTCAAATACACCAGTGGAGTCTTGCCAATCAACTCAGTCATGTCGTTGGCGATGTGCAGGCTGCGTGCACTACGTCGCAGTGTGCGGCTGCTGTTGTTGAGGAGACGACGAGCAAACATAGTTGGCCGATAGAGAAAGAGAAAGGGAAAAAGAGAGAGGCGAGAGCTTCTTCTTTGGTGGCGGAGGCTACTTCGGAAATGAGGAGCTCCTGACCAGATGCACTTGTATCCCGCCGATGGAATATTTACCAAAACACGTTATATTTTTTATGAAAAGCATACCTATTTTTGGTGAGCGGATGCTAATCAAGTCTTTCTTCTAAAACGGCCCAAAACGAACGACGAGATTAAATAGGGACGTCTGATTGGCTAATATTATCCAATAACGTTTCTTATCTTGCAACCTTGGATGATTTTGAGTGTTTCGAACTGTTGATTGGACAGTTTTTATCACAGCATCACACCCTTGATAAAGTGACCTACTTTAGTGACTGCAATAGATACAGTGGACCAATTCCACATTTGCACAAACAGGTTCTTGTCAATTGATCAACTCAGTCATTTACTTTTTTCTCTTTCACTTTCCATTATCAACACGGCGACACACCAAAATGCACTCCATCTTCATATGTCGCCAATAATCACTATAAACAACAGGAAAAGATCGAATCCACTCATTCCAAGTACCTTCGTCGAACGATCAGTTTCTTGGCGTCAGAGTTCATGTACCCACGGATGAGAAATTTACCAAAGCGGTTTCGACCACGCCCAAAAACCTCATAACTTGTCGCCTCGATGGCATCTATGCTGTCCTCCACCTCGCTCTCTCCATCTTCGTTCGGCATGGGCACAAAATGCAACTCCAGCTGATCGTCGCGAATCTTCAGATTTCGCCCACTAAACTGTCGAAAGTTAAAATACCCGCTGTATTTCCCAGAGTACGGCCGCCGATCGCCATCCTGTCGGTTATGTAAATAACTGGATGTGTATTCGAATTTGCTCACGCGCGGCGGATCTGCCTGGAAGTCGTCTTCACAGAACGCCCACATGCCTATGAAACACGCTCGATGGTTGCCTCGGAACGTATACGTACCTTTCAGTATGGGAAACTCATGCTCTTCGTCCGAGATGTTTTTGAAAATGTCGAATTCAACCGGCACTGCGCGCTTGCTTGTCGTTTGGAGAGTTGCTTGCTCGATTGGTGCGCGACGTTGCTTTTTCCGCTTTGGCGTATCGTGCCACTCGTCATTTTCTTTTTCTTCTTCATCACTACTACTACTACTACTACTACTACCACTACTACTACTACTACCACTACTACTACTACTACTACTACTGGAATTCGAGGAACTACTACTGCTACCGGAATCACTGACAAGTACGATGGTTCCATCGCTATCTTCATCTGCTAATGTGTGTCCAGCTATAGGATTTTGCTGCTGTGAGCTCATTCGGTCTTCTTCCCTATCGAAATGATAATATGCATCATGGTATTTCGCTGTGATGGGAATCACTGTATCTTCTCCATCCATATCTGCATCCGCAAACCACTGTTCCCCTTCATCCTCCTCGACAACTGGGGTAATCTGGCTGACTTCACCAGGATGTTGTCCTTTGCTAAAATCGACAGGTACTGATTCAGTTTTCTTTATAGTCGACTGATCTTTCCTGTCGATCATGATTTCGGTTTGATTTTTTTTTGTATCGATCGAATTTGTGGCTGATTCCGATGATTGGGCTTGCTGCTCTTGCGGCTGGCCATCATCATCACACTGTTTTTTCTCGTTGACAAATAATTCTTTTGCGTCTTCGTCCTCATTTCTCTCCATTTGGGCAGATGTTGGAATGTCGCTGATATCAAGTAAAGAAGCGCTTCGTTGGGTGTCGGTCATACGTTCTGATTCAATTGTGCACCCCATCTGCATAGTGTGTCTTATCTTATGTTGTGCCTGCTGTTCCATGTCCTCTTCTATAGCAAATGTCTCATCCACTTGTTTCTCCTTTGGCATAGATGGACCTGATGATTGCTCCTTTTCAAACGTTAGGGAAGAAGTTGCAGTAATCTCTCGGTTAGACATGCTTTCAGTAGATGTCGCAGTCAACTGCTCAAGTGTCTGCTCTAGCTGTTGCTTGGTTTGCACACTAGTATTTTCTGCATCTTCACCTCCAACCTTCACTTCTTTGGTAGAGTCAACAACTGTGCTATCGCGTTCTTTGACCGTCGCCGATTCGGGAGATCCAGATGCTGAGGTGATGATACTCACCGTCGCTCCAAAAGGTTCTGGAGAATGCTGCCTATTCGCATTCGTCTTTTTACCAGCTGATATGCTAGATTGGCCCTCCATAGCTACTTCGCTTTGCTCTCCTCCTGATTCATTCGCGACAGCAGCCTCTATTCTCTCCACAGATCGCTTAGGTATCTCCACTGTATCCTTTCCTCTGCCCACGAGATCATTCACAGTGCTGTTCATTGTCTCCTTCATTGATCCTGTCAACGTACTCGACACTCCTTCCACTACTCCAATATCATGGTCGCTGCTATCCACATCGAAGGACTGATTCTCCATTCGCACGTTCTCTTTACCGTCTTCGTCTGCCGCCATTCTCATCCGCCCATTGCAATTTCAAAAATGTTTCTCTTCCAAACTTTACAGCAATCGCACTTTAATGAAAAACAACATTAATATAATGTGATTGGTAGAAAATATTTTGTTTTGATTTTTGATTGGATTAAATCCACTACGAACCAATTGGTTGGGCTTCCAGTTGTCCACTCTCTCACTTTCACTAACAAGTACACAAGAAGAGGATGATCGTCCCTGTGCGCTGCTTCACGTGTGGGAAGGTGTTGGCCAACAAATGGGAGACGTACCTCGGGCTACTGCGTGCGGATTACACAGAACGCGACGCGCTGGATGAATTGTCGCTGAAACGCTATTGCTGTCGTCGTATGATGCTCACGCATGTCGATCTCATTGAGAAACTGCTGCATTACAACACAGGAGGTTCGTGTGGTATTCATGGTGGTGATTGATTATGTGGTGGCTCGCCGTGCTTATCAATAATGTGATTATATGGACATTTATACAGCGATTGAACGTGGTGATGATTAAAGAAATGAAAGAACGAGAAGCATCCGAGTGTCAACGGTTCTAACAATCATCGCCGACCAGCTTCCGCCATATTTTTTTTTCTTTTTTATCGTCTATTAAATAAACACAACCTTTTCGATCATGTCTTCGCGTCCGCCAATACTCTTCACGAATCCCCAGTGGCGTAACGTACAAAATACACGCACAAACCGCGCTTTCACTTCAATTTCCTCCATTGTCTTCATTTTCTTGGCTGAATCATCATACTTTTGGTCCTCTACGGCGCTAGCAAACGTGTCATACCAATCGCTCAGGCTCAAATAGATTCCTGCGCTTTCTTGATAGTACAAGAACGCTAGACTCACATCACTCGCCCATAAAAAGCCTTCATCTTCCATCGCTATGTCCAATAGCAACTGCTTCAGTTTGTCGTGATAATTTACACGCAAATGTTCCTCCAGCATCGCAACGTTTGTCATCGTTACCCATTCTACCACACGCGACGCTTTCCACTGCATAGTAGGAGACTGCATCAGCTCTACAATCAACTTGTCGCTGAACAGATCCAAAATTTCTTGACGAAGATTGTGCAGCATCTTTTGTGTTGTCGCGATCGTCTCTGTCTCCATTGCGTACTGGTGAAGCAGAATCAACTCATCCAACTGACCAACAGCAGGAAGCAGTTTTTTATCATCATCATTGACTCCATTGCTCGTCCGAAAGATGGCTCTCCAATCTTCTAAGATGCAGAGCGCTATACGAAGCGAGCATGTACCAAGTTTCTGGATGATCATTTGCATCTTTACTGTATTGCCAAGCTTTCCATCTAACGCCAGTGCGAGATGAGACGCAAATTCTTCACCTGTTAATGGAATATCCATCCACAAACACGCTGTCCGGAAACATTTCCAGCCAGCGCTCCATAGCCTTCGACTTCTGCGCATCTCCTGCAATTTCAAATCCAAGTCAGCCATCCACATGTCCTTGTTGTGTTTAGCAGTTTTTCCAAACACGTGTCTACGTAATTCCTCGAGTTGAACTTCACTAAATAGCTCCAGATGCTCCGTTACAGTTCCTGGATTCACATTATTCCGTCGTATCCATCTTGAAATATGGCGTGAAGGCGTTATCACACGATGCAGAGGTTTCTTCCAGTGAGCTTCCAAGCAGAAATGGCTCAGAAAACTCCATTTGGTGTGTTTGAAGTGAGAAAACAAGAGAAACCCTAGTGTATGGATAAACATCGCAATGGATTGTGTTGTTCGATGACGGGCTGCCACCCATCGCAACACGTCACCTCCGAGACACAACGGCATATTGGCATTGACGATCAATGCCTCGAGGATATCATCAAAGCACTTATGTGAGTCTTCCAGTGAGAAGAATTGCATGTCAATCTTGGAGACTACAGACAAGTTCAAATGCTTCAGAGCAGGGGATGTTGCCGATGCCACACCAATAATAAGTCCCATTCGAATACACAACGCTGATGATGAAGCACTAGATGTATCAGGACGATATTGACGCGAACAACTTGTCCAAATCGCGAGGAAATCGTCCAACACGTGCTGGCTGAATGTCTCTAATTGCTCTATGCACACAAGGAAGAATGGCTTTGGTCGCAAGCCAGCATTGCTTTCCGAAGCGCTAGCATGATGTAACTGGTAGAAATCTTCATGGCGTTTCATAGCCACCGCAATTTGTCGTCTCCAATGATCCAGCACGTTGGTTTGTACCAATCCAGCTTTTGGATGCGATTCAATGTCATTCGAATTGAGAAACGAATCAAATTGCTGCATAATTCGATAAAGTATAAGTGCCAACGAATACTCTGTCGAGCACACTTGAACGTTCATACTTGCCAGAGTAGGTGATAGTGATCGACACTCGACTATACGAATCTTAATCCATTCCATCGTGTCGACATAACACTGAATAGAGCGCCCCACATCATCTTTCGAGCAAGTTAACTGCTCAATTATGTGTTCGTGAAGCAATTCTTGCAGCGCACCAATCCAAACTGAACTCGGACCATCTTTGTTTATTACAGTATCCATTTCTTGAGTGATCTTGGCGAAGAGTTGCTGCATTGTCCATTTCGAGTATGCACGTGTAGCGGACGATGTGGAGGATGATGGATGTTTGCGTTTTTTCTTCCTCCTCATCTTCGCTCGATGCTCCATTTCATCATGTTCATCGTCAAATTCATCCTCTTCATCGCCATTATCGTCTTCATTTTCATAGTCGATATCCTTATCGTTCCCACTGCAATATGACGTTTCCAAATAATCTGACGTGACCACTGTACTTGACCGTCGTTGGGTTGTTCGACTACGTAAATTACGGGTTGTATTGTTCTCTTTCGCACTCGTACGCTTGACTTCAATATGAAACTGCTCAACCTCCTTCAACAACCACGCTTCCTCCTTCTCGCGCGTTTGCCTCACGGCCTCCAATTGCTCTATCATCCACTCCATCACGCGTCGGGCATTCGTGAAATCCTCTTTCATCATAAAGATCACCGGAAATGATCGCTGCAATACTTGGCAGAGCGGATTCACCCATACTTCACTGAATGTCGCGTCCGCACCAGCAATGATCCCTGCGGTAGGAAACGGATGAAACTCTGGGAACTGCACTAACGGTGATACTGCTGGCAATGAGCCTTCGTTTGATGATGAGTCAAGGTCTGGTGCACTGCAATATCTCTCCAAGTACCGTAAAACCTGATGGTAGCAGTTTGCATTCGCCTTCATTAGCACCGTACTAACGGTCGATTTTGTCTGCTCCATCGCATAGTGATACGCGAGCTCCTGATACGCAATATACGTATCTTCCTCTGCAGAACTCCATCGCTCGGTGGCTATGTCTTCAACTGACTCGATGCTTGATTCTTCATCAATTGTGAAGGGAGAAGACGCAAACACCCGTCGTTGCGCTGTTGGCCACTGCACTGAAATGCCTGTGGATAGTACCGTCGCATCCATCTTTGGAGTGGCAATTGGCGCAGGCCATGAGGTTGATAAGCTACAATTCAAATGTGAATTGACTAATTTTAACCAATAAAAGAATTTATTTGGATTATTTTCAGCCAATTATCAGGATTGAGTGAAGAAACTCGAAAGGTCGTGATGACCATATTGTGTGTCGCTGCCAACGAAGTGATGCGCCGCCAACGTAGTCCGCAGGAGAACCACGATCGTTATCCACTTAGCAACCGCATTAGCTCTTCTAGTCACACGAAAGAGATCGGCAATTCAATGGTAGGAGACAGACGCGGTTCCCGCTATCGACGCGTGAAGCAGGAGCTCCCAGAAGACCAAAAGAAGGAGCTGAAAGAAGCGTTTGAACTCTTTGATGCCGAGAAAAATGGCTCTATTGACTATCATGAACTCAAAGTGAGAGTCAGCATTGGTGTCACTCGGTGGAAATGCATTTGATTTAAATTTAAGAACCACATGCGTTTTTAGGTACTGATGCGTGCATTGGGATTTCAAGTCTCGAAGAAAGAAGTGCTGGCATTGGTGGACGAAGTTGATATTCATCGCACAGGGCGAGTGGAGTTTAACGATTATATGGAAATTAGTATGTGGCTTGCACGCAATGGGTTTAATTTTGTGCGTGGATGTTATTACTATAAAATACTGTCTTATTTTAACAGTGAGAAGAAAAGTTTTGGCGAGGGATCCAGATGAAGAAATCGCACGTGTGCGTATAACTTGGATCTTTACTTGTCAATGGATCGTCTTTTGGTCTGATTTTTTTGTTGCGATGGCAAATTACAGGCGTTCTCTTTGTTCGATGAAGATAACAGTGGGAAAATTACGCTTCGAGTAAGTCAGAGATTATTGGAATCTCCATTAGTAGTCAGTTTTATTGATGCTCCCTGTGAACAGAAAATGCGTCGAGTCGCGAAGGAACTTGGAGAAAATCTTGGAGATGATGAACTCCAGGTGAATCATAAATCATATATGTTTTATACTCGGTCAGCTGATGTGCACCATTTCACTCAATTGTGCTAACAATGCAGGCGATGATCGACGAGTTCGATCAAAACCAGGATGGAGAAATTGACATCAACGAATTCTTTGCCATTATGAAGCAATCAACCGAGTTCTAAAACGAAAAGACAAATTAAATAACTACAAGATATAAAGAAAGAAGCAATGGGATTGGATTTTCATTAGCAGAGACGCTATTATCTCTTGCAGTTTCGCAATCCAACTTGCCAATCCACTACTAAACTACCAGCAAACTGCTTAGTTGCGGTGGTGGTGGTGGTGTTCACGAGTCTTTGGCTGTACAGCAAAAAAAACATGAATGTTAAATGGCTGCGACCTTGGATCAAAGATGATGCCAAAGGAGCCGACAATCGTTCCAAAAAGAAAAAAAAACGTATGTATGCCTTGTCTATCGATTCTCCTTCATTTTTATAAAAGAAGAAGAGATTGATAGGCAATTCATACATACGTTGGCGATAACCAATTGTATCAAGCATGTGTGCATCAGCAGCACTGATTTGATCAAGCTGATGTTGCACAATGGGTACACCGACCAAAGCATAATCAGGAGAACAATATTCTCGTGATAACACGCTTTGTTTTCTTTTGGTTGTCGGCTCCAGCATTGAGGAATTTTCATCTTACCTGTGGCACGTGGACGCCAGCGAGCTTCAAGTCCAAGTGAGCCAAAAGGTCCTTGGTGTCGTTGTCAATTTCAATGCTTTCCGTGTTGATAGCCGACACTTCAGGCACGAAGTCCAAACGACGTTCGCGTTCTTCTTCCTGCAACTTGAGCGAGATGCCACGCACTTGGCCGTGTTGCACACGCTTCATCAGGTGCGTGATGTAGCCAGCGATTTTGTTGCGCATACGCTTGGAAGGGATGATGGCAACTTCATCGCACACACGCTTGTTGGAGTCGAAGTCCAAGGTCAAACGAGAGTAGTACTTCTCGATGATCTTGATGGCGGAGCCCTTGACGGTCTTAGTACGAACACCCATTGTCTCTTTCTTTCTTGATAGATTGTTGGAATGGAGCAGCTCCGCGAAAAGAGCTCTTAACAACTGGAACTCACAAGCACCATCCGTTTTCACCAACCAATAAATCTGTTTTCGAATATTTACTGGTAAACTCCACTATATTGTAATTCATCTATACACTCATTTTCTATACATAATTCAATATGCTGAATTTTTTCTATACACTCCATGCTTATAAAAATACCCATAGTGCGTAGTCCACTATTTAACCTTTAGCCCTTATTTCTACCACGCGTGGTACAGAACACGTGAGACTAAAGGTTAAACAAGTTTTATAAAATGAGGTATGTTTTAGACGTGAGCAGCTTAGATGGTGGAAGATGATGGAACATTTCTGTTCAAATTAGCGGTTCCAGGAACTCAGGCGAGCATGCTCACCTACACTAGTATGTCCACTATATCCGCGTTCTGTGTGGCCCACTCCTGGCCACTGCTCTTGCTGTTTCTCTCGTTTTTGTTTCTTGCTATCTACCATCCATGGCTTGGGTCGTTGGTCAACTCTGCATCCTCTGTGTTTCACTCTTCTGCCGCATGTTCAACCGTCACAAGCTCGTACTCAACAGCAGAGACGTTATTCTCTGTGTTCACGCTTGAGGGAGGCTCCGGCGTGGATGCAATGCCGTCAGGATGCGTGGAGAGTTTTCCCCATTGTGTCACATTCAATCTCATGAATCCATTGAAGATATCAGCGTTACTATTGCGAACCACCACAGTCGTTCCTTTCTTCAGCAAAGTAATCTGATCTGCACACAGCAACACAAAAAATGACATAACGCAGAGACAGAAACAGAGATCAACGACATAACATCATGCGGATGGGCAGTCCAACATGGGTTCATTACCGTTTCTCGCTGTGAACGTCACGCAGCCCGTCTCGTCACCAAGCACGGCTTCTGCAATACGTGAGGTGCTCCCATCATAGCGTTTCTTTTCCACTACAGATGCTATGGACACCACCTGTAACACCAAATTGTGTCCCTGTGAGCCTGGTGTCAGGTCCGCCACTTTGACATCTGCACAAAATCACATTCACAACACGCACAGAACTCAGCAATGAAATAATAAACAGCCATAAAATGGATAGACGCGTCTGGTATGAATGACTGCACGTACATGTGGCACGACGGAGCTTCGTGGGTTCTTTACCTGTGGCAGCCATTGTGTTCTCAGTCGGTCCAACGTGCATATCTTGATCAACACTGGTCGACCAACAGCACCAACACCAAAGATCAGTGCGTTAGAAACAGGTTTAGAAATAGAAATGGTGGCTAAAGAGATGGTTTGTGACCTTTCGACTTGTCATCTTTTTGAAGGCTATGTTCGATGTGAAGCGGACATACACGTGCAGATGAGTAAAAACATTCCCACGATATACTGAGCATGGCTATGATAAAATTCAATCTCATATTTGAATTGATCTCTTCACAGTAGCTGTGATCATAATCATAAAAAAATCCACGAGATCAAACGAATCTGTGTTCTTCGTGGGAAAGAAAGGACTGCACTCAGTAGTGGATATGCTGGTATGCAGGTCTCTTTGCAATATCCTTGAACTTCGTCTTGTCAGATATGTTTATAGTGTCACAACAACTCTCCGCCGCTCAAGTTGGAAGCTGGTAGGAACTTGCCAAAT
Organism: Pilasporangium apinafurcum; assembly: GCA_001600495.1. NCBI lineage: Eukaryota > Oomycota > Peronosporomycetes > Pythiales > Pythiaceae > Pilasporangium > Pilasporangium apinafurcum. The sequence continues at coordinate 222,377 of BCKE01000066.1, forward strand.
ATGTGTTATGAGAGCATGGCTTCTTACTGATGTAAGTGAGTGTGCCTGAGCCATGCGTTATTACAGCTACAAAAGCTGTGGGAAATAGAATTATTGGTGTTCTTGCCATTGCGACATGTTGCGGTTCCAGATAGCAAATAGGCTATAGACAGATGGTTATCAATAGCACTAACATTGCCCCTTTAGGAAATAAAGAACTCGGTGATAGCATTTGTAATAATGCTCAAGATCGGTGCGAAGAGTCAGAAGGTAATTCTCACGTGGTGCTGGAATATGTACAACACATGGTATTAACATTAAGTATAGATAAACAACCAAAGCTCATGACGACTTGCACGCGCCGCTACCGTCTTTTGTCCTCCCTCTATGCTTCTGCGGCATTACTATTGCTACCATCTACTGCGTCCCAATCAGTTGACGGATCCTCGTCATCCGAGTCGCTTTCCTCATCTTGTTGCTGCTCAGTCTCTTCTACTTCAAGCTCATCGTGTTCTTCTTCTTCTTCTTCTACTTCCTCTTCATCGTCATCTTCCTCTTCTTCTTCCTGCTCATTCGATTCTCCCACACTATCGCTAATCTCTCCGAGACCATACATGAACTCAAAGTCAATCTCATTTGATTCTCGCCGGTGCGCAATAATGCGATTCACTTCAGCCTCCACGGTTGCCATTGTTGGCTCTTCACATCCTGCGTTGTTCAGGATGACCTCGCGTTCCTGGGGGTCCAAATATCCTTCTTCCATATAGTTTTGTCGGCCCACCCGCCTATTGCAAAATAAAAATGTAGCGCGTGTAAGACACCACAATCAACATTAATCAACACCAAAGTTATTCGAAAATTCGTACATGTCTTTACGTTCCAATTCGAACGAATCCAAACGACGACGAGAACGTGAACGTTCCTTCAGTGACATACCAACCTGTCCATCCATATATGCAACCATTAGCGATCATATCAAACAAATAAGAGCAGTTCTCTATTATAGACTCACCGGTATACCGCCTGATGTCACTGATGTCGTGTAAATTGTCGGCTCGAACTCGACAATATCTGCTGATTCAAATGACACTCGTGATCGCTTCTTCTTCAGTTTTGGTTCAGACGTTGGATTCTTGGTGGATGAACTTGGAGAGCACTGGTTGTCATCTGCTTCCCCATTTCCTCGTCGTTCAATATTCTCTACGTCCTCCCCATTATATTGATGATCGATATTCCTTGTTTTTGACTCCTCAATGATTGGGTCGATTTGGTTGCTTGTAGAATCCCCACAATCCACTTCTATGGAAGAGAATGCCCTGCTCTTCTTCGCTTGAGAAGGGGATTCCACAGGCGCAGCAGTTGACGGTGGACTGGATGGCGCTGACGATGGCGCAAGTACGACGGCCGTCATCCCTCCGCTTCGACTATCGCTGTCACCAACGTGGACACAGCCAAGGCCTTTGAGGGAAGAGAGTTCCTGGAAACGTTTGGTGTCTGCGCTATTGGGGCTTTTTCCAGCGGCGGCACCAAAAAGCGGGACAAGTTAAAATAAGGGACGTGGATAGGGATTATAGTTACCCAATCAAATGCCGAACATACACTTGAGGGTTTCCAGATGGCTGAACACATTACCCGCCACAATATTATTGTTGATGATGAATCAATTTATAAGGAAATTAAAAGTGTACGCGTTCTATTTGTATACATTAATAAGTGTACTTTATTATCAAGGATAACTTAATTTAACAGGTTGTTCTGTGGATGTGTTTGTACTTCTTTGTTTTCAGAACCCACCCCCACCAATGAACTTCGTCTCTGCTCATATCCTCGCTGCTTCATGCCTCCAACCAAGTTCGCTGTGGGTTCTCTGGTGTATCAACTGAATCGATGCATGTTTAAGATGCAAGCATATGATCAGCAGACCATAGCGATGTCGGGTGCGACAGTCGTAGCGATATAGATTTTTTTGGTGATATACATTTGCGTCCCTCCATCAGTATTACATACACCACTTCAGTTGATCATGTTGTCAGTTCACTCTTTTTATAACGGACTTAATCTTGACATGCAACAAAAGGAATCTTGATATAAAACTTTGTGGCAGATATAGTCGAACAACAAAGGACATCATATTTCCCAATTGGTGGTATCAAAGTACAAAGATGAGTGTTGATCATGCGACAGTGCTCATGAAACTCCAATTGTGGTTGTCAGGTGCGAAAAGTGTCGAGACGGCCAATTCTCTACTGCATGAAGCGAATGATGGTGTGATATGAGCGTTCTTTCGTGATACAGTAGATACGCTATTGCCGCAACAGAGCATACACGCTCAAAAATGTGGCAGATGGGGAATGCAAAGCATGAACATTTGCTGCACATCTTCATCAAAGTCTTCTGTTCATCACTTCCCTCCCGTTTCATAGTGTATGTACGGTATCGCACCAATGGCAGTGCCGCAGTTGGTGCCACGTTAGTCATCAACAACGTAGGTCCTCTACACTACGAGATGTGTGTCCTCACCAGGAATCTGGCCGCAGCTGCATCTATTCGATTGGCTCTTCCTACTTCAATGAATGGTGAACATGTGCTCTGGCTTTCTTTATGGTGGCTGAGGGCGAATTTATCGTGCATATATCGTTTAATTATACAGGAAGTCAGCATCAGCAATCCATTTTACTCTCATTAATTCTATCCGATAGATACTTATACAATACGAGTATCCATTGGCTTCAAAATTGAGAGTCGACGCTTTTGAAAGGCGGAAGATTTGTGATTGGTAACTTTCCATCCATTCATTCTGTAAAATCTGTCACAAAACTCCCACTCCTGTACAACATGCTGAAAATATATTTGGATGAAAAGAATGATCTATACTGTGCGGTATGTCTGTGCGTAGGTACACTATACTTTGAGAACACTCCAAAAGCGTGACCGCACATAACACAGTGAAATTTTATCCACCCATAAAAATCTTCAAAATTTACAAATGTAGCATTCTAGGTAGATTGCAATCCAAAAATGGTTACCTTCATTGCATTTTTCCATCAAATCTCTCAATACCGTACAAAATATGGTACAGGAGAAACCCGGTATCTGATAAGAAATGGAAGTTCAAGGAGGTTTCTTCTGCACAAAGACCAGCCAACGAGCCACTCCCGTTGAAATACCTAGCCCTTAATTTCCCTATACCGATTTGCAGGTTTGCTTTGTCGGAATACTCCAAATAGTGCTGAAGATTTACAAAAATCTTAATTCTAGGTGGTGCAACGTATTACCCAATCTAGCAACAAATAGGAAGAACATTGTATCCGCCTTGTAGATTTGTTTATTTCGTCAACTGCAACGAAGGACGCCAGTTATTTTGTCGAGTACAACGGAATACACCAATCGGTCATTCATGAGATCTTTGGAACGTGATCAATGTTCAGTTCATATCCCTGATCATAGAACTCTAGATATATCATGCTAGTCCATCAAGTGTACATTAAGATGTGCGGTAAAAGCCTCACTAGTGAATATACTTGCGCCATTGTGCGGGCTGGTTCTGGTGAACTTAACGACGAGATTTGGTTGTGTCTTTTTATAAAGTATCGATTATGGGTGTGTTATGTGTCATGCAGGTAGCTTTGACAGTAATTTCGATTGTGCGATTATTATTTGGATTCCGTACCATAATGAACTGTAAAGTTGGAAACCTGAACTACTGACCAATTAGTTGATCCAATAAAAAAAGAAGAAAAAAACTGTGTTACCATGGACACATCATTGAAGACACCATATACATTTGTTTACCTTGGCATACTCAATAGCAGGATGATGCAGTCCCTCTTACAAATCGACCAAGACAAGCCATCATTTCTAGAGCTCACAAATGTACTTGATATCGGACAACCAGAAGTCACCATTTGTATATTTTCGTGTTGTGAAGAAACAGGCAGTATGTGTTGGGAAGGTGCATCGGTTGCATTCGTCGGATCACGTTTTTTATTACAATTGCAGTTTGGAAAAAATCTATTTTGCATCCAATTTTTTGGCGCCCGTTTTCGCAACATATGTGCTCCGACTGCTGGGTCACAAGGACAGTGGCGGGTCGTAGAGCCTGCCCGACCTATGGTGCAGTTCCAAAATGCACTTTTTGTAGAGATGCATCAGGAAATTCCTGACACTCTCAAAATTGATAAATGGAAGGATACCGGGAGAGAAAAAGAGACCTTTGAACGATGCGCTTTTGAAAAGTGAGATGGCAAAGGGGAGCGCAGGTGGTATAGGGATACGTGTTGTATCTTTGCGAGTGCAAAACAAGTATGATCTGTATCCAAGACCATTTTCTTTTGTGGAAGCCAGTAAGCGAAGAGACAGCATCCACAATAATAATTTCGTGTCGTTGGGTGTTGATTTTACGCAATGAATAATACTGGCACGTTAAACCCTCCGTTAAGTCGGGTGGTGAAGGGGTGATTACAAAGGCAGAAACCAACCCACTGCATCAAAAACCTGAGTTTTGCGCTCTTTCTCTGTGACTAGTGGGAGAACCCACAAATGCGTACGTAAAGCCTATCGCAATTCCCACTATTTATGATCTGACGGACACAAACGGGGTATGCAGAAACTATGGGGCAGGCACGGCTCATGAAGTTTTGTACAAGTTCATGGCGTCAGTTTTTAGGCAAAAGCCCTTTCTCTTTTTCGTCCCCTCCCCGCCCACAAATATAAAGCGCACTATAAAAGCCCTTGTTTTTCTCGTATCGCATAGAAAAGCCAAAGAGTGTACCGTCTGAACTATATAGTGAGAGGAGTGGTGAGTGGTTAGCATGGTCGAATGACCTACCCCTTGTTTTTTTTTGGGAGGAGCGCACTATTGTGTGTGGCGGTGGGGAGACAAGGAGTGCTCCTCTTCAGTTCGTTGAGGGCGTCGTCAGTAGTGTGATCTATCGTGCGGCAGCGAGGGGGGAAAAGGAAAATTATTCTGCAATTTCCTCCAGAGCTCACAAGTGGCACACAAGATCAGTCCTCTCCATTCATTTCATTTCTCTTACTTGAGACGACATGACGCAGTACACGTTTGAGCAGGCGCACTCGAGCGCTGGAGTGCCGGCGAAGAGATCTTTCCAGGAGCTTCCACGTCTCCAGGTCCCTCCTCTCGCCTTAAGTCAACCAGCTCAACCAACACAGCCGCTGTGGAAGAGAGATCCAGTCATCCCCCCCCCTCAGCCGAGCAGAATGTCTGTGTCTAATATCTTGTCGAGTACCATGGGGAGTCTCTGGGGACGATCAAACCCGTCTCCTCCCCCTCCTCCTCAGGCGCCAAAAGTTCTTCCGAGCTTTCAGGAGGTTCTAGCTAGAACAAATCAACTACACCTTGTCGGTAGTACCGCCAGTCACCCTGTCGCTCCTTCAAATGTTCCTGCTCTTCCCGTGACTCCAATTTATCATCAGCGGAACTACGCAGCCTACGCTCCTCCTTCTATCGTTGTTTCCGGTGTCGATACGTCCTCTGTGGGGGACTATGAAATGAGTAGTCCAGTTGCCCCTTGTTCCCCTGTCAGTCAAACAAGCGAGTCGAGTAAGCGCCGCGAACGATGGACAGAAGACGAACACGCTCGTTTTATGGAAGGCTTAAATCGATACGGTCGAAAATGGAAGAAGATTCAAACGTTTGTAAAAACTAAGACCGCCGTCCAAGTCCGTACACACGCATACGGCTATTTCGCCAAGTTGCTGCGTAACATGCCAGAAGATGATGCGATCTGGGAACTCGCCGAGGAAATGAGTTCTCTGCCTGGTGCGGTGCTGAAGGGTCCTGGGAATGGCAAACGGCGGAACGAGCCAAAAACCGACGAGGAAGGAATGGAAGTTCTTCGTCGATTTGTGTTTACCAAGAAAAAAAATGAAGACAAGAAGCCGTCGGTGAATGAAGACGAAGAAGTTGAAGAAGCCAACGCTTTGGAGAATCAAAGCGTAGTGCGCCCAACTCCAGCCGAGTACCCCATTGGTGCATGGAACCCAAGCGCGCAATTGAACGTCGCAGACTCAGCGGCCTCCTCAGTCATGCTCGATTTGAAGAGACAACGACTGAATTAGACATGTGTGTGTACTAGTAATAGGACCGTGTAGTAATGTGCTGTGTACTTGTAAACCAAAAACCGCTCCAGAAAAAAAAATTTAATTTATTCGATTTTGCCGTGATAAACAAGTATGATATGCAGCACCCCGCTGCTTGGTGTACGTTTGACAACCTTATCAATAGATATATATCGCTGATCACTACTGATGTCCTACATGCACCATCGCCCATCTGTTTATCTATGCGATTGTGGTATCTGTGCCTCAACAGATCATATGAGATCAATAACTTAGGGAGGAGCTCCTGTTTTGTTGTTTGGGTCCAACTTGACTAGATAAATCGCAGAGTAGACAATTCCGACACTTGGACTCGATGAATAAGTGTTCATTCTTGAGAAAAATGTTTCTAGCAGCGCTGACATCTCTATCAAGAGCGAACTTGAAGCGAACACACTCCAAGATTTTCTGGTACTTCATTGTGTAGTTGATTCTCCCATACTGAGAACAACTATTTATTGTATCATCTTCCTCACACTCGATCATCTTTCTTCCAGTCCTTTCCATTTTGTACTTCAATAACTTCTTGAACTTAGTGAGACCACGTGAGCATTGCTCTTGACGCCTTGCTTGAGATCCTTTTTTGCTTGGACGTCAGCTCCGAGGTCCCAAAGGATGGAAGAAGGACTTCATGGTAGCTGTCCGATAGCCACTTGGAGACTTTATGATGCATGTCCGACATTATCGTTTTCATCCGTTAGAAAATTCGATAGATCGTTTTCCTCAACTGATATCGATTGCGCTTGCATCCCTGGCTCATTGAGCTGGTGTGTGTGCTCGACATACAACTTGTTCTTATGAAGTGGCTGGTGCGCTATACCGGTATGGTCGAATTTATTTATACTGGACAACACCATCGATGAATCTTTTTTACTTGGCTATTTACCATATCTCACTCAAATCTAGAAGATCTGACAAGTCTAAAACGCATGCATACATAACAATTTGCAATTCCCTGCCAAGCAAAAATCACTACAAGACATTATATATATATGTGTATGAATGTTGCTGTTAGTATGCAGTCTGAGTGCGATTAGTCGCTTCTCGACTCGGATAATCCCCCTTCGCTAGATTATACTTCGCTGTTACTCTCTCTGTCGTCGATGCCTTTTGTCCTATGCATGTGCTCGTAAATGTCTGCTAAATGAGTATTTGCTTTGTCAATATCCCCCTGCATTTGTACAGCAGTTAACTGCGAGAATATTGTATGCAGTCGAAAAGCACTCTTACACTCGTCATGTGTCGCCTACGTAGATTTCCAAGACCACTCAAGTTATAACGAGGAGAATAGAGTGCAGGAAGAGTATCCATGGACAGCGAGAGAGACTAACAATCTCTCAAACACGTCCATAAGGTTAGTCCGTATTCTGGCAACCGCCAGAAGAGAAAGTTATATCTTCACCTAAAGAGATCCTATGCGTTGCTAATCGATACCAAAGTACGAGTAACTCAGGGAGGAACTCCTGTCTTGTTCTTTGGGACTGATTTGCAGTTGTCTCCAACACCTGAACTCGATGAGTAAGTGTTCGTTCTTAAGAAATGTTTTTCTAGCAGCATCGATATCTATCAAGAACTTACAATGCGGAGGTATAAAGACCTTTTGGGTGTATTTGTGAAGAATGTCGTGGGACGAGGAGTGGCATCCAAAGGCAATCACATTTTCATCCCCATAAGTGACGATTTCGCGAACGACAACACTCGCCCTTCCTCGTAAATTTCAACATCTTCTGTTTGCCTTCTAAGCAGGAACTATTGCTTTTTTCAAATGTCCGTTTTCTGTGATATGGAGAGCGAGTGCTATGATTGATAGATCCACATTAAATATAGTCCCGGAACCATGATGATACTAACAGATGAAAAACACCAACGCACATAAAGAACAGGTCTAGTAGGAGTATGTTGTGCATGCTTTCATTTCGCCTAGACGGCCAACGCTGAAGACAACCGCTTTTTTAACACACACCTATTCGATGCAACTATGTAATGTTTTAAGGTGTACAATGATTGGCTACAAGGTGCGGTGACGTGACTTAGTCCACCCTGATGCACACCTTCCCGATGTGGTTGCCGCTCTTTAGATAGTCGAAGGCAGCAATCACTTCATCGTGRCTGAAGCCAAAYGTCTTCTCAACTGGTGGACGGATCTTCTTCATGACAACAAAGCGCAGCAAATCTTCGAGCATTTGYTTGGGCCCCACGTTGATGCCTCGAACGATGCACGCCTTGGACAGCACCAGTCCCGCGACGTCGGGCATCTCTTCTTGCTTGAYRGCGGCCAGAAAACCAATTACTGAAATAATCCCACCACGTGCGATTGCAGCGATGCTTTGCTTGATCGTCCCAGCTCCACCATTCTCGAAGATGAAGTCCGCGCCGTGGTCGTTSGTGATCCTGTTGACCTCAGCTGCCCARTCAGGGGTTTTCTTGTAGTTGATGRTATAGTCGGCACCGAACTTTTCTTGCACCAGCTTCAGCTTTTCATCGGATGAAGACGTAATGATCGTCGTCGCCCCCGCGGCTTTGGCGAGCAAGAGCCCAGTAATCGAGACGCCACCCGTGCCTTGAAACAGAACGGTCTGCCCTGGTTTCAGCGGGATGYTGCCGTARAGCGCATTCCATGCGGTGATGCCAGTGACCACTAGTGACGCCATCTCTTCAAAGTTTAAGGATGAATCATGAGGGACTTTGACCAATGCATCGGCGGGAAGCRCCATGTATTGCCGCAGCACGCCATCAATTGGCCCRCCATGACCATGAAGCCAATCGGGCTGTGTGCCATAATAATGGTGCACGTCAAAGTTYGTAATGATACGGTCCCCTACCGCGAATCCTTCCACAGCRGTACCAACTTGGACCACTACCCCTGCAGCATCRGAACAAGGAACAACGTTCTCTTTCACAGGGAAMGGGTATGTACTGTTGGCGATCGCGAGGTCGCGGTAGTTGAGCGCCACGCCTCGAATCTGCACGAGGACCTCGTACTTATCAATCGTTTGTATTGGTTCCTCGACGAGCTTCAGGTGGTGGTGTGAACTCCTCTCCGTATGACGGTACACCAAATTGGATGGCATCTTGGCTTGTTGCTTGTTTGTTTTTGCTCAACGAATGCTTGATTTTTGTTGTTCGGCGCGCGAAATTGAAAGTGATCAGCCCCATATGCGACCAAGAACGGAAGTAAATCGTGTTTACTGGATCGTTTCATATACCATGGTGTGTTCGGCCCCCTTGAAGCGGCCCACGCTTTGCCTACACATACAGGATGGCCCAATTTATGGCCCAAAATCCTAGACATCCGTTGCGCTATTTAAACATTTTTGATTGAGATTACGCATACTCGCTGAGTGGACCAGAAATCTGGGCCATCTAGTATAGACAGACAAAAGGGATGGCCCACTTGCAACATGAGCTGATACTAGCACATCCACCATATTAACTGTTTTCCATGTTTATTACGCAATCCTTGGCTATTGGGCCGCGCCTTTAGGAGTGTTTTGTAACTAGGAGGAGGAGGTGAGAGACAAAATAGAGCAATTAGGCATATGAGGCAAAAGACTGAGGCGAATACAAACCTGCAAGAGGTCGTTGCAGCCGTCAAGGCCCAGAGACTGTTGGTGCACGAGCCCGCGCGAGGCGTCAGCTGTAAAGGGAAGCACGATCGCGAACGGTGGTGCCGTGAAAATCAAGAAACAGTCAGTAGATAGGGCACAGCAAGCAATCCAAGAGAGTGAATTGCAATTAAAAGGTCCGTGTCGCTGGCGTGAGTCCGTTTGTCTAGTTATGTTAGCAACACGCTGCATGGCATCTTAATCCATTTGTGTGATATGATGTGGAGAAAAGGTCCACGGAAAGCGATCAACTGTAAGATTCGAATGCTCTGCACATCACCAGGCAGTGGCCTGGAGAAGTTAAGCAATGAGATGACCTTGGAGGGAAAAACAATATATAAATTGGACTTGGGATAGTCACCATTTCCGGTGCCTCAGTGCATCGTCGATGAATTGCGGTCCGTGGAGAAAGAGAAAACCCTCTCTATCGTCGCCCTTCCTTTGCAAACACGTTTTGGATGTTAATGCGGCTAAAACTATTTTCATTTTTTGGTTGCGTATTTGAATGTAGCGTAAATTCCAATCAGCACGGCTATTTGCCGGTAGCTGGATTACCACAGTTATGTGAACAGATTGCGCTGTGGGGAACGAAGCGGTTGGGCCTCAACTACACGCGAGATGACGTGTTAGTCGGGCCTGGAACGAAAGAGCTGGTGTTTGTACTGCAAACGGTTTACTGCGGAAGCTTGCTGCTTCCGAACCCAAGTTGTACGAACTACGCGCCTCAGACAGCTATCGCGGGCAGGTACGAGCACTATTTAGATTCTCGAGTTTGGCGAGGAAGCAACGCCTCACGCTGTGAAATCTACGTATTTTGGGACGACAGAAGCATGGTGTGGTTACCAACATCTGCAGAGGATCGGTGGGTACTTAAGCCTGAAATTCTGGAAGAGCATTGCGCCAGAGATCCAGGTCAGATGCACATATAGTCTGTGTTTTCAAAAAGCGAGAGTAGCAACCTCAAAGCTGATTTTTTACTTCCAATAGAAGCTCCGCGGATACTGATCTTGAATAGTCCATCAAATCCTACAGGCTGTGCCTATGACGATGATGAGGTTTGCGCCCCAGTCCACTTTCGATTTGTCACTCCCATTCCCACCATTTTCAGCTCACGGCTTTGAAAATCGGTAGCTATTTGCGATTGCGCAGGTTGCACGAAAATATCGGATCTTAGTCATCTCGGATGAAATTTATTCGGAATTACACCATTTGGGTGACCATCTCTCCATCTCAAAGCATTATCCTGAAGGTACAATAATAGCGGAAGGGCTAACCAAATGGTGTGGAGCCGGTAAATGCTGCACGGGCTTTTGGCTATTTTCATCCAGTATACAGTGGCTCCGTAAGAGCATGCTCGTCATGGCGTCGGAAACCTATACGTCAGTGCTGTCCCCTATCTAGTACGCAGTCGGGCGCGCATTCTTTCCCTGGTATGTCAACACAGTTGCCTTCTGTGGAATATCCATAGCTCGCTCACTTATCCACTAGATTTCGCCTACAGTTGCGTTGAACTTGCAATATACAAGCAAAAGTGTAGAAAAACGCTACAAATTATCGGCCAATGGTGCACCTACCGGTTGCGAAAGATGAATCTGCATGTGCAAGAACTCCAGAGTGGGTTTTATCTCTTCCCGACGTTTGCGTGCCATCGTACTGCACTTGCACAGCGTGGAATCACAACCGATGAGCAACTGTGTATGAGGTTGTTGCAGGATACAGGGATCGCGATCCTTCCAGGTTCATGCTTCGGCCGCGCAGCGCTAGAGCTCTATGTTTGGCTAGCATTTGTTGACTTCAAAAGTGAAATTGTCATGTATTTGATTGAGAGCATGGTACGTGGTTTTCAACTCATTAAACTCAATAATGATTTGCTTGTCGCTTGCTAGTACTGCCATCTCAGACACTGAAACGGTGCTATGCGTAGGGCGACAAGCCATCGTTAGAAACGGTGGACAGGATTATTCAGTCTATCTGCCCCAACATCAGCAATGACATAGAAAAACTCGCGACTTGGATTGCTCTAGGCAGCACATCGCAGGTGATACCTGCTTCAGTCATAGCTGCCACACATATCTTGTAACTGGGTCCCAGTGTCATATCGATTACACATACGTTCTTCTCTATGAGGTGTCAAATAGTTTGTCAGTCGGAATGGCAGCCGTGCGTTCTGGTCAGAACAGTATGGCGATGCATAGGTTATAATAAAAGTGCTTAACCTCACGACGAGTGCCGTTAAATTCAATATGGCAATAGACAGCAGTTGAGGATTGCGTTCTTGGCGTCGTCCACGCTTAACGTCATGCCATGATCGTCATCCAAAGTTATAAAACTACGGACTCCGGGATCGATTGCGCACGTTCAAATGGAGTCTGTCTGCTGGAGTTCTTTTACTCGAGGAATGCAGAGATCGTAGCGATCTTCTCGAGGTCGTTGTATGGAGGTAAAATAAATGATCAACTTTGTAATAGGTCATTATTAAATTGCATACCCATTCGGGTATGAAAATAGAATGAACCCGAATGGGTTCTACAGGTTACGGTCGTTTATTGTTTATTGTTAACCTGTAAAGAAAATATGGAATAGTAACATTCACTGTTCCCATGCCACGAAATAGAAAGATCCTAAACTATAAGAGTACCCTTGAGTATTTGAACTTAGCGATATTTGTTAAAGGAGCTCATTCGGCCGACATCCCCCCCCCTTCCGTCACATACTGTCAAACTATAAAAAAGCGATTTTGAATTATTCGTACTGACGCATTTATTCAGCATTCCATGCTAGAATTATCCTGCGAATTCGAACAATGTGAAACAGCTTCCCAGTCAATAACAGCTCGGGACTCAGCTGCTTACAATTCTTGAGTCTTGTGCATTTCGGCAACTTCCAAATCATCGGCACCGCTTCGCTCTGCACATGTTCTGTGGTTATGTCCCCCCCTTCCTCCTCGATTGCAGATGTGGTACTTTTGTCGTGCTCTTTCCGCTGTCTCGAATTGTGAAGGATCCTTCGAGTACTACGAATAATTCCAAATCGTTTTTTTATAATTTGGCAGTGTGACAGAGAGGATGTGAGCGGATCAATTTAAGGTGTTGGCCGATCAAGATCCTTAATTATCCCATAAATTATTCGATTATCAGAAGAAGCAAATTAATGATTATGGTGACATCCATGTAGCAACAACCATCATTCCTGATAATGTGTGATCAATGCTCTCAATTTGTGATGTGTGTTGATCACATTGTTGCACAAAATCTCGTTTCAGTGTAAATGTATCACTCACTCATTCAACATTATCCCACGACAGTGCTTAGATGAGCACTTTTACTGACGCCCCCACCGTTGTGCCTGCCAAATGGGACACCTCACAGATCCCCTCACAACGCGGTAAAGTTGCGATTGTCACCGGCGCCAATTCTGGATTGGGCTATGAAACGGCATTACAGCTCACTCGGAAAGGTGCGCACGTCATACTCGCCTGTCGTAACCAACAAAAAGGTCAAGAAGCAGCGGCAGCCATCACTGGTGCACTCAAGGGAACGGAAGGAGCTGGGTCCGTTGAATTCATGGCACTTGATACGAGCGACTTATCCAGTGTCAAGGCATTCGTGACGCGGTTTCTGCAGACTCATGACCGTCTAGACCTGCTGGTCAACAATGCTGGGATCATGGCCGTGCCCTACACTCAATCGGTCGATGGTTATGAAAGCCAGTTCGCGACTAACCATTTGGGCCACTTTGCATTGACCGCGCAGCTCTTTGGACTGCTCAAGCATAGCTCCCCGTCCAGAATCGTCAATGTGAGCAGCCATGTGCACCGTGAGATCAAACACTTCGACAAAGACGCCATCATGCTCTCGCCGGAGAGATATAATGACTGGGAAGCGTATACCATTTCCAAAGTCTGTAACATTCTCTTTACATTGGAACTACAGCGACGCATGCAAGCATATAATGTTAACGGCGTGACCGTGTTGGCCAGTCATCCCGGTAGCACAACCACAAATGCAATCCTTTCTACTGCGGCCAGCCAGACGTGGTTTAAGCGATTTGTCTGGACGCTCATATGGTACTTGCCGCTCCACCAACCCGTGACGATGGGTGCACTCCCCATTCTCTATGCTGCTACGGCCAAGAATGTCAAGAGTGGCGATTTTTTTGGACCGAACGGATTCCGTGTATACTCTGGGTATCCAACGCTGGAGATTCCGTCGACACTCGCGCAGTCCGAGTCGGCGGCCAAGCAATTATGGACACTGAGCGAAAATCTCGCCAAGATGACGTTTACAGTGGAAAAGTAAATGTGCAATTGTCCGGCTCGTGCTTGAATGACCGAACGCACCAGAAAGACCTTGATGAATTTTACATTAAAATGTTTTGTTTAGTGTACGTGAAGGAGGTCCCTTTATATTCTGCTACATGTGGTGCTTGACTTATTATTGTTGTCAAAAGCTGTGATTACACGTTACACATCATAACCTTTACCTATATCCTTCTTCTCTACTACAGATCCCAGTTTCTGATCACACAGTTCCGCATCGAATTTCATCGAAAACCAATTCTTCCACCAAATCACAAACCACATGACGGCGATGCGCTACAATACTCATCAATTCAACCACATAATTTGTTTGAACGCACTGCTGCCGCTGTGGAGTAAATGCATCTGACTCAGGAAACGGCCGCGCGTAAATCTTCGGCACTGTCGTTTCTTGGATCCCGAGAAAACGCTTCAGTGTAGCCCATGTTTATGCCGCAAGCAGAACGAATAGGGGTCTCTTATTCGCGTGAGTATCTTGGAGACGAGCACCACGCGATTGTCATCGGATCTCCCGGACGTTGAAAAACCATGTGCATAGTTATCTTCTCTTTCTTGTTCATTTTCCAACTTCCCAAGAGAAGACAAACGAAGTTATTTTGCGCGGTGGCGGAGATATAGGCTCAACTTTCCTTAAAATTGACATATATTTTCAGACTGCTTAGATTGTTGCTGTACTTGCAATATGTAAACGTCTTAGCTTATACATGTAGATAGATCCTGTGACGTTTACTTGGTTTAGACGACGATGATTAGGCGAAAATCGGATTTTCGATTTCCCATTGGTCAAAATAAGATGAATTTGGAGGACGTTGGTGGCTGAAGGTATGACGATTACTGGTTTTTGACGACGATGATTGGACGAAAAGTAGACTTGGAGGGTTTTGATTGGCTGAAATATGGGAAACTTCAAGGACGTTGGTAGACGGAGGTGGCAACTCGAAGACAAAATGTAAAGTGAATTAGATGAAAGACTTAGTTCGCTAGCGCTACATCTAAGCTCCCTTTCAATGCATCTTTTCCTAATCTGATTACGATCAGCTTTCTTCCTGTACATATGTATTTATATGCAACTATGTATTTCTGACTATTTTCCCTCTTGATGTATCGAAATGACTTTAAGGTATGTTGTAAGGATTGTACTAAGATACTACTTTTAGCTCAGCTGGTTAGTAATTAGTGCTTTATGCTCAATGTAAGGATTGAAGACTTTTTATATCTTGACGTCCCTGGTTCAAATCCCACAAGTTCATAATTTTGCATATCAAGCTACATATCTGATATTGTTATGATTTCTACATTTACGAAAGCGTAATTATTGTATTTACGAAAGTGTAATTACTATATTTACGAAAACGTAATTACTAATTTACGAAAGCGTAATTACGAGGTAATCATTGCATGYTTATGTGTAAGGAAGAATGGTTGGTTCTTAGGCCAATAAGAAAATGAATGGTTAGAAAGAAAGAGAGYAGTGCAAGCTAAAACAATAATCTCACTTTTCAATTTACCTTCAAACACTCAAGTTCCTTACACTCAAGGTCTCTAGTTCGAATTCTCCAAGTTCATAGTTTTGCATATCGAGTTACGTATCTGATATTATTATGATTATCACATTTACGAAAAGCGTAATTACAAATGTAATGTGACGTGGCCATATGAACAGCCAATCAGTGTTGTTATTAGGTGTATTGAGGGCGGAGTGTAGTGCTGAGTTGGAGGCTAATCTGAAAGTAAATGGAATTGAGTTGGGTTTACCTGAGCACATTCAACTGCTCGAGCACTATGCCTAGATGATGAATCCAGCTCGGATTCATCCACCGATCCTTCAAAGTCGACTTACAATGTGTCAAAGGTACGTGTCGATCCGATCCGGCTAGATCAAGTTGAAGTGGGGATCTAGCCAATCACAAGTTAGTACACCCATCATTCAACCAATCATATACCGATATTTCTGGATATTGACCAATCAGGTCACAGCATCCGGTTTGGCCACGTGCTTGCCCTCGCCGCACACGCTGCGCGCTCAGTTTGGACACCGACGAGGCTGTCAGGCGCATTTTCAACAATCAGAAGGCTGATAAATGGTAACGTCATTATACAAAATTGTGTATGTGCACATTAATTTGCATTCAAGAGTGTGATGTTGGTCGATTACTCTATACAGCAACTTTACTGCAACATTAAACTAATTGATTACACACCAGTACGTCTAACTAGTGACAAAGTGTCAGATAAGAATATCCTTGGCTAAGGAACGTTAGCAATCATAGGAAACCAGGATAGAATGCAAATCCGTAGGACACTGAATGTGAACCCTGAAGATTAGTGGATAGCAGTAGCCGTAGAACTTTAAAAGAACTCACTCAATCTCACTTTTCCATTTACCTTTTGCTGCCCAAGCAAAACGTTTCCTCCGCCTTCAAAAGTGTTACATGTTTATGTGTAGAGAAGAATGAATGGTTCTTAGTCCATTAGAAAATGAATGGTTAGAAAGAAAGAGAGTAGTGCAAGCTAAAACAATAATCTCACTTTCCAATTTACTTCAAAACACTCAAGCATGGTTACAATCAAGATGAATGCGATGACATGGAGGATATTGAAGGGGATCTATCACTATTGGGAGACAGTGAAGTTGAAGATGTAAGTAAGGTTGAGGACTCTGTGGGTGGAGTGAGCCTCACGGAAACCATTGAGCCTCAGGCAACACTTAGCACAATTACAGGGTACGAATTGCAACTCAGGGGCAGTTGCGTCGACGAACAAGGCACTGGAAGCATCCACCGAAACTGAGCCTGACAGCCGACACAAATATTCATTCTAGGGACGCTTTAGCTGTCGCCGTAAAAATTACAATACAAATGCACACGGCTGGTGTATTGGGCATTGAATATGCTAGAAATGCTTGTGCGTCCATCATCCGTCAACAGACAGATGCATTTGCACTTCCGTTTGTAGGCGAACCTGGATGGGCAGTACGCCCTAAAAAAGGAGAAATGTACGGACGTAGGTACGTTAGCGCTTTTCGGAGTGATATCAAGTAACTTTTCAACTGTGGAGAACATGATAAGGCTGCCAAAGTGGGTTCGGGGCGCATGCTGGAAGTACTGCGTGCTAGATACGACAGATTTGACTTATCGACGAAGAATGAGATTCGACAAGAAATTTCAAAGCTAACGAAAGCACCTAAAACAAGTGCGGGAGTAAATGACACATATAAGGAAAGATCATACGATTCGGCGTTTCTGGAACAGTTGCTAAATGAATATCTGCAGATAAAACCGAAGGCTGCACTAGAGCAGTTTCGAGCTATGCAGACAGAATCAAGCTTAAGCGACCAGCAAGTATAAAATAAGCTTAGCAACTTGAAGGCTAAAAAGCGTAATTGACTACTTAATGACTAAGTAAAATTCGCCGCGAACTGACAAGAGTCGCTGTGAACGGGCATATATCTCTGCGATAAAACCGGTCACCACCACGGGATGCAGAGAATGCCGCTCTGTGTAGAATGCGAAGCCACCTTGGAAACCCTTGAGAGGGGCAAGTGTGATAAAGTCGCATTCGACTAATGGGTATTTGGTAAAAACGGCTCTAAAACCCACATGAAGCTCCAACTATTAAGTATTAAAACCTTCACTCTGTGTAACGGGACTCAGTCCTATCCTGCTCACAAGAGCTGGATGGATCTGAGCGAGAGGAAGCTTTACAACGACAACGAGACTCACACGAAACGTGAGGAGTCTGATGTCGGACGGGAGGAAGGACTTGTTTACTTGGAGGTAAATTTGCAACTGAATTAAAATGCTTAAAGGTTCCTAAAATATAACCACTAGGTGCCTATGGGGTGAA